>CM035591.1:62053318-62653318 GCA_020423425.1 Chrysopa pallens
AGAGAAATAGCTTCAATTGAAGTAATAACAAAAATTACTAATACCAAAATCCTCAAAAAAAAGATAATTAACATAAATATGATAGAAAAACAAAAACAGTACCTGCATAAAAATAAATGTTAGAGAAGAACCCAAATATATATATAAACACAAATTTAATTCCGATTAAAAGTTTACATTGGAAAAATAATGAGAAAAATCTTACTATTTTCGAAAATTTTTTAATTAAAATAGTAGAAACAGCAGTGGAACCGCCATTGGAGAGATGAAATAGACTATTCCAATAGTTCCCAATGAAAATAAAATATTTAAAATAACTGGTATTCACTATTAATCATTCTTATTTTAAACTTATGATGCGTCAATAACCAGTATTGAACTTTCTGGATACTTCAACCTTTAGGTTGAAAGTTATCATTCCATTTCTTTTTGAAATGTATTTTGAATGAAAATTTGTTTCGAAATGGTGAGATAAGGCCAACAGGTGTTGTTGCTAACTTTAGCAGGGTTTGAACGCGCTTTGGGAAGCATTAGGTGCAAGATTAACTCGTAGACTTCTGACGATGCCATCCGCAGATATAATACCGCAGTATACAGCTGATAGACTATTTTGGATTCTAAGCGACTGTTTTCCAGTGGTTCTCTTACACATATAGAACGCCATATTTTTCTTCTGGATTCTTATATTAACATTTGATATAGGATAATGTCTAGATATTTTACTTTATACAATTTAAGCCAAGTTGGAATATCGAATGAGGAAGTTTTATATCTTGGTATGAGGAAAGCCAGCTCAGTTTTGTCGGAATTTACTCTTATGCTGAAGCTAGCCCATCAACGAGTAATACTTTTAAAAGAAGCTCTTTTTATACAATTTTAATATGCTCCGCCCGATAAGTCTAAGTATCTAAGAATTGCCAAGCTTATTTCACTGCATTTAAGCCGTAAATTAACAAGTGTTCAGTATCTGATGTTGACTGATTATAGCTTTAGGTTGGATATTACTGGAGGCATCTTCGAAATCTAGAATAACAACCAACCGAAGTTCTCTCTTTTTGTGTATAACATTTTTTGTCTATTGTGCTTACTAATGCGTCTATGGCTATTTCGCAAGACTTGCATTTGTTGATCGGATATTCAATTTGCTCATATTTACCCATGCTGATAATCGGATACTCAGCTTGTACTCATAATGTTTCGAATATGTCCACAAAATCACTCGGTCTATAATCACTCTGACAATAACCATGCGGTGCAAAAGTAGCTCGGTACAAAAACCACCCTACTCAAAACCTCTTGGCACAAAGCCACTCCTCACAAAATCACAAAAACAACTCCATAAAAAATCACTCCACTATTAAACAGAAATGTTTAAAACATTCATGTCTGGTTGTAATGTTTTTAATATAAAATTAAATATGAACTCTGTTTGCGTTGATCCATTATTGTTTCTTGTCAATAGCTGTAAGACGGTAACCTGTGATTAAACTATCCAAGTGCTTTTTGAGTCGAGTTCGTACGGTTCTGTGCATTTTTGAACTCCTACGTACAAACTGTGATTAAATTGCCTGAGTGATAACCGGGATCAAGTTAGTATGGATCTACGTGTTTTTGATCCTTATGCCTTACCTGTGATTGAACTACCCACATATTGTTGGGATCGAGTTAGTATTGTCCGCGTCCAAAACCTTCCGTTCAAGCTGTAATTAAACTACACAAGTGATACACGGTGTTGGGTTAGTATGGGTCTGTGGATTTTTTGACCCTACATATCGACTTGTGATTAAACTATCGAGCTAGCACGGGTATACGGGATCTATGGAACTTACTTGTGGTTAAACTACGTAAATTATATATGGAGTGAAGTAAGTACGGGTCTGAGAGTTTTTTGGCCCTAGCGTTAAACCTTCGATTAAATTACCCAGCTGATTTCATCACTCCTTCGGTATTCTAAACTGAAATTATGATAGACATATGTATTCTTGGAAAAGTTTTATGCTATTCGTACTCCTTTTATTTTCAACTCTACTCCATTCCATCTTCATTTATTAGAAATTACCATTGATGAATATCCGTTCGTCGAGTCATTTTGAAACAAAACACCAAATAAAAAGCAAATACATTAATTAAAAAAATAAAATAAATGTTTTCCAACTTACAAAACAAAATCAATCAGATATCTACTTACTTGAATATTATGAAAAATAATGCAGCACTGCTGATTCCAAGAAGATTGCTGATTCCAAATTAAAACACTTAAATTCAAAGATTTGTTACAAATACAAAGAAGCTAAAGACAGTTTATCCTCATATTTATCAATTAAAGCTTTCCAAATGATCGGATAGTTCTCTGATATACCTAAACAAATGGTCAGCGCATTTCTTTTAATAATCCTATAAGATAATGTACTAGATCGGCATTACCTAAATCAGTATTTAAGACAAATTTACCCAAAAAAGAATCCTATCCGACTCGAAGAACCAAAAATATTTGATTTCAAACTAAAAATTTTAAATCTAAAATGTGTTATACTGTATAACCGGTGGGATTATACCTATCAAACAAAAAATCGGAAACCTACGCCTGGCTGCAGTATATCAAATAATTCAAAAGTATAAACGAATTCTTAATTATTTTTGACTTACCCAAATCTCCCAATTTCATTGTTATAAAATTAAATATACTCTCACAAAGATGGAAAATCAGGTCAGACTGGGTACAAAGGAGATTGAATTGTTTTTACAGTTTAGATTATACGTAATATATATATATATATATATATATATATATATTGTCTTCAGTTTAGTTTTTTCGAAAAGTGGAAGGGGTATTTTCGATTTGAAGTGAAAGAGGTATTATTCTAGGTACGTACTAATTATACGTAAAATCAATAGACAAAAAATTTTTATTTTAATTTTTTTTTTTTTTCTGGCTTTAGCTATTTTCAGCTATACAGCCATTATCCAAAGGGGTTTATTATTATTATTAAACAACAACAGTACACAGTAATGCTAGGTGGTCACCCATCCAAATACATATTGTGACTGCTGTTGCTGAACTTTATTAGTTGGTCTAAGCATGTCATTACGTTACGTCAGTCCGGGGTCCTTTATTTTAATTCGTTAAACAATTTATTGAATAGAATTGTATAGCAAATTTTATACCAATATAGATTTTGTACAATAATAGCTTTTAATCTAACGTTTTAAGATTAAAAAAAAAAAAAAAAAAAAAAAAACTTTTTCAAAATTTTGAATAGGATTTACTAAGAAATTTTATACCAATACAGATTCTTGTGCAATAGCTTACAGCTTTTAAACTATACAGTCATTTTCAAATCAATTCTATTCAAATTATGAATAGAATTAAAAAGAATTATGAATAGGAATTATATAGGTATATGAAAAGGATTAAATAGAATTGAGTAATGTTTTCAATTTAATTTCCTATTCAATATTTTCTATAAGATTAAATAGGACTTTTGATACCAACCATGAACAAAAATGTAAAAAATCCTACTCAATCCTATAGAAATTTAATAGGAAATCAATAGGATTGAAAAGGATAATTCATTGAAAAAACGATTTTCTATTCAATCCTATTGAAAATTTTGAATATGATTTGAATTAAATGTATATAAATATATTACACTAATGCATATGGACAGTGTCTATTCAATCCTATTGAAAATTTTGAATATGATTTGAATTAAATGTATATAAATATATTACACTAATGTATATAATATAATGCATAATCAGTGGGGTGTATGTAATTACCGATCTCAACCGATCACCAAAGTTGAAATTATTGAAAGTTGTGTGTAACGTTGCTACGGAATTAAAGTTCAATTAAGGCGCTGCATATAGTACTCTAGTTCAATCATAACGATTGAAATCTATCTATCTATATATATAAAAATCAATTGCTGTTCGTTATTCATGCTAAACTCGAGAATGGCTGGACCGATTTGGCTAATTTTGGTCTTGAAATATTCGTGAAAGTTCAGGGAAGGCTTAAACGGAGAAACATAAATAATAAGTAAAGGAAAATACTATAAACGACAATTTAATTTTCGAATACAAAATGTTCCTAGCTGTGAAACATATTTTGTCTTTTTTTTTCTCACATGTTACAAATCATCATTTCCATAGAAACCAAAATCAAATTTTGAAATTTAAAATAAAACTTCTTTATCTCTTCTCACTAGCAGTATGACGAACTGTCAACTATATAAAGTGTGCATATCACATTGAACGGGAACAATTACTAATAAGGAACAAAAATATGTACTGTTATATCTATGTACTATGTTGAATAAGAAATAAAGAAATTTTAAAACTCAAACTTGTTCAAGTATCAAAAATTATAATTTAGAGAACCAAACACCTTAATATACTTAATAACTTACTGTATGAATCAACAGAAAACATGCCATTTAAAATGAAACATAATCTACCTAATATATTAATATTAAAACCAAAAAGATAAACAGCTTACAAAAGCTAATATATTTGTATATAATGTAAATATCAATGTAAGTAGTTAGTAAGTTAGTATAAGTAAAAAACCTTTATCTAGTGGATTTTTTTCAATTTTTTACCACGCTACCTAAAATATAAATTACTCAAAGCTATAAATACAAAATATTTAAAAAAAATAAACATATAAACAATTGGAAGGGTTCCAAAAAGGAACGGGAACAATTACTAATAAGGAACAAAAATATGTACTGTTATATCTATGTACTATGTTGAATAAGAAATAAAGAACTTTTAAAACTCAAAAAAACTTGTTCAAGTATTACCGGAATCATTCTTGGTTCAGGAGGTCCATATACCTTTCATCAAGTGTATGTGTACCACAGCAAAAATTATCGGGTGAACGCGGTCCCGGGTGTACCCCAGCAAATACCAGGTAAATACCGGGTGCATATAATGTACCGGGTGCACACTAAATACCGGGAATCCGATAAGAAAGGATTTGAAATTCTTCCCCTAAGGGTAGAATTGCATCCGCATGTAAACGATGTAATATCATTTATTAAAATGTGAAAAATAACACAGCAACGCGTAAACCGGGTGGGTATGCTTCAAAATATAAATTAATATCATAATTTATTCTGATTTACCGCAGCTTCATTATTTAGTTATAGGCAGTTGAGAATATGTTATTATATTTAGGAGATACTGATGTTGGTTAGAAATAATTTATTTAACAAAACAATGTTTACCCGGGTCAGCTATTTAAAATATAATTTATTTATCTCTTCTTTTCTATATTAGTGGTTCTGGACTTCTTTTTACTATTTATCATCAAGTATATGAGAACCACAGCACAATCTACACGAATTGTGGGCGCACGGGGTACCGGGTGTCCCACATCAAACACGAGTGTATATATAAATATTTCGTGTCACGGGTATCCCACACCAAATAGTGGGTTACACATCAAATGCCGGGCATCCCATAAGAAAAGATTTTCTGAAATTCAACCCATAATGGGATGAAAAGCAGAGGCAAAGTTTGTATGGGACAAAGGAATTCCTTCGTCCAATCTGCTTCAAATTTTGCATGTAATCGATGTAATATCAATTGTCACCGCAACGTGTCCGGGTATGCTTTAAAATATATATTAATATCATTATTTATTCTAATTTGCCTTAGCTTTCAGTATTAAGAAATAGAGGAAAGTTATTAAGAATATGTTATTGTACTTAGAAAATGTTGAAGTTAATTAGAAATATGTGGCAAAACGACGTTTGCCGGGCCAGCTAGTATTTAATAATTATAACTTAGTATGACGTTAAAGATGCAAATACATGTGAGTTTAAACACATACATGTGTTATATATGCATTATTTTTAAGTTTTTAACTATTGAAAAGTTTAAAAATTATAATGTAGATATAATACATAAATGTGGCAACTCACATATATATAGAATGTATTTGTATGCATTAGTGTAATATATTTATATACATTTAATTGCAATATTCTGTTTAGTTTAACATTGTTTTCCGCATCCCAAGAGAAACGAACAGCGATCTGTATATTCTACAATCGTGCACTATGGTTACTTACGACTTACGGTTTTAATTATTTTATTCCGTGATCAAGTACTCTTGAAATTTAGAATTTTTTGTCTTTTGAAATTATATGCAATTTTATAGAATAATTATAATGCACGTAACTAAATATTGATATTATTTAATAATAATAAGTTATCTTTTAAAGAACAAAATCAATATTATCTGCTTTTGATGATTACATTCAAATCATAAAATAATGATTATTTGAAAATATAAGAACATATTGAATTGATGTAAAATCAAATGTAAAATGAGTGATAAGAAGCTTGAAGCAATTAAAAAAAAACCATAATCTGGTCGTAATTATGCAATATCCGTAATTCTGTTTCATGCCTTCACGTAAAAAAATGAAAAGTATTGTAAAACGCATCAACGAAAACACAGATATTATTCAAGGTTGGTAATTGTTTGTAAAAAAAATTGTTGTTGTCTGATTGGCTACCTGAAGTAAACGCGATATTCAGTAAAAATGTCTAGTGATACAGACAACAAAAAAAGTACGCCAAAAGATGTAAGTATTTTGTTTAATTTTCGTAGAAAATAATAATTATTTTTAAATGTACTAATTAGTTTTATTCAAAACAATATGATTATTATTTATTTTCGAACTTGAAAATTTGACATAGTTGTTCAAACAACATGGCCGCATTTGTATGTGTATTGTACGCTGGAAAAACGCGGGAAATTTAGTACTAATTTTATGAAAATTATTATTGTTTTGAAATATATCTATAAATTTATTTGCTTTAAAATTTAGGGTGAAAACGAAAAATCAGAAATTTTGGACAAGTCTGATTCTAATTCAAAGGATGTTGATGCTAAGAACAGTGTGAAAGAGGATGAGAAGGAGAAAGCTAAAATTCATACCGCAATCGTTGATGAGAATGACCCGTTAAAGGACGACGTTGATGGATCAAAGGATGATGATAAAGATCCTTTATCAAACTCAGAAGATGAAAATAATGACGCTAGTGTTGAAGATCCTGGTTCGGGAGACGAAAAATTTGACACAAGTGAAGAGAAAAACAGTATTGAATCTGATGAGGAAAATAATTCAAAAGTAATTAGGATATTTTGTGATTATAGTATTAATATGTATAAATTATTATCAATTTCTTTTTTAGTCGCCCAATCCTGGAGAAGGAAATGGAACTCCATTAAATGAAATATCTCGAATTGACGCTGCCATTTCACGTTTTAAAGTTGATGACTTAAAACCTTTATATAAAATTTTATTCAACAACGTTGGAAAAGCAACTGTCATTAAGCGTGATATTAGAAAATTCTGTGGGTTTGATTTTGCAAAAGATTCGAATGCGTATAAAAAGAAAGTTTCTGTTGTTGAAAAAGTTGAGGTATCTTTGGGGATCTTTTAGTGATTTTTTGATATAACCAAAGATTAATTTACATTATTTATTTTTCAAGCTAAAACAATTAAAAACTATCTGTGACGTTTTGGATTTGGAGAAAAAAGGCAGTAGTAAAGAAATTGCAGCCCGTATTTGTGAATTCTTAGTGGAGCCACACGAAACAGAAAAATCTGAGAAAGATGAACAACCTGAAAAGCCTGGAAAACCCGATAAAACTAATGCTGCATCTGGTACTGGAAGACCAAGAAGATCTGCAGCAGTTAAAGCTAAGAATAGGGGTAGTTAAGAAATAAGTAATGAATGAAATATCGAATGTTGATCCAGGCTTTGTGCTTATTCTTTTTTTGAACTCATAATTTTCGAATCAACATGATTTTATATTTATCATTTTCAATATGATAATGTTTATAACGCATTGTTTGTTAAACAGTGTAAGATCTTCGTATTTAGAGAACAGTTAGATTTTTTCTTGTTTATGCACGATTTCGATTTTTTAAAATCTCCAAAAAGAAAGAATGCATCTATTTTTTAAATGCACTGAAAAATATTGAAAGATTGAAAAATTTATAAAAATATTGAAAGTAAAATTTTGATGTTAGGCTTTTGATACCATATAGATCTTAACTGGCGTCAGTAACAATATTATAAACTATTTTTATTAAATTAAAAGACCGTTATTTAGCTGGATATATTCAAGCCATTATCTGGATCTTCGCACATTTTGATCATTTCCATTAGTTTTACTTCAGGAAATAATGATATAATGATTTTTATATTAGAAGAGATTTCAATCATTGATGTTAATGAATGCTTGTATATGAATATTTGTCTCCACATTAAAATTGAATATGTTATATTAGGATATTCATCACATGAAGATTATTCCGAAGAAGAATTAACAACGAGCAGAAGGCCACAGCGTGCACGCAAAGGAAAACGTGTCAACTTAAAAGATGAAAGTTCGAGTAATGAGTCAGATGATGACAAGGGTTCCGTTTATAGTGCAAATGTAAATTATTATTTAAATATAATGAAATTATTATAATAATGTAGATATTGACATTTTTAGGAAGATGATGAGTCTGAAGAAGAATTACCACGACCAAGAGGTGGACGCGGCGGTGGTGGTGGCGTTGGTCGAAAATCCAAAACTGCACCTGCTAAATCACGACGGTCAGCACCCATTAAAAAAAATTCAGAATCTGAAGATGAAGTTGATGAAAGTGAGGAAGAAGATGAAGAAGACAGTGATTTTTCAGACGAACCAAAATCAAAAAAAGCACGTCCGAATAATAAGTCGCCAGCAAATAATAAAAGTAAAGTAACACCGAAAAAACCGGCACCAAAACCTACAGCAGCTAAAAATTCAGTTAAAACACCTGCAAAGAAAGCAGCACCCGAACCAGTAAACGAATCTGCAAATGCGCGAGGTGGTGGCCGTGGTCGTCGTGCTGCAGCTACTGCAGCGGTCGCGAAAGTACGAGAAGCATCTTCTGATGAAGAAAATGAAAAAGATAAAGCAAGCAGCAGTGAAGATGAACCTCTTGTTAAGAAATCGAAGTCACAGCCACCCACCGTATGTTAAAGATTGTCACGTTTATAGCGTTACTTTATTATACACTTAATTTAATTTTACAGGATGACGAAATAAAAATGTATGTGAAAGAGATTCTAGATGGGGCTAATTTGGAAGAAATCACAATGAAAACCGTCTGCAAACAAGTTTATGCGCATTATCCAGATTTTGATTTGGCTCACAAAAAAGATTTTATAAAAACAACAGTTAAATCGGTAAGTTTTGTTTTACTAAAATCTCATTTTATTACAATTACCAGTTTTACTTCATATATTATTATTTATCTTTTTTGGATTTTACTTATTAACCATATGTTTTCAGCACTTTCAATTTGTTTACTTTTACATTTATATATATATTTGTTCAGTTGTAACTTTCGAACACGTTATCCGATTTTGATGACATTTGCTGTATAGTTGAGGTAATTTCATATCCCTCCTTCGTAGAATCTCTATATCACTTTTTATCTATACATGTAAGAATGATGCGGTTTTTGCAATTGATGTATATGAAAAACTAATTTTTGATTGCCCTTTGGTGAAAATCTAAATATTTTAAACATTTTTTTGTAATCTAGGAAGATTTGGTTTTGACACTAAATGTGAATGAATCAGCGAATATATAATCCACTTTGAAGAATATATGTAAGGACCGTTTTACATAGTTTAAAGAAAAATCTAAAAAATATAGCAACATTTTGTCTATGCTAGTTAGGAAACTGGCTTTTTGCCATCGATACCAAGTGATTAGGGAAAATAGGAGCTGTAATTTTGTATTACATCATCCTCCTATTAGAAAATCTACAAAAATACGAACTCTTTTATATGAAAACTAGGAAGATGCGGCTTTTTGCAATCAATGTGAACTGAAAAGACTTTATTAGAAAAAATAATACAAATTTTTTTTTCTTTAAAAATCACATCTCTCCATTTCCATACAAGCAAGGAAGAAATGAGGTATTTTCTTTACCTCTGTGTAAGGTCTGCAATTTACCTACTAGTTACATTTATGAACATATTTATACTAATAGATGCTTTTTTTTACGAATTCATTTAAAATCATCATTAGGAAATTAAGAATCGAATTATGTAATTTTGTACGATTGAAGCGTTTAAATTATTATACATTTAGCAAATGTAATTAGTGTTTGAGTTACAATAATTTTTAAAATTAACGAAAAAAATTTTTGTTACAGTTAATTTCTACGTGAAGTGTTTTATAAGTTCAAAATCAATTAATTAAAAAACAAAAATTGAATGAAGGTAAAATTCGAAAAATACTTTTTTTTAGAATTAGGAAAGTTAGGTATAAGATACTTATTTTACTACCGAAAAGTTAGACACAAAAAAAAAAAAAGAAAATGTACAAAAAAATATATTGTATTTGGAAACGAGGAAAAACAAAACATCAAATTTTTTAAAAATCAGATTATGTAATTATGTTGAATGTTTATTTATATTTTTTAATGTATAAAAATTGTTTATATTATTTTTATTGAATGATATCTTAAAAAAATCATAATTCAATTTCAAAGTCAAATCATGTACTTTTTACCAAATGTGCATAATTATTAATTATTAATCATAATTTAAAAAATAAAGGAATATCGATTTCTATATTTCATATAAGTTGTATTTTATATTTTTGTTATATATTCTTCAAGACCAAAATAGATGTATATTTTTTTCCAATTACGTTAGAATATTTGAATATTCATTTCGAACGTCATTCTCGCGACAATTTTAGGTTATTTAAAAATTTTAAGGAGGGTTTTTTTAAAATTTGAAAGAAAATTCTACCTAGGATTATAGAATTACTTTTTAATTTAGTTTTTAAATTAAATAACTTTAAAAGTTTAAAAGTCAAAGACATTTAAATTTGTTTTATGTCCACGATAATAATTATCTTAAGATAATAAAATAAAAAATTATAACTAAATATATGTTTTTCTAACAACCTTAAAATATAATTTACGCACAAGATAAAAACTAATTTATGAATTAATTTTAAATATCTTGAGCTTTTAGTACACAATTTCGATTATATTAACGAGTTAGGATAATTAGCCGTTATTCGATACCGTAGTTCAAGTTTGTAATGATTTTATGATTTTCAAACTGTTAATAAATAGACAAACAATCAGTGTTCTTTAATTTTTACGTGTATGGTTTATTATCTTAAATTAAAGACTTCCCACAGAAAATAATCCATAGGCATGTAAGAGGACTGATTCAAAATGTGAAAATTTTCATAATTTGAAAATGTCTGGACTAAATCCATTAATTTTTTTCTTGCAAAACATATGGAGTACAAATCAGTTGATAATTAAAAAGTTTTTATTTATTTGATAAATGATGCACATCAGTGTGATAAGTGAAAAAATTATTAAATAAATGGACATCAATCAGTAAACGTAATCGATATATGATGGAATATTAACAGCTATATTTTTTGAAATACATATTTGAAGAGTAAGTAACTTCTAATTTTGGTTAATTAAATAATCGACATTTTTTAGATATAATAACAGATGTTAGTAAAATTGAGGATACTTTAAAAAAAAATAAAAAAAAGTTCAACTTATATGAAATGAAAATTTACAAAATTAATAAATATTTGTTTTTAACTTTTTATACACAAATTTTAAAATTAACTAAAAATGATATATATATATATATATATATATATATATATATATATATATATATATATATATATATATATATATATATATATATATATATATATATATATATATAATCGTTCTTACTTCCAGTGATACATATATACATGGGTGAATTTGAAAAGGATAGCCTTACACCTAAAAAAATTTCTAATATTTTAAACGAATGATCATTTCAAAAATTTAGGATGTACACGTATTAGGTGGGTGACTAATCTTATTCATAATATGTATATAATAGGTAATAAGGACGATTTAATTTGAATGTGAAATTGTAATTTTTGTTTTCTTTAGAAGTAAGTTTTGGATTATGTATTTCTGATTCAAGAATTGTTTAATTTAAATAAAATTATGGGTACAAGTTAAGCGAATTCTTAGTAAAATTAACTGATGTTTGAAAAATGAAAAAAAAAAAGTAACGTATATTTTAAAAGGAAATCACACATAAATATATAATCAAATAAAAATCCCACTTATGATTATAGGGCACTTAACTAATTATATCGAATTTTTACCAATCAAATAGACTCGGAAAGATAGTAGTACAATTATATCAACCAAATATGAACTGTCAAAATAAATTTCGAATTACTATAATAATCTTATGAACCTAAACACTGTTGTTCCTTAATTTCTTTTGTTATTGGATGTGTTAAGAAAGTTCAAAAACATTTTCTAGGTTTTAACTCCAACAGATTTTAATATTTGCTAAGTAGCTTAAATATTAAAAAAAAATTAATTTATGAACGAATGAATATGAGGATGCTTGAATCAGAAATGTTCAATCTAACACTAATTTAGAAATATGTTTAAAGAGTGTGTAATTGATTCATAAAATATATGATTTATTAATTAAAATGTAATTATAATTCAAATTACAAATTACTGCCTATATTTACATATTCTATTCTTTAAAAAAAATCAGGAATCAACAACGGTGTTTATTCTACATATTATATTGAGGAGTAATTTGTGTTTTGTTAAATTAACTTAATTGAATGGATAATTACGTCACAATTAATATATATTTACCATTTACATTTTTAAAAGTTTTAAACAATCAATTTTCAGTTTTTTTTAATGTATTATTTTTGTACAAGTTGTCTTAATTAATAAAATATTCTCAAGTAGCTATTTTCTTTGTTTCAAGTTTCTTTTTGTCATATTCTAAATTTTTATTAGATCCTAACCATTTAATCCTAATCTTTATAAACGTTAGAAACTCTGACACTTATGTCGACGAGACGCCATAACGCATTTCCAATTTTGCAAGGATTAGTATATCTTACTTTTGCTGCTGTACAGATGTTTCTAGATTCACCGATATCATATTCTACCACCGTGGTTTAGACTAATGGTGAAATATAATTGGATTAATATATATATATATAATATATATATATATATATATAAGAGTATATTAGTTTTAATCTTAAGTTTGTAACGCTAGCAAATATTGACCTCACTAAAAAAAATTGGATAAAGAAGTTCATATAATTAGTCTATTTTCAATTGTCTGTCGAGCTAACGTAAATTTTTATTTAAGCATGAACAATTCAATTTTATTAATAGTGGTAAAGCTAAATAATATTTTGTTCATAAATAAATAATGACTTTAATTCACGAATGATCAAAATCGGTCCAATAAACCCATGACCCAACTTTTAAACAATAAAAGATTATTTAAATAAACAACTTTTATTTTAAACATTTTTTCGAAACTGTTTAAATTAGCAACAATTTTAGCTTAAAAGCACATAATACAGTGTGTATACTTAAGTTGGCTGTATATGGAAAACTTGTTTATTGTGAGGTTTACGGAAAAAAATTAGTTCTTTATAAAAATCTTTGCTTTCGGAAATTAACATTCAGGTATTCTCTATTGACATCGAATGGTGTCCGTAATAGATTAAAATTAGATAGAAATTTCTTGTATATCAACTGTAGGCACCGTGTAGAAATGTAGATAATTTAGAACTAAACAGACAATATAGGAAACAGTTCAAGAAATCATTTCCCAAATATGTAGGAGTACACTTAAAGAATTTTGTAAAGGAACAATTACATGTATGAAACGCGAGGGTGTATAAATTGAGGTAAAACTGAAGATAACTGTTACATGAAGATACTTGTCAACAATAATAATTGTATTTTTAATGTATGAAAAATAAATTTTCTGTATTGTTTTTAAATAATTGAAAACGGATGAGACTACATAAATTATTTTTTTCAATACATATTTCAAAGAAATGCAAGCAACTTTTAGTACAACTTGTGCATTTACCACACGAAATTCGGTGTTTTATGCCAAGAAAATAGTCGGCTACCGATTGTATGACGTGAATTGCTTTCATATGAAGAGTTATAACGCTTCACGTTTCTGTGAAATTAAGTAAATTCAATATACCACATCTTAATAAGTTTCACTCAAAAAATACGCTCAGGCACAAATGAGTGAGTTTAAATATGCCCGTAGAAATTTCTACGTGGTTAATCCGGAACTGCTGGCGACTGTTATTTATGAACAGATTTTGCAAAGCAATCCTATACTATGGTATTATTATACGATCTCAGGCTGTATTAGTTATAAAATTGCTTTCATTTTGATGTATTTTTCAAGTTATAAACAAAATATAAATATAATATACAGATGTTTAGAAAAATCTTAAACTAGTGAAATATTGAATACACTCGGAATACACCAATCAAGCATAATAGATAGTACTACAAATCGATTTATTAGTAATATTGGCTCCCTGTAATATTTATATAAATTTCACATTTTTCTTTTTTGAGATGAGTAATACAAAAAAATGTACGAAATAATATACAATAATGTTTGTTTCAATTTGGACAAACTAATTTTCATATTTATGCGGACTATTTAGAATATTCTAAATCTTTAAAAACTTAATTTTAAATGCCACTGGAACTGTATTTTTTTTTAAAATAAAACAGTTAAATAAAACCGGCTTCAGTAAGAAATAAATTAAATACATCTTTAATTCTGAATGGGGTTATTGAACTAAAAAAATTTCGTACATAAAATTATAATCGCGCAATTGAATGAGAAATATTGAAAAAATGATTAAAATCAAGTCAATGATAATTGGTCAAAAATAGACGCAACTAAACATTAATTAAAATATGCATTTATAATTAATTTGCATAAAAGTAAATTAAAAACATTAAAATTTATTTTTTATTAAATATCAAGACATATAATTACATTAAATCTTATAAATTGGTTAAATATTTGTTACCTAATCTAAGAAAAAATCTAAATACAAGAAAATATACTTCCATTTTTTATTATTTGACACGAATTCCAGTCTACACAATCTACATCAAACGGTAAAAAAGTAATTGACAATTCGATCATTTGCCATGTTTATCAAGTTATAAGATTCTGAGAATTAAATTTATTTTAAGTAAATATTAAAAATTAGATTTAAATTTAATTATTTATTGATAAATATTTATTAGCTGAGTTTAATTTTATTAATTTCTAACTGGTTTAGGCTTTTGAAAAACATTCCAAACAAGATATTTTTTTGTATATAAAGGGGTATGTTTTTAAAAAAATCTATTTTTTATTTCTTTTAAAAATCTGCTAATTTAGTTAATGAGTACGGCTAATTTAATTCAAGAATTAATAATTTTTATTAATAATTTGAATTAATAATACTCTTAACCTAACAAAAGTAAATATTTTTTGTAGACCGAAAACTAGAAATGGCTGATCAACAACAATTTTTCTTAAAATGGAATGATTTTCAAAGTAATATGGTTTCATCATTTAAACATCTACGTGATGAAAAATCATTCACCGATGTAACATTAGCCTGTGAGGGTCAAACATGCAAAGCTCATAAAATGGTATTATCAGCGTGTAGTCCTTATTTTAAAAGTTTATTAGAGGAAAATCCATCAAAGCATCCAATAATTATACTGAAAGATGTATCATTTCAACATTTACAAGCAATACTGGAGTTCATGTATGCAGGTGAAGTAAATGTATCCCAAGAACAATTACCAGCGTTCTTAAAAACAGCAGATCGTTTGAAAATTAAAGGGTTAGCTGAAGCTCCACAAGCGATAAAACGTGAAGGATAGATTTTTAATTAATACGTCATATTGGTTAGTATTTTTTTAAATTTATTTAACTTTGTACAATTCAACTTATAAAAATGTAGCTCTTGGTGGTATTTGTCTACCGCTTTTCAAACGAATCAGTGTTTGTTACCTCAGAACTCCGTCATTTACAAAACGAATTGAAAAAATTTTGTTTAATTTGAAACAATATAAACAGTGCTATGTTGTTTCTACAACAATTTGTTATTGTATATCGCCCGTAAAACATATTTTTAGTGGTAAGGAAGGCCACACTACAACGTAAAAAATAAAAATTCAAAATATAACTTCAAATATCCTTTAACTTATATAGATACACATTCAAACTGTATTATCTAATAATATTTAAAGTATCAACTCTCTGCAGCCTAATATTCAAATGAAAACAACAATATTCTAATAACCTTATAACATCAACAACGTTTTTTTCCCAGAGTCTGTTCTTATGAACACTTTGAGCTATGTAAAAATTTTAACGAAAATATTATCAAATTTATTTAAGTTGAATTTAAGTAACTACGTTGTGTTCATATCCATTTTATAATTGACTATAAATGTTTCAAATAAAATTTGTAGGTATTGATGAGCAAATATACCTAGTTTAAAGAAAATCATTGAAGCTATTTTCGAGAAAACTAAAAAAAAAAAACTCCTCTCCTCCAGAGGAAAGTTTCTAACAAAAGGTCTAGATATTGATATGTTTATCATTTATACCTATTTTTTAGTAATTCATGAAAAATCGAATTTTCTTGAAATAAAGTACCTGTGAGGAAAGTTGTTTTGACGAAATAATTTTTCGTTCTCGGATTGTCCGAAGATTAAATATAAAATTTAGTAATTGTAGAATTTGGTTTTGTAGATATTTTGACCACTGACGGAATGATAAACCAACTTTTAAAAATCATTTTTTGGAGTTAGGAGACCTCAAAACGTGTATTTCTAGTAAAACCTTGTCATACAAAATTTGACTCGAAAACATGAGTTCCTCTTACTATTATATTGTAAAGGTTTAGGCTGGTTAATATTTAGAAAACGTGATATAATTTACATTTACATTCACCTTGATTTCTTAAATTAGCCAAGTTCACAATGGGATTCTTAAATATAATATAATCCTTTGAACAGTAGTATTTCTATTATATTCATTATCAAATTACGCCCAAATTAAAACATAAAAAACTCTTTGACAAAAAAATATCAATATCTATCCTACTATCTGTACTATCCTACTAATAAAGCAGAAAAATTTGGATGAAACACTTTAATTTTAAAAGTAGCAGAAATGTGAAATAATTTTCAGTATCTTAAATTTTTAAATTATGGCAGTGAATAAATAGAATTTACCGTATAATTATTTCCTATTCAAAATTAAGTGAAATTCGTTTTAAGGTATTTAAATACCTTTATCTTAAATAATAATTATTTTATACATTAAAAAAAGCAAAAAGGATATTGAACCATAACTACTTGAAAAAATTTATGTATTCATTAAAATTGTGTATTATTTTACTTTCAGTTGTAAAATGGAAAGCTCCGTATAGCTGACTTCATACAAACGTGACCTCAAATCATAAAATTTCTTTTTATAACTTTACCTCTAATGGTTGTCAGTATTAAGTAAACAATTTTTTTTTTTAAGTTTTTTATTTCACTTTATTTTTCTCAATTTCAACAGTTTTGTATGTATCATATTTTCAGTGTTACTTATCTTACAAAATACAGTAAAAAATGCGAACAATTTTAATTATTTAGTGACATGATATTAATATAGACTTTCTTAACATATTAAAATAATTGACGAATATTTATTATCACTTACAGAGATATTATATTCAAGATTTTATTTAAAAAATATTTTATTATCTATAAAAAAAAAGTTTTTTCTAAAAATAAGTTTTGTGCATCATTAAATAGGCACTATAAAGATAAATATTTAATCAGAAAAAAATATGTAACTTAACATAAGAATAAAATATAAACTAGGAAATTTTCCGGGCTAAATGTCTCTATTAAATCTTGACTTGTGCTATAATTTTTTTAGAATAAAATTATAGTTCATCTAAAAAGAGTGGAGATTGTTAGAATACGGAGTCAGTTTCCATTCTAGGCTGCATGGTTTTACTGGTTTATTTGTATGTTTCAATTTCTATAAAAATTCATTTCAACGGAGCTAATGCTATTATAGAAACAATAAATGGGTTTGAAGTATTAGATGGAGGTTGGTAAGAAATAATGCATATAAATAAATGAGTAAAAAAAGACGTCCGAATCGGAAGTATTTCGTTTCACTGTGTAAAGAGTCCAATAACAATAGCCCCATTTATATGTTTAGCCTTCGACAGTTTTGACACTTTGTGTAATTGTTGTTGTATTAAGAATCAATTTTCAATATTTTTTACTGTATTTTTAATTTTCTATTGTAAAATATTTTTTGTCAATATAATGTTTTTTTTTTTTTTATAGATAATGTAATGCAATTTAATTATTATATTTATATAAAAAATATAGTTTAAATCGAACAAATTATGGAAATTCAATTAAAATACAATAATTTTATATTCCGATTTAGAAAACAATGTAAATCCAAAATTTTTTTATATAAAATATAGGTATTTCTTTTTAAAAAAAAAAAAAAAACTAAAAAGGTATTATAGTATTTATTTACTTATCTAAAATATTTACTCAATACTTAAAAAGAAATGAATTCACTAAAATGCTAACGATATGTTTGTTTAATTTCAATCCGCGAAACGCGTATGAGTGATTATGATCCACAAGTACAAAAAATGTTCAACGCACATGCGAAAAATGGAAAAGTTCTTAAGTACCTCTTACGGAGATTATTTTATTTTACTAACATATTTATAAAAATTTTGTGACATATTTACCAGTTATTTCATACAATAATCAGAAGTTTATTTTTCAACACATCCAGAACAAAATATAGATATGAATTGCATAAAACATTATGTGATCTTGACACCCTGTCTGCTTTTCTACCATATTCTATATTCCAAGTGAGCGAAGCGATTAAATTCAGGAATAAATTGTACACAGTAAAATGTCTTATTGTCCTTATCTTATTTGAGTTTTTAAAGTGTTACATAAAATAATAATGGAAACTTTTAACATTGTCTAATTTTCTAAAATTACAGTGCACTTTCGACTTATCATTATCGAGTAATGATTTATTATTGTTTTATTTTCGAAATATATTCATTACTTGATAATAACTTTATAAGTTGAAAGTGCTCTCGTAATTTATATATTGAAAATTAGACAAAGTTAAAAGTTTCCATTATTATTTTATAAAAATGGATTTTTACAAAATAAATAATACATCTATTAATTTTCTAAAATGTCAAACACCTATTTGAATAAATAAAAACAAATGAAAATGGGACTTCATGAGTAATTTTCATTTTGAGTCCGTATGTCTGTGGCACTTATTCAGACGAACTTAGTGGAGGTGTTCGAAGTGGGTCAGTAAAAATGCCACAGAGATTTTTATGTGATTTTTAATTCATATCTAAATTAAAATGAATTTTTATCTCATATTTAAATAATCATATCTAAAAAGCAACTAAATCTGTCAAGCCGTTCGAGAGATATAACATTTAAGTAAATATATTTGATAATGAGTGTTTTTACTTTAATGTCGATATATCGTGATACACGCATGATAAAGCCTTACATCAGATATAAAGTATTTCAGATTAAAATTTGTATCAGAAAACAAAATGAAGTTAGCTTAATTAGCTTACTATTACGGAAAATTGTAAGTGATTAAATTTTGGAAAACTATTTGTTCACCTCATATTCAAATAGCAATTCATTCGATGAAGATGTTCCGAATATGTAGGTAGCTATTTAAATTAACATACATCACGAGCAAGTTCTAAGGCCATTATTGGCACTATATGTGAGCATTATTTTGTATGTTCAAGCCACTTTTAGAGTTTGACCCATTCTTCCGTCTCACCTCGTATTATGAGTTAATTAGCGATCCCAATATAGTTTATGGGGATATGCAATCTTGTAAATTGTTTAATAAATTTGACAATTAGAAAAAATTCTTGTCCATAGAATTTTTAACAAGAGAATGATATAAAAAAACCAAAACGTTGAAGGGATGAATAATACTTGGATTTATATTGTTTTCAATGACCGACACTATTCGTATAAAATAATGAAATAATTGTATCACGGTTTTGCAAAAGTTATAGAATTATAACAGTTTTCACCGTGCATAATAATTTTTATGATAAATATACGCAATAATAATTAGAAAGAATTCTTGATAACGTGAATCTGCAGTTAAAATGATAATCAGAGATTTTTAAAGTTGACCAAATCACATTAAGTGTTTTGTAATCTGCATGATTGTTTTTCAACCTTTATCATTATCAATTTATATTATTCAGGGGATGGGTGAGTCGGTTAGTCGCATGAAGGCGCATTGCCAACCATTTTTTATATTTATGCCTTTATATGAAAAAATATATTGCAATGCGCTTGCGTACGACTAGTCGACAAACGATTATCGGACATAGTTGAACGGCTCTACAGGACATTTTACATAGTCGGCTGTCGGCGTTTTACATGGTAGACGCAAGCATGCGCAATAGATATGACGTTCAGGCGTCATTTCGTAAGGAGATCTATACAAAAAGTTGTAAGCAGCCGTTAGATTTGTATGTATTTTATGTTTACAAAATTACTATTATGAATATTATTAAAGAGAAATCTAGGATTTTTCTAATAAATTTCTATTTTTTGCCACAATTTCCTAGATCAAAAATTTAGGAAAAAAATCGAAATTTAAAATTACTTTAATTTTAATTTTGAGATTGAAAGTTATACATCATGGATACGATTTACGATATAGATGATTTAACAATGTTGAGATCAATAAAATAAAACTCAAAAATGTGATTAGAACTCAATAAAAAGCGATATGGTAAAACTTCATTTGACATCAAATACGAGGCAGAATTTAGGTGTCTATCAAAGGAAATTACAATTAAATAATTTGATGAATTGCATCATTTATTAAATTAAATATTTCTTAACAAAACTTATCGACCACCGTTAGTAACGATTATTAAAAAATTTCTGTTTTTCCTTGTTGCATTTTTATAATTCATATTTGTCGTAAATGCATTTACTCTCTCGTATATTTTTTAATATAATTTCATCTATCAATTATTTCTTAAGTAGTCAGCCATTTTAAATTGAAAACACAATAGGATGTTGATAAACTTGATCATATTAAGAAAAACTGCAAGCGAAACATTCTAAACATTTTTCAGCTACCGACTGAGGTACTTCGCATGACTACGACTGCCGACTATGCAAAACGGGCATTAAGGATATTTTTGTCTGATGTTAGTTATAATTGATATACTTATATTATTAAACTTTTATAAACCTCAGGCTATCGTTGATGAAGTTTTGATAATTAATTTGATTTTAGCAAAACTATCAACTGTATAGCTTAAAAATTCTATAATTAGTACTTAAATATTTCTAAATAGACTTTTGAAAAACCGTTTATTATAATAAAATGCAAATGTGAAAAAATTTAATTTCAGAGATATAAGATTCTGTATTAGATATTAATTATGTGTTACCAAATATTTGTCATGTATACCTTATATTTACCCCTTTTTAATTTTTCTCTAAACAAGAATGAATAATCAAATTTTTGATTACATTTAAAATTAATTTTCTTAGTTGTTTAATTCATATTATTTAAAATTTATTTTCCCATTTCCGTGTTATCAATTTGAGTAAAGTTGTATCACATACTGAATATATTCATATCTATCTCTTCATTTTTTGGCTTGGGTTAATGCTAAAATGTAAAATAAGTAGCATTCATAATCTATAGAAAACTGAATAAAATTTGGGTTACGAAAATACTTTCTACCTGAATTACACAGTTGCCTCTCTGGTGGAAATATATCTACAATTAACTACAATTGTGTACAACATATTGTTACAACATTCAACAATTTGACCCTATATTCACTATGTTAAATTTCTACAAATTGCTACAGCAAAGTACGCGGATTGGGATAGTATTCTAGAAGTTCATAATTAGTTGTAGGAAATTGTGTCGATACTGTACTGGCTCAAACTACGTTATATTACAAGATACTACTACATTGTATCCCACGACCACTACAATTTCCTTCATATTTTTTTAACAAAGTTCACCAACTCTTCATTCAGTCACTACTATTTTCTACAACTTCTTACGTAGCAGCCAATCTACTTTTTGTGTAGTCACTACAAGTTTATACATAATAAAGGTGGAACAAAGGGATAGAAAAACTTTTTTTTATTTATATAAAACAAACAGCATTTTTTAAATTTTTAATTTAAATTTATTTCTTTGCACAACTGCTTTTTTTGGTTACATAATATTTTCGTTACAGTTATGATATTAAAAGTATCTAATAATAAACTTTTTATGAAAAAAACTTGATAAAATTTTATTATAATTTTTGTAACACTTATTATATAAACTAATTTTATGTTAAGGTTCACTTAACAGCGTTAGAATCCGAATCAGACTCATTATTACTATTCTTATCTTCGTAGCTTTTGATTGTAGATAGTATATAAAAGCCCACATTTTTATATTTTATTTAAGTAGCCAAACCATCCATACAGCAAAATGGCCGCATTCGTAGCAACAGGTTAACACCTAACACAACTTGACGTAACGGGGCTTGTTAAGCTGAAAGCAGCACGTTTCTGGTTTGCCATTTTGCGGCACATGAAATTGCGTCAAATTTAAACGAAACATTGATGTTCATACTATTATCGAATAATTAATTATATTGTGAATAATGAACAATCTTAATGGAAGTTACACGATCTTATTATTTGCTACATAAGTTTAAGAATTTTATTTTTTTTCGGAATAAAATTCATGGATGACAGTATAAAATTCAACTCAATTCAATTCAAGGTTTTTATTTAATTTTCTGATAGAACCTAGAAAGTTGTTGAGTGTCGTAGTAGTCTATGAGACACTACAACAGATTACGCCTTAAACAAGCTTTTTTCTAAATTTTCTGATAATACATAGAAAGTTGTAAAGTATCGAAGTATTCTATGACAAAGTACGCCCTGGATTCGTAGAGGTTTTTTTTTAATTTTCTGATAGGACCTAGAAAGTCGTAGTGTCGTAGTAGTCTATGATAGGCTATAACAGATTACGCCTTAAACTAGCTCTCACAAGCTTTTTTATAAATTTTCTTATCAGACATAGAAAGTTGTAGAGTATTCTAAAGTACAATAAAGTACGCGTTGGATTCCTAAAAGATATTTTCTAAATTTTCAGTTAGGACATAGAAAGTTGTAGAATTTCGTATGATGCTACAACAAATAACACAATCCGTGTTTTAATAGAGACCATTTTGCCAAGTTATATTTGTCTTCGAGTAACAAACCGTAATTTCCTTTGTTCTCGTTGGACGGTAACTGTTGTAGAATATTGTTGTACTAAGCTACAATTGTCTAAAATTTTCTACACTCACGGAAAATATTGTAGAAAACTTTAATTTTTTGTTGAGTCGCGTTGAAAGTTATAATTATATTTCCACCAGGGCTATCATTTAAAGAATTGTTCATATTAATGATATATGCTTTTTGGACAATTTTATAGTGTGTTTTAATAATAATAATGTTAAAATCGGTTTATGTGTAATACGACCACAACAAAGAATGAAAGTATTTTCGGCATCGTTGAATCTATGAATTTGAAACTACCTAGCTAAGCGGGCATAAATCTGTTATTCCATGAATAAACGTCTTAATGTAGCAAAATAAATACTATATTTTCATAAATATCAAACATAAATCATAAATATTACACATATCCTTTATTAAGTTCGATAACCTTGGTCATTTGATTAAGAATTTTTTTATGTTGATCTGAAAAGTTGTGATATTCAAAAACAAATAATACAGAAATTTTTGTCAATTTCAAAATATATAAAATAATAGCCGACATTGGAATTTCTATACCTGTCCGTTTGGAACTAGAAAATATGAAACCTAGTTTTTCCAATCTTGGATGCACAACATATTTCTATATCATAATACGAAAAATTTAGATCCTAAATGAATTTCATAGTTTTTCGATTCAGTTTTGATAGAAAAATAAAATAGCAATTTTTGTAGATATAAAATTAAATAGATAATAAGCACATATAAAATACTAAATTAATTATAGCAAAAGTAGAAAACATTTTTGTGTGGAATTTTCGCTTTAAGTTGTTGATTATTATACGATTATCTTCATAAATTTATAATCTCAATTTTGAGTTACCCTAAATTTGATACTCGCAGATTCAGTAGTCTTCGTTAAGTACTAATGCAGTAACTATTGCTTAATTCTCCTTAGATTTTTTCAGTTTTGTATGACACTATTTTAGAAAAATATTAAATTATTTATTTGACTTAAGGTTGTTCTTGCGTGAAGCTCGATAACGATATCCGGCGCTTCGATTTTTTGATGAATTTTGGCAAAACAAGCCAAAATAAACCGAAAATAAAGAATACTAATTTTCGAGTTTTCGTCTATTTTTCGAGTTATCCATGGGTAGTTTAATCACAGGCTGAACGTATGGGCCAAAAACCAACCCGACCCGTGAAAACTATACACTATAAATACATGGGTAGTTTAATCACAAGTTGAACGTAGGGGACAAAACCCAACCCGACCCGTGAAAACTATACCCCATAAATACATGGGTAGTTTAATCACAAGTTGAACATAGGGGCCAAAAACCAACCCGACTCGTGCAAACTACACCCAACAAATCCATGGATTGATAACAGTCGAAAATGTCGTACATGTATTTTTAATAGTTGTATTAAATATACAAATGTTGATTTTTTTTAAACGAATTGAATTTCGGTTATTTGTGGTCGAATTATGTTTAAATTATGGTCATTTAAAAAAAAAAAAATTAAATCTTGTAAAATGTTTTAAATTGTGATATTTATGTGACATAAGCACAATAATTTCTAAAAAACAGTGTCGATAACTCGAAAAATCGATAATTGGTATTCTTCATTATCGTCTTATTTTAGCTTGTTTTATCATAATTAATCGTCAAATCGAGGCGCCCTGGATATCGTAATCTCCCCCTGCGTGATATCACCTTTCCACAAATTTTGTAAATTTTTTTTTCAGAGACTCAAAATAACGTTATCTATGTGATCCAAAAGGTACAGAATTTTGACCATTTAAATCGTAAGATAATCAAGCTCAAAGTTCGCGTTTTGTAGAGTCACTTCCCATTCAACTATTTTCTATTATTACACAAAAAATTGAGTATGAAGAAATATTCAGGAAAAAGTAAAAAAAAAAAAATGTAGCACCACACCACGTTGTTTGTTTTCGAAATATTACAAATGTTAATTTTATCTCCGTTATCCACTTTAGTAACCATAACTTAAGTGGTACAAGAGCATATTTTCACATCTTACACATAATTTCGAATTGAAACCGGTCAGTTTTTCTTTTTCTATATTTTCCAAGCTCGAAACTTGTCTATTTTCATAATACTATTAAATGATAATTATACCTATTTCTAACTTAGTAAATGCTCTGCCTATAACATTTATAATATACTAAATGCTCTGACTACAGTAGTATAACATATATGTCATATAATATAATGGATTAATAGAGAGTAAAATTTAATTTTCTTTAAAAGTGTCAGTGTATGAATTTGGCACCCATATTTTGGAATTTATAAAAAAAGAAAGTTGTGCTGAATTATGTCCAAAGGGTACTATTGTGTGCTAAGATAATATTTAATAGGTATTCTAATCCTACAATACATGGCGCCGCCACTAGTTTGTCTAAATATTAACGTATATAAACACCTTCATTAAATTAGCACCGTCACTTGCGGTTTCGAAAATTTTGTTAACGTTAATCATTTGAGAATCCATGAAAATGGTTTGAGTGGAATCACCGATTTCCGCGATATCACGGTATTTTATTCACACACGGAACAACTTATGTGTAAGCAATCACTAAACGACCAAATAAAGTGATTTTAAGAAGGGGCTATACATTGTTTATTTCCTTAGACTTAAAATATGATTGTACAATGTATTAAAGGATGAAATATATCAAGTATTAAGTATTAGAATATTATATAATTTAAATGAAATTATGATTTAAATGAAAATAAATGTTTACATCTTGCAGAAAGTCGTTATTGTAATGATGAGGGAACCGCCGCAATATTGAATTGACAATTAGAAGAGTTATACCTAGAGAAAAACATTTTTCCCTTTTACGCTATCTTTACATAATAAACATGCATACAAATTTGTTGGGTTAAGCATTTGTTGAACTAAGTAATAGTGTTGGTAAAAGCTTATTGTATTTGACAACGTTACATGCGAATCTAAACTTATATACGATTGTGGCTGCATCATGACGGCATTCTTGCACTTTCACTATTTATCTATACACATCGCAATTTAATGGATGCGATTTTCTAATGGAAAGTAATGATTATCCGTATACGGCTTAAGGGTTGCAACATTCATGATTTAATTACAATCTCCGTGATTAGTAAGTATTGTGAGTATTTTCAGATAAAATATTGCGGGACTTCTTCAGACTTTTGAAGAAATTATTAGTATTTGATATAAATACTCGCTACTCCTCCTTCGTCTTCAATTAACCATATTAAATATTTTTATATATTTTATGGTCTCTTCTATTTATAAAAACTAGAAATGATTAATTAAATGGCTGCACCTATTCATCATGTTCTATATGTTTAAAATGATAAATCTAATATTATTTGTACCATTTGTTTTTTAATTTTCCTTTGAACATAAACAAGTATTTTATTGTAATATATATTTCAATAAGTATTTTATTGCATGTTTTTATTGTAATATATAAAAAATAATAATGTAAATCATATTATATAACTATCTTTGTAACAAGCATTGATTTTATACCAGTATAAACAATAATAAAATACTTTTGTCGTATGTGATGGATTTTATATGCGATATTGTTATCACAGATATGATTTCAAATCACTAAAATCGCACCGTTTGCGAATATATATTGCTTTCCATAAGCTAATCACATCCATGATATCACCGTATCACAGAAATCGCTTCATGTGTGATGTATGTACCTTAATCTATTGTAGGACATTAAAATTTATATAACTTATATAGATTGACGAAGTGTTTGGTCAAGTATATACTTGTACTTGTCTACCTGTCAGAATTTCCGTTTTCATTGCCTTACACACAGTTTTAAATTATACAAGTCAAGCACATCGCACACGAAGCGATTTGTGTGAAATCGGCGATATCATGGGTGTGATTTGCTTATGGAAAGCAATGTATAGTCGCACACGGTGTCATTTTCGTGATTTGAAATCATACATGTGATAAAAAAAATCCCAGTACAAATCCTACGTTCATAACATCACATCGACAATTTTTTTATATTCTTGTTTATACTGTCATATAAATCAATGTTTATGACAAAGGTAGTTGTATGTATTATAGTTAAAAAATTTTTTCATATTTAAAAATAAAAACATGTCAATGCTTATTTATGTACAAACAAAAAAATGTTAGCTTCATGTCCTGAAACCTATAGAACAGGCTTAATAGGTGCATCTAATAAAGCAGATAATAAATTTTTTTAAAATACATAAATATGATTAAAAGAAAAGGAATGGGGATTAGCGACTATTAAGTAAATGCTAATAATATCCCGCAATATTTTTATCTTAGAATACATGCTATACTTTTATCACAGGTATGGCATTGTTGCAACTGTTGTGTCGTATACGAATATACATTACTTTCCGTAAGAAAATTACATGTACGAAATCGCACTGTGTTCGATATGCATAATCAGATACTTCAATCGTAAGAATTCCATTTAAGATCTAGAATAGGACACCAAAATTTCAACTTGCTGTCTCTTTCCGTTATGGGTTAATACTATACTCTGACTTATTCTATATATATATATATATATATATATATATATATATATATATATATATATATATATATATATATATATATATATATATATATATATATATATATATATATATATATATATATATATATATATATATATATATATATATATATATATATATATATATATATATATATATATATATATATATAAATCAATGCCACTTTTCGTTGTAATTTTACAACTCAAGAACGGGCTCACGTATCCAAACCAAATGATTATTTCTAGTCTCTTTCCGTTTTCGAGTTATCATGATGACAAACGGGAGACTGAAATGGGTTAATACTATACTCTGACTTATTCTACATGTAGAGTATAAAAATGATTCAAAGATTCAAAAATTGTATACCAATATATATATATATATATATATATATATATATATATATATATATATATATATATATATATATATATATATATATATATATATATATATATATATATATATATATATATATATATATATATATATATATATATATATATATATATATATATATATATATATATATATATATATATATATATATATATATATATATATATATATATATATATATATAAATCAATGCCACTTTTCGTTGTAATTTTACAACTCAAGAACGGGCTCACGTATCCAAACCAAATGTTTAGGCTTTGCTCCGACTATTTAGTAGATGGTTTATGTGAAGTTTGCCCAAAATCGGTCCAGCGGTTCTTCATTTATCACATTTTTTGTAAGAAATAAATTAAATAAATGGCGGATCATTTTGTTAATGGGGATTTAGCTGTCAATTTGTTGATTACCTTGGAAATGTACAACGAAGCTTTGATAATAATTGAAGATATGTGTCCAACGATTGCAAATAAAGCACAAGTATAATAAAGTATGACGGCATCCAATCGTGAGCGTATGATTTGTTTGACCGTGAATTGCAACGTGAGCAGGAATTCAATTCTAATGATTTACGTTTATTTGTACAATCGAATATAACCAAATTGAATATTCAGCAAAACCATGTATATGACATATTCCAATAATGCAGATGGACTATATTTCTTGGATGCACCTGAAGGTACATTGATTTTAACGACTATTCGATCGGAATAGAAAATTTGATTGGCCCTTGCATGTTCGGGAGTTGCTGCTACATTATTAGAAGGTGGTCGGACCGCAAACTCTGCATTAAAATTGTCATTTAATGTACAGGTGATTGAATCTCCAACTTGCAATAAAACGTCAATTATTTTATGGGATGAGTGTACAATGGCGAAGAAAAAATCACGAGAAGCATTTGATTGAACAATGCAAGATTTATTTGGTAATCAACAGCTTTTTGGTGATGCTTTGATATTACTGTCAGGGGATTTTCGTCAAACATTGCCTGTCATTCCTCGATCAACTCCTACTGATTTAATGCCTGTTTGAAGTCATCAGTTGTTTGGAGATATGTACAAAAATTTACACTGAACAATAATATGCGTATTCACCTACAAAATGATCCAGCTGCCCATGAGTTTTCAAAACAAATGTTAGAAATTGGTGATGGCAAAATACAAATCGACAGTACCAACGGATTGATCGCTGTACCGAACAATTTTTGTACAATTTCGCAATCGATAGATGAATTAATTGAATATGATTTTCTGAATATTCTTCAGAATTACAGGAATCATGATTGGTGGAGAGAACGCACCATTTTAGCACCGAATTGCTTGAATCTGAAAGTTGGTTCATTGATTATATTATTGCGAAATATTAATCCACCAAAACTGTGTAATGGCACCAGATTGGCAGTGAAAAAGTTATTGCCAAATTTGATTGAAGCTACGATCTTAACTGCTAAATCAAAAAGAGAAGTTTGTTTGATACCGCGTATCCCTATGATTCCAACTGATATGCCAATTGAGTTCAAAAAATTACAATATTTTATGCGTTTATCATTTGCGATGTCCATCAACAAGGCCCAAGGCCAAACACTTCACGTTTGTGGTGTGAATTGGGGCGATTACGATATCAAGGGCCCCTCGATTTGACTTTTAATTATGATAAAACAAGCTAAAATAAGACGAAAATGAAGGACTTTCTTGTTTTCACCTATTTTTCGAGTTATCGAACTTTTTTTTCGAAAATATACCCCAAAATAACCATATATTTTTTACGTTTATTTCATAAAATAATCACAATTTAACACATTTCACAAGATTTAATTACTATTTGTTGTTACAATTAATAAAATTTCAGTTATTAACAACCAAAATTTCAATTTATTTAAACGAAATAAACTCTTTTATTTTATTTTTATTTTTTTATTTTTTTTTATAAATTTCTGGCTTTCGCTATTTTCAGCTATATAGCCATTAACCAAAGCGGATTATTATTATTATTATACAACAACAGTACACAATAATGTTAGGTGGTCACCCATCCAAATACAGATTGTGACTGCTGTTGCTTAACTTGTATTAGTTGGTCTAAGCATGTCATTACACTTTTATTTTAATCACTTTTTTTGCATATTCACGCCATTTTTTATCATATATATTTGACTGAGAAAAAAATAACTAAGTAACATTCTTTTGAAATATTATAGCCAACATTAAAAAAAAAAAAGTTTCTTAAAAAGAGGTGCTGTACAATGTCAAAATGTTTTAAAAATTAATTTTTTGTTATAATTATTGGGGATTATTATTCATGATATTTTTTATTATGAAATATTAACATTCAACTGTACGTTCAACATGTGATTAAACTAAATGTGGTGCATTTCGAGTATAAAAAGCAAAAAAATAAGTTGCCACGATGTTAAGGGTCTGGAAATGAATAACGGACTTTTAATAATATTCTGAAGGTAATACCAAAAAATCGCACTATATTATTTGATGAATTTAGATCGGTATTTTACATATCTTTAGTGCCGTTTACCTGCCAAAGGCACGATAACTCAAACTTCATAATGGTCCATCGTTCTTACTTGTGCTGGGAGCATGCACTGACAAATATTCAGCTTTTACAAAATAACGAGGGTCTGGGTTTCACAGGCTCTTAGACTATATGTGTGTTGTTGATAGCATTATATGGCAATTCCTCACCTGAGTCTGTAAAAATCACAGTTTGAAATAAATAAAACAACGCTTTTACTCATTAAAGAACAAAGTCAGACTATGATATATTTCTTGAACTAATACCTAAATGATATGTGTCTAGAATAGTAATTATCTGGACCTGTTTTTGATGAAATTGGTAACTATTAAAAATTAGGAATATTACTAAAAAAATTTGTTTCAGGTAGAAATTTTATTCAATTTTTCAACGATACAATTAGATTTGTTGTAGCTCTTATCAAATAGAATTTACGGGGTCCTTGAATATAAAAGACGTGATAAAACCTTAACATTAGATTAAAAATTCTACATTTTTCTTGTATTTTCAGTGTAGAAACAGCATCTACATTATATTTCTTTTTAATATTTTAATTTTTCAAAAAATGAAATACAATATTTTGTAAATCGAGAAGTACCAAGAAATTTTGAAATATGATTATTGTGGCTACTCTGAAAATGTGTGTAAAATTAAAAAATACTTAGACTCTTATGAATTGTAATCACATTTTTATTATGTTATTATTGTACTTACACAATTTGTGTTATTAATTTAATTTCATTTTGTATACAGAAACATTATTTTTTATTCGATACATTCAAAAGATTTTTTGTTGTGATTTCAATATATATTTTTTTTAATGTGACTACATTAAAAGATTATAGTTTGTTATCAACCACTGGAAATTTATATATATTTTTTTTTTCAAAAAAGTATAATACAATATAAAATTTAATATAAGTAATTCATAGGTTTCTTTAACTATAAGAATCATTTATGATTTATTAAAATCGTTTTCATAATACTTGTAATTAAATAGGTGAATTAATTAATTGGATAGTTATTTAAATTACCTAAATATTTTGATATAGGTACATACACAATTCAATAAAAAAATAATAATAATATTCATTTCATTCGGTGCAACCATATTAGATGTAGTACGGCAGATTGGTGAAACTTTTTGTATAAATTGGATATAAGATAGCAGTATACAATTGGGTTCTAATATAGAGAAAAGGGTGGTAAGAAGGGAACCTATCTTATATAAAAAACCAATTGACTAATCATGACTGTTTTACACATAAAACATCGCCACCAAAACAGTCATAGTCGGTAGATTCTCGTGGCAAAAATACCACTTGATTTCTGTGTAAAATTGAAAAATCTATCTTTGGCGATTTCCTTAGAGTTTTCTCACTTTATTTGCAACGTGATTGTTTTGTATATAATAACATTTAAAAATACAAATAAGCATATTTACATGCGTCAACAATTATAATTCAGCTAAGCACTTGTTTATCTTAGTGGGATAACATTGTTTTTAGAAGTCAATTTTTAATTTCATTTGGGCATGTTACCCTTTTTAAAATAATAATAAAGTGGTTATTACTTATAATAATAATAAGAATAATACTGATAGTGAGGTTTTACCTTCATTTCTCCGACATACACACCTGTAACAGAAGCCACTGACATCATTATTTTTAATCTTTATTTATTGAACTACTTCCGATACATTCATGATGTGGGTACAGGTCAAGATATTGAGTAAAGACTTGGATTTGGTAGGTAGTGCACCAAGTTTGTATTGTAATTGTTATTTGAATTCAAATGCAGGCTGGACTGCATGCTTGCTGGTATATGGCAAAGAGACATTGAACATATATGGCAAAGAGACATTGATTTTTGCAGGCCGATCTTATCTCTTAAGGTACTCCATCTTACCCAAGGGAGGAGGCAAAATGGGGAGATATGACTGTTTTATGAAATTCCAATTCCTAATTATAATGAATCACTAAAGACTGATTACCAAAGATTATAATTAAAACAAATAGACGCTAAATAATATAGACGCCGAACCCTTACTACACAGACAAATAATAAAATTTGGATATGAGGTCATTTCAGATTTTGTCTTTTACAGTAATGTAAACAGATATTAAAAATGACCGGGTGATTGATGAAAATTGACACAAATATTGAGCATTTTGTCCAAAAAAGGAAATTATCTTCTATAATGTCCGTTACATAATAACCTGGTGCCATTCTATACAAATAAAACAAAAACACTTTTCATAGCCTCATTTATTCATGGCTTAAAATTTATCAATCTAAATTATTAAAATGCTGTAAATGGGATTTGGAAGTTTTTTAAAAAGTTTTTTTCAGAATTCATTTTAAAGCTTCCTGCGATTTTGAATGTCTGCCATTTTTGTAAAAGGTAAAATCTGAGATGGCCTCATATCCAAATTTAAACTTTTAAATGTGTATATGAAATATATGTGGTCACAATTGTATGCTTCTATCATTAAATGGTTAATTCTTTCATCAATCTGCCGGATTAATGAAAACATCTTAATTTAAAAAATTTTTCAATATAATTTTAATGGATTTTTTCCTACAAGTGACTTAAACTAAATTTAGTAGTAATATTTGATTGTCTCGTTCAAAAGCTGTTTTTGCTTGAAAAAGTAGGTTGCAGTTTTTACTAGAGATATTGGCTGGAAATTAAAAAAAAAACTGCTTTAAGTATTGAACGGGACTGTGAAGTTTTATTAAATATTTATGATCTAGGATCACTTTTAAAAATGTTCTAAAAATATTGTATTAAAAATTTAAAAATTTCTATTTTTTTAAGGTCTAATTCGTCATGAGTGAAAACTCCAAGTATTAAACATAAAATTTCTAATGTATCCCTATCCAAGAGAATTGTTTAAACGAATAAAAGTTGAAAATAATCATAATTGGTTCAAAATTTCAGCAAAAATTAAATTGACAAGTTTTTAAAAATTTAACAATCGGATTTAATGTTTTGATAAATACACTTTCCATTGAAATTTGAATATTTGGCATATTCCGAAGATACAACTAGTGTTCACTTAAATACCAATATCTCGTGAACCGTTCATTCGATTTTGATGAAATTTTATATATACATGCGTGATATAATTTTAATAAAAGTTTATTTTAGAAAATCGATGTTTATGAAAAAGCTGAAATTGGGACTGAGAATCGAAAAAATAATAAAATCACCTTTCTGCCAGAGTAGGATGAAGATGTAGACAATGCAATGTACATAGCTTTAGAAGGTACAGAAATTTCAGTAATTTTGGTGATTTTAGTTTTAAAATTCTATTGCTTCTTGGATTTTTCTCAGAATCGATCATTGAAGGACAATTCCACTTTATCTACTAACGTATGTAGATGTTCACGATGCTGAGAACGGTCAATAAAGCACTTAAGAGGAATTGACTCACAAAATGAGACCTCTACAAAAAAGACAATCCCTAATAATAATATAAATTATAATTTTTATAGATTTTGCGATCATAAATAACAAAAAAACAAGTGAATATCTATGAACAACTATCCGAATGAATTGTATATACTCGCCACATGGTTGAGTATCAATGATTTACCTATTTTTAATCTTAGCATTCATAAAATACTCTAAAAATCCTGTCTATGCTGTTATAAATATATTATTATAATAATATGTATTGCATTTATATATTGCTTATTAGCTCTATATCAGCTAAAATTGTGGAGAATCTGAAAATTTTTTTAACAAATATTTCAAACAGAAGTTGTTTGTTTTAAAAAAACATACATTTTTGTTCTTCAAATTTTTCTACTATCTTTTATGGTTCTAAAGTAGGGTCCTGAACCCATTGGACCTAATGGTCCGATTTTGCTGATTGAGATATCGACCAAAAACTTTTTTTCAAGATGGCGCCTGAAGCTCCACCGGATTTTATCCGCATATACACTTTTTGTATTTGAACTTTTCTTCTATCATTTATAATTTTAAAATTGAGTCAATTATCCACTGGTCCCAATGGACTGTTTTGCTCATTCAGGAACTTAAACACACTTTTTGTATTTATAATACGTCACAAAAATTTTATCTCTTCATCTCTTTTTATTTTTGAGTTAGTGTGATGACGATACCAAAATGTTATTTGTGCGGTCAATATTATGTAGTGTTGAAAAACTTAGACTTAAATTAATGTAAACTGTATATCATGGATGTCGAATAAAAATATTGGATCGGAAATTTTGTGCTAGATTAATGAAAAAAAAAGAAGGTATTTTTACTGTATATCCATTCAAATGTTATGAAATCTGGGCTAAAGATCCCGAGCCTAAGGCTAAAGATCCCGAGAAAAGTTAAACTTGTCGCGTATGCGGACGATGTAGCCGTAATGATTGTCGCTAAGCACCTGGATGAGATTCACCACATGTTGGATATCGCCTTCCAGCAAGTAAACTGCAGGATGACCACAGTGAACCTTCAACTGGCCAAGTACAAGACCGAGGCAGGGCTTATTACCAGCAGAAAAGTGATAGAAACCATCAAGCTGAAAGTCGGCGAACAAGAAATCATATATTCGATAATTTGGAGTGATGCGTGATGCTCAACTTAATTTCAAGCAGCAGGTGGAACACGTCAGTGCCATAGCGTCAGTAGTGAGTGCCAGTCTCGCACGATTGATGCCTAACGTTTATGGCCCAAAACAGAGCAGAAGGCTATTGTTATCATCTGTAGTCATATCAGTGCTCACGTACGGAATGGAATAGCTATTTGGGCCGACGCGCTAGAAACACAGGAAGCATTATGAAAGGCTGGACCAGTGTGCCGTCTGTGTGCCTTAAGAGTAGCTTACGCCTTCCGCACAATATCTGAGCAGGCATTGTGCATCATATCTGGAACTCTACCTCCCCTAGCAGAGGAAAGACGGACATTTATAAACGAAGAAGGGCAACCACACTGAGCCCTGAAAAACTCAGAACAGAAGAGCGGTATCGCAATATTGTACGATGGAAATTGCAGTGGGATGCCGCAGCAAAAGGCTGATGGACACACCGCCTCATACCAAAGATTTACGTTTGGCTGAGCTAAAACCATGGTGAGGTGAACTATTAACCGACGCAAATGTTGCCAGGACATGGGTGCTTTCTTGGGTATCTACACCGCGTCAAGCACGATAATTCTCCGGAGTGCCCGTCCTGCCTAGGAGTTGCTGAAAATACAGAGCACGTTTTCTTTGTGTGCCCGCGTTTTGATCCCCAGCGAGAAGGGTTTGAAAAATTTCTGAACAAGAAAGTCCAACGAGAGTCGGTAGTAGAGGCAATGTTGTCTAGTGAAGCTGCCTGGAACGCTACAAGCACTTTTGCCACAAAAGTCCTTAGAGAGCTGCGTTTCATTGAAAAAAAAAGAGAAGACAACAGGCAGAATCTAGAAAGAAGGTAAAAATAACACCTTAACCAACGGAGGGAGAGCGGCAGCTAATTCCACCCCCAGCGAAGTAATGCCTTGACAGCGGTTCCGTGGGAGAAAAGAGGATAGAAGATAAGGGATTTAGGGTTTAGTGAGTATGGGCGCTAGCGTCGAGTTTTAGTATGGCGCTGCGTCAAGTCTGACATATCCAAGCGAAGTCTGAAATCCGTAAAAAGGATCCTACCCACTAAAACAAAACACACATACACACACACATACATACATACATACAGACATAGTGACAACCTCGCAGAGGTATTCAGGGAAGCGTCTTGTAACCTCAAAACGCCGAGATCTGATGAAAACTGGGTTTTTTCAAAACGGGGTAAAACCAATAATTTCCTGATTTTTAAAAAATCTGCGATTTTCTTAACGAGAAGTTATGACAGCATTTTTAATAATTAATATTATTTTGAATTACAAAAAATTATGAGAGTTGTGAAAATATCTCTACTCTCCAATAACTTTCTGATTTTTGAAAATCTTCGATTTTCTTAACGGGAAGTCGAAAAGCAATGCATTTTTAATAATTAATATTATTTTGTATTACAAAAATTATGGAGAGTAGAGAAACTATCTACCCTCCATATACTAAATTAAAAATATATTTAAAAAAATATGTACTAGGTTTTTTTCATGTCCATATAAATTTGGATAGATTTATGAGTTTACTCTTCACTCACATAATCCATTAATCCACTGATCGTCTAATAAATTATGTTTGAAATTATGAATTAAGAACCAATAGCTTCCTCGTCGGAATTGATATCTAAAATGCGCCTTCAAAATTTCAAGTCGATAGATCTTAATCGTGTTTCTATGAACTAGTTTGGCGTTTCTATGAAAATCTATACTAAAATTTTGTTTGTGCAGTCAATATTTTCTAGCGTTACAAACTTTAGCGATTCAAAAAGATTCTAGAGTAAAAATCAAAATTTTATTTAGAAATATTTTTTTTTTTCAAAAACTCTTTGACAGGCCCTCCGTTTTCAAAATTGTGCATATCAAATTTTATAACTTTTAGATAATTATTTTTATTTTAGTTATTTGTGCGCGAAAACTGAAAAAAATACAATGTATTTTTCACTAGAGATTGCCTTTAGTATAGAGCGTATAAAATTGTCTATATAAAAACCTTATTTCCATACTCTCTAGCTAAATTGTTTACACAGTTAGTTTAACGGTGAAATTTTAACTATTTGCAAACGTAATTGAATTTTTTATTCTGATCAAACGGAAAACACTGGTTTTTCAATTAATGAAAATTAATTTAAGGCTTATCTTAATAAAAAACTTTAAAAGAAAATATAAAATAAGTCGAATTATACTACAATAATAATAATTGCCAATAAACTAATTTTATGAGTATACTATTTTATAATAGGCTATTTGGCTAATTTTTGGAATAAAATTTAAATAATTATTTATTACATAATAAGCACAATACATTGATATTTCCGGGAAATCTACACAATTACCAGTGAAAATCAATGTTAAAGTTAAAATTTTCAAAACGGCACGAATAACAATGATTCTGTAATGGTGTTTGTCACGTTTTACGCTAGTAAGCCAGATCATAAAAATACAACAAGACAGTATAGCATCTTTAATATAATATATGTATGTAATATATTCTATAGTTTACCAGCTAGTGACATCACCAGAGCTATCAGTAAACACACGTTCACACACGTTCAGTGACAAATAATATTTCAAAAATTATTAAATTTAATTTCGTGTAATTTGCAAAAAGTAAACAAAATTTAGCTTAAATAAAGTGATATATGGATTTTTAGGCTATTATCTTATAGGATAGCCACCCACTTTTTGTAGTATATATTTAATGTTGTCAAATAGCCTATTGCTAATCAGCTATAATGACAAAAATTACATGACACAAATTAAAACAGATGAACTTTTAGGCATTTCACCACACTGAATTTTTTAAGATTACGGTTTGGTTTATACTATCCACGATTTCAGCTTCAGTTGATGTTACTAATAATGCAGATAGTTTTTCTTGATTCTTGACTGTAACTTTTATAAAAATCTCTCGGCAATAGCTGTATTGATATGCATAAATGTTCTTGAACCAAGGACGGATCTACAGACACCTTTCATATAACTACATGCCTGGCCACCGGTACCTCGAGCATCCCCTGGCAGGCTAGGTAGTCTGCCAACCATTCTTCCGTAGATCCGTCGCAGTTATGAAAATAGATTATTTTAAAGTAAGTTTATGTATGCTTTTTCTGTTTTAGTTATGAAATAAACATTTAAATTACTTATGATAAATTTGTAAGTATATGATTTTCCACATTAATAAAAATAGTTTCTATTTTGAATCACAACAAAAATAGATAGTGGAGCGCCGTAAGGTTTATACCTCGGAATCCAGGGCCAGTAAATAAATCTTTTTATAAACTATGGCAATGTGTTTTTAATAGCATATAGAAAAATGTTAAAAAAAATATTTTGTCCGATCTTAATTTTTTAATAATTATTATAAATAATTATTATTTTTTTGGAGTTTTCCTTAAGTTATATTAGTGTAAAATTAGATTTTAAAAAGAAGAACTATTACAAACTTCATGTTGGGTCTCAAGGGACTGCAGGTATAACGATGAAGGGTGGGGAGGGGAATAGAGGGGGCAACAGCAGCTGTTGGGTGTTGTTAACGCGGGCCCTAGCAGAATAGTACACGTGACAACTTGATGTACGAATTACACGTGATGTACGAAAATTTTCCTACGTCATTGATGGAGGGATGTTATTACATCGTTGCAAGTGGCAATTAGATGAAAATTTCGGTACAATTTGTCAACATTATGTCAGATATCTACATAATAATTATGGACACAACATTTATGTCGTATTTGATGGTTACAAGAAGAGCTGCACAAAATCAATGGAACGAACGCGTCGCTGTAAAAAAAACGCATGTAATGACATAATATTTGATAAAACCATGCCACTAAAAGTAGCGCAGGAAAAATTTTTATCGAATGCCAAAAATAAGAGTAGGCTTATAGATATGCTACGAGAAACACTCACAGAAAATAAAATATTTTCTTGCCAAGCAGAAGCTGATGCCGACAGACTAATAATTGAAACTGCTGTTAATCTGCAATCTGAAAACATTGCTGTAGTGTCCGAGGATGTAGATGTTTTAGTTTTATTGACTGCGCTCTCACCACCAGACCGAGAAATTTATTTTAGAAAACCATCCAAAGGCAAAATACTGCAAAGAGCGTACTCTTCTAAGAGTTTAGAAAAAATATTACCAAAGTGTAAAGAGCATATTCTGTTCTTACATGCATTCACTGGATGTGACACGACGTCAGCTTTTTTTAAACGTGGCAAAAACGTGTTTGCAAAAAATTTCGAAAAACGAACGGACTTGCAAAATGCTGCGACAGTTTTTAAAAATGAATGCAAAGACATCAATGAAATTTTTAAAGCTGGTGTTACATGCACTCTTGCTTTATATAATGCCCCCCAAAAAATAAAAGATCTTAATGCATTGAGATATAACTCTTTTTTGAAAGCAACTGCCAAAAATACCTGCGTTAAACTGCCGTCTTTACCACCTACTGCAGATGCCGCTTTTGAACACTTCAAAAGAGTATATTTACAAGTTCAAACATGGTTCGGAAAAGAAATATCACCAGAAGAATGGGGTTGGAAAGATGAACGCGGAATATTGATACCGCTAACAATGACGCAGCGACCAGCTCCAGAATCTTTACTAAAAATTATTTTTTGCGCATGCAAAACAGGATGTGGAGCATCTTGTGGGTGCAGGAAAAGTGGATTAAACTGCACTGCAGCTTGCTCAGAATGCAATGGTGATAGCTGTACTAATCCTTTACCTACAATCTACATCAACGAAATCGACGACGACGACGACAATAATGAACAATAATGTATATAGTTAAGGTTAAATTTTCTTTTGTAAATAATTTTTTTACGAAAATCTAATAAATTAACATTGAATTTACTCTGCAAACATAATTTATTACATATAAAATTAATATCTTTACTGTAAACATTTTTTCCCCCTTGCGCCTTTCATTTTTCAGTAAATTGTTTATAAAAATTGTTGTAATCGAGATCGGCCAATTTTTTTTTTTTTAACTTTTTTATTTGCGGTTTTAATAATGCAGTCAAACACTTGTTATACAGATTCATTGACTGGCCCTGGGTTCCGAGATTTTACCATTTTTATGTCTTACGGCGCTCCACTAAGATGGATAACATCAATTTATAAGAATACATTTGTTGAATGATTGTCTTAACAAAATTTTTTGAACATATAAAGTACATTAAAGAAATTTGATTCCAACATTGATAACAGAAATCCATATAACATTTAGATTATTTAGTTATTGATACAATTTGATATATAATCCTTTCATATTGCTATTCGTTTCAGATTTACATCAGATGTCTTTCCACTATATATGTATAATATCATTGATAAAAAACAAACTAATTGATAAATTATTGTTAACTTGAATGTAATTAATACGTATGTATACTTAAGCAAACGAATTGGAATTTTTCTTTTAAAGCAATTGTATGTATGTCGTCATACTGTAAAAAAATTTAAATTTTAAAAGCTCCAGAATTGATTTAATTTGTTAAAAAATGCTTAATTTGTTAAAAATACGTCTTGATTAATGTATTATACAATTATATTATTTTTAAAATCTGCCTCTGTTAAAATAAAACGAAAGAGAAAATACCAGTTATTAAAATTAATAATTTAAATATTATGTTTGTGCAGCAATTTTTGAAAGTCTTATCGATAATTACAATAAAACTCTAGACGAATTAATTCGATTCAAAATTTTCAAAATTTGGGTATTATTTTAACTTTGTACAAAATATCCGAAACTATTAATTTGATTTAATAAATTTGTTTACTAATATTTAGAATGGATTCTTAGGATAGGGTTACATACTACCCATTTAAAATAAAAGGACTAATGGACAAAGTTGTAGACACAGCTATTTGTTAAGTATTTTAAATATAAAATATTATATCTGTATTAATTAACTGTAATTGTGCCTAAAGTTCGACAAGAATAATTAAATCAAGAATAATACGAATATCTTAACAAATTTACGACTACAATATTGATACTATGTTCTAAGCATAAAAAGAAGTACGTACTTTATTCAGAGATATGAATTCCCAAAATTGTTAAATACTCCGATTATCATTCGTTAATTTATACAACAAGTATACAAAGTCGATCTTTCTTTTCGCTTTGCATACGGAAAACAGTGTTACAATACACCTATATAGAATATACCTAACAATTTTATACATACAGATACAAAAAAATTTTCTTTCATAACCAATAGGTACTATAATTAGATACTCAACGCAAATGTGCATTACATTATTAATTTAATAGTGGGGATCTCTTTCTTTGGGAATGTTTGGAATCATACCCATTATTAAACCTTTTAAAAATAAGAATGTACCTAATAACACACAGTTTTAAGTAATTTTTTTAAATATTGATATCAATGTAATTTTTTTGTTGAATATGTACAAAATTGTTATATTCTTAATATGGGCTCTTGTTTTAACATTGTTTTCCTTACGCAAAGTGATATGAAAATTGATCTGTACATGAAAATAGTTTTTCGTTTGAATAAGTATACAATATACAACACAACTTTACAATGTTATGGAAATTAAAAATTTAAAAGTTTTAATAATTTTAAAACGTTATAACAATATTTTTTTTCATTGAATATTGACATTGATTTATTTCCAATTTATTGAATTTTCTAAATTTATGATTTAAAATAATAAAATGAATAATAATTATTTATTTTTAAAATTTCAAATGTTTTCTATGTTCTAAAATCTGTTTTAATAAATAAATTTTAGGCCAGTTTTGAAAATCGTTTTATTTAGTTTAGGCATATTTACCATAATTTTTTTTTTACTTTATTAATTTTTTATATAAATTTTTTTCTGTAAAACTAAAAAAGCGATATGTTATTTTCATTAGAATATTTTTGATAAGAGTATATAAAGGGAATCTATTTTTAAAATCTACATTTTTATCATTACATTATAAAGTATTATATTATAGTACAAAAACAATATCTGATATTAAAAAAGGAACTACAATTTGAGAAATACATTTATTTTTTATTATAAATAGTAAATTTTATAGAAAAATTTGAAATAGTTTTTTTTTTTTTCATTTCTTCAAAGCAGGAGCGATACTTTATAGTCCATATTTAATTTAGGGTAAAAAATGAATCTTCGAAATAAAATCTTGGGATGAAATAATTTTCAAAATTACAGTTATAATATACCTCTATTAATATACTCAGATTCCGTCATTTCTACTTTAGAAAACTTTTATAAGCAATATATCAACTCTAGATTATAAAAGAGTCTATAAAGACAGTTTTCCACGAAAGAACCTCTATATATGAGGTTCTTTGATTATTTGTTTAACATTTATTTATATTTTTACTATAAAAAATAGAGCGTCTTCGTTTACTTATCATCCAACAAGCAGAAAAACGTGAAAAACGCTCATTTGATTTAGAAAATCATAGGACAATACATTTTAAGGATTTTAAAGTGGATAAAAAATTGCGATTGTTATAAATAAAATAAGATGAGAAAACAAGTGTTTTAGATTTTTGTTAATAACATAAAACTATAAATAATTAAGGATTAAATCAAAATAATCCTACAAATTTTCTACAAAAAAGTAGTTGTATAATAAGTTTAAAATATTTTCGCCACGTCGAGCCCTTCTTCTAGAATACTTCTAAATATTATGGGGTAAAAGCTTTTAAAAGTTTATAATAATTTTTTTAAATAAAAAATATCAAGGAAATAATTTCTAAAAAAATTTTTTAGCAATGTTTTTATTTTAATATTTCTATATTAACCAATGGAAGTAATTAATATTGATTGCAATTTTTTTATCTCATTTTATAATAAATTTTTTATGAAACAAGTGACGATAACATTGTTTGGATTATTTTTAATTAACATTCATAAAATACTATAAATATCCAGTCTATACAGTTATATATGTATACATGTATAATAATAATATGAATTGTAATATGATAATTAACTAAATTTGAGCTTAAATTGTGGCGAATCCTAACATTTTACGATGAAATTTTTCAAATAAAAGTTGTTTGTTTCAAAGAAATAAGCATTTTTTGTATTTGAATTTGTCATCTATCTTTTATAGTTTAAAATTTAGGACAAGGATCCATTGGACCCAATGGACCAATCTTACTCATTCACAAACTGAAACTCACTTTTTATATGAGTATAATGACCAGCGGACGGACGGACAGTCAGATATGGACTAATTAGGTGTTTTTATGAACACCTATATCAAAATTTTGTTTGTGTGGTCAATAATAGGTAGTGTTATAAACTTTAGACTAAAATTAATATACTCTGACAGATTATGTATGTCGAGTATAATCGAATGAAGAAATTTAATTGTTTCGAAAACATTTTTTGATAATTTGTTGAACTAAGATACTAATAAGTTGAAAAACAAAAATTTTATAATTGTTTAATATGCGTATAAGTCGTAAAAGATTATTAAAAAGTTATAAAAATAAATGTACAAACAGCCGACTAACAATAGTTACGAATAGTTACAACATTTTATTTTACAGAACAATTTATCTTTTGTAAAAAGGACCTGAATACCCATCATCGTATCCCTACTTATTTAAAAGTAATATCAGTTTGTTACATAACAAATCACGTGGCCGTCAACACTTTTAGAAAAAAATAAAACAATGATCAGAAAGTGCTTATAAAAAATTTTGTATGTAGTAAACAAAGAAATTGTTGATACAGATGTTCGGAAAAATTCGATTCAATTGTACATTTCTTTTAATTACAAGGGATTAAAAATATTAGAATGATTTCATCACCAAGATTATTATCAGATTGGATCATTTTAAATACAAATAGGAACTGAGAAATTCACTCCATTAATTTTAAATATTTGATATAAAAATTAAACCACATATAAAAAGTAGCTCTTTACAAAATTTATTAAATTTCAATATTTAAACTTTTTAACATTTTTGTAAACGAGCCTTCAGTCTGGTTACAGAATATATTCAAACATTAATAAAATTATAATAAAATTATATAAAATTTTAGAAACTCATAGATTAGCTATGATAATTTAGATATAAATTGTGCAAATTTTGTCTGCCTTTTATCACTTTATTTTGTAAATTTCAATGTATCAGTTTGGTTTTTTGATTGCAGTAAAACTTGCATAAAGTTACATAAAATCCTATTCATATCTAATAAAAATTTGAAAAAAATTTTCTATTGTATTGAATAGTAAATCATTTCCTATAGAATTCTAAATAAATTTTGAATAGATTTTCATAACATTCAATTTCAATAGGAAATTTTTTCTATTCAAACGTAAAAAAAAAATACTAAAAATATAAATAAATATAAAAATAATTTTAATTATATTGTACACAGCATTTGAATTTTCAACGTTTAACAAATAAATATACTTTTTAAATCTTTATTAACAACTTATAATTTTTTTTTTTTTTTGTAACTATTAAAATGGTAATTCTACATTAGTGGCTACAGCCCTAATTTAATTTTAAAAAATTTTAACGATTGGAGTATTTCGGGATATTTTAAAATAATAATTCAACCCGAGAAAAGCCAGACAAATTTATAAGAAATACTTGTTAAGTATTAATTCAACGCCTAAGAAATTTAAACACGGGTAAACATAAAGAATAAAAAATCTGATGACTAATGCTAACTTCAAAATATCGCTTGGGCTAACTTTAGTCTGTGGAAAAACGTAAAGTTAGATAAACCCGCAGACCCGTGCAAGACCGACCGAATTTAACGCCTGAGAAGTTTAATCTTTGGGTAAATGTCTAGGCTATAAAAGGCCCATAATTTAATTCCATAAGAGTAACTAATCAATAAAAAATATTTGTAAAATTTTTTAACTTTCACATTGTCAAATTTAAAGCTACATTGAAATAGAATTAATAGGCTATTTGACTCATTTTCGGAAATCATTTTAAATAATTCTTTATTATACAATAAGTATATTGCATTGATATTTCCAGCAAATCTACAGTATTACCAGTTAAAATTAATATTAAAGTTTAAATTTTCAAAACGCGAAAAACTATGTTTCTGTAACGTAATACGCTAGTAAGCCAGTTCATATAAATACAACAAAACAGTATAGCATCTGTCATGGCATTCTTATTTAATATAATTTATGTAATATATTCTATAGTTTACTAGCTAGTGACGTCACCAGAGCTGCCACCAATCACAGGCCATTTCAGTGCCAGATAAAATTTTTAAAAATTATTACATTTTATTTCGTGTAATTTGCAAAAAAATAAACATAATTTAGTTTGAATTAAGTGAAATATGTTTTTTAGGCTATTATCTTATACGATGGACACATTTTATAGTATATTTTTAATGTTATAAAAATATACTATTATAATTCACGTCTACCTATCTATATAAGATACCGTCGGCTTTCCATCTACTTCAAATACTTTTAATAACTCAAATTTAGGCTCATAAAGTTTCTCTAATCAAGTAGTAAATTAACTATTAACTTTCATTACAATTTTAAATAGAAATGAATAAAAAAAACTTATTATATAATAGACATGTTTCCACTCACCATAATTTTAATAATGGCATTTTTGCACAATATTTATCTTAATCAGATAACTTTAATACTTATTTTGATTCCAGGTACGCAAACTCGAATGAGCCGAAGAAAGTATCGCCTATTTATTTACTTGAGAAAAATAAGAATGTATATGAATTAAAATTTATAAAAGGATCATTTCGATTTTTCATTTCATAATGTTTGACGATAAATCGAAATGATATCAATCTTATATAGTATAAATGTTAATGTGTATAAAGTTCAGAAGACAACAAATAAAGTCAAATTTTGACTTTTTCAACCAACAGTTCTCATCTGAAATAAGAGATATAGTCAAATGTATTTGATTAACAATATGAAGTTAATAACTATGTATATATATATTATAAAGAATATTGCATCATTTATATATCAATATTGAATATATCTCTTGTTCACAAGAAATTTAGACTTAGATCTAAATAACAGTCGTATTAAAAATAGACTTGTATTTTTTTTTATAATTGAGCGGATTTTTTAACAACAATATTTTTCTATACCATCCGTCATAACAAGAAAAATTGGTATAATGAATATCGAAACAACTCTTTTCACATTTCCGACAAAGAATTATGTCACATATTAGTTTGTCTATAATATATTCTCTCACAGACAAGTTTAATGTTTCAATCCAATATTTTGAATATTTAGTTGAATGTGGCAATTCATTTATTTTATAAAAATAAACATAAGTATTGTAATTCATAATACAAATCAGTTACATAAATAGTGGTTAATATCAATTTGATGGCAGCAAATTGTACAATAAACGTAAAAAGAAACAAAATGCGTGGGCAGGCAAGGTGGTTCGTAGTTTTGGGAAATTCCAGCAAAAAGTTGAGATCGTGCACAAAAGTATGCAATGGAAAAACTTTTAGATAATAAAAAGTTCTTCAACTTTTGCTCTGAACATTTTCCAACGTAACCTCAGAATTATTTGAATTTGGAGATATTTGCATTTTTTTCGAAAAAATCATGGTCAGCGTGAATTTCTCTTTCATTCTGATTTAGTTGAACAGGAAAACAACCAAATTTTTGTTACCTACAGCTTTTCTTTACTAAATATATATGATTACATTTATACGAAAATAATATGCACATTTTTTGAATATTAAATGTGATGTACAATTCGTTGTCGGAATTTGATTCGTTTAATAAAGTTGTAATGAATAACAATGCAAAGCGCGTTTTTAGTTTTTTTTTTTTTTTATTTTATAAAAGGCAGTATTTAACCACATATTTTATTATTTTATTTTGTCTAAAATTTGTCATTTTTACTTTTTTGTTTTCGTACTAAATATCTAAAACATTGCAAAAGCGCGATATAAGAACACATTAATTTTTTTGTTTTTTTGTTTTTATATAAGACACAGAGAAGAGGTACAATTTTTTGCTCATAAAGGTTGATTTCTTTTAAAAATATTTTAGTACTTTTCTATAACAGTAAAGAATTTTTGAAGAAAAATTTTTGCTTATACATATAAATTGTTATTCTAAAAGATTCAACTAAACAGTTTTTATTAGAAACCATGAATGTTAACAGCATAAAAATACCTGGAGTTGATAAATTCATCAAAGAAAAGGAGATAATAAAAAATTCATTTTTATATGTTCACTGTAGCAATTAATTTCCAAGCCATTGTTTTAAATTTGACCCACCCGCGTAAGGTAAAACCAAAACTGCGTTCTTTTGGGATCAAACAGATCCCGAAAGTGTGCAATTTAATTTAACGTATTTAAATCCATAAAATATCATTTAATCATTTGCAAAAAATTCAAATTAACATCCATTAACCCGAATGAGTTTAAGTATTTTCTAAAAAAATTCGGCCCAATACTCTTATTATTCGTCGCTAATTCGGCAATTTCAAGACGATTTATAATTTGACTCTATTTATATATATTTTAGAAACATTAACTCTATAACTAAAAGAGATCTCAATTAACTAATCTTTCTATAATCCCTTGGTTCGGTTTATTTTGAGCGTTGGGCAAAAGGCAATGGATGTTTTAGAAATCAATGTTTGCAGCATAGTCATTATGTTCTTTTATGTGTGCGAACTATAAAACGAAGTAGGTAGCAGTTGCTAGTTTCAAAATTTGGTACTATAGTAGCAGCACCTCCGCAGCGATATCAATTTATTGTTGCAAACATGTGTAAACATTAGAATTGCTAAAAAATGTATATGCCATATTATAATGATTCCTTTTTTTAATTTAGTTCGTTTTTTGTCATGACTTTTTTTATTAATTTCGGATTTACTCAATATCTTGCCCCATATATATAGTATAACGAAAATCAATCGTGAGTTCGTTTATCTATACAAGAATCGAACATTTTATTGTTTTTAAGCAATCTTAGTTATTTCTATCCATTAACAAACATTAAAAATTATTTTCAATTTTACTATAAATTTCAGCAAAATTTTGCTGGCAAACATATAATTGAAACATATTGAAATATATTTGAAATTCCTAATGATCACATAGTTTTTATTCAGTGACGTATTAATGTTTAAATGCAAAATGGGGTTGCTGGAATAGAATTGGCGAAATTGATGTATTTATCTATAATATAGATAACTAAGATTTTTTTAAATACATCCAGTTAAAAGACGTTTTCAAAATATTATAAAACACATAAAAATTGTGTTTAAACATATTTCGGACATTGTGGTAGATACAAAGCGTAATCTCATAGTTTAATTTTCGACTTCACGACAATAACTTCTTTAAAGTCAGCTACAGCGCCCATACCCCCGAAATCATATTTAATATTGTTTTTATATATTTTATTTAATAAAAAAAAAAATATAAAAAGACAAGCATTTAAAAAAAAAAACGCTTTACAGTCGGGCGTTTATTTTGAAGGATTGAACGTATAGATTTCTACATAATTTCTAATAGGAATTGACTAAAAAAATGAGAAAATGTATGATGCACATTTTATATTTTTTAATTTTCGCAAACAAATGACTCAAAAAATAATTATTCAAATGGTATGGAATTTGGTATGAACAATCTTGACATGGAAACGAAGGGCGTATCGAAAAAGATTTCTAAATCTTTCAGAAAAGTTTTCTATCGAAAAAGAATCTTATCGAAAAAGATTTCTAAATATAAAATTTTTATTCAAAATTCTTTTTTCGCGCCCTCCGTTTTCATGTCAAGCTTGTGGATACCAAATTTCATAACATTTGATTAACAAATTTTTGGGTTGTGTTCGCTAATTAAAAAAAAAAAAAAATACTAAATATATTACATTTTAGTATTGTATTTATTGTAGAGGTCTCATTTGTTGTATCAATTCCTCTTAATTTGAATATTTGAATAGAAATGTCTTCTTCATTTTAATTATAAATTATACACACTTTTGAAAGTACAATTGAAATATTGATTTGTCATAATTCGCCTTATCCAGTCAAACATTTATAGGCATTCAATTGATAATTGTCATTGAAAAATTAAGTTTATTTGAATACTTAGTGTTACTGTTGTTGATGTTCTGGTAAAAGCTACTTTTAATTAATTTGAAAATGATTTTATTTAACAGTTTAATACGTCACTGATTTTCACGACTGAATACTGAAAGAAAAATTTTCGCTCGTTTCCTACAAGTCACAACTATTTGCATTCTATATTTCATACAAAGTAATATTGTTCATAATAGATGAATCTTTCGTTTTCCTTTAATAAAAACGTAGTAAAAATACGATAAGTATTTTATATTGAGTAACAATTTTTGAAATAAACAGATGCTCGATAAAAAAGTATTTAATATTTAATATTAAGTATTTAAGTATTACAATTTTCATACAACGAGTAGCATATAGAATTCAAAAATACTTCTCAAAAAGTATTTCAAATATTGCCGCTGTATTACGATTTCTAAAATCAAATTGTTATAAGTATCTTATTATATCAGAAACTTATAGACGAGCATTAATTAAATTGGATAGGCGCCCGATTTCCCAAGACGATTTTATTCCTTTAAAATATGTTTAAATTTGTGTTAAAAGCCTTTACTCGAATAATACCGAATCATATAAAATTTATAGAAATTGAAAATCTATCCAATCTTCAGAAATAAAATTCAGAAATATTGTCTTACTTGCAACAACGTATTAAATACGTTTAATCTGAATCTATACGAACTCCATATGAATCTTATTTAATTAAGACTAATACGTTCCAATTTTTTTTTTTCGCAAAATTTTTTTGATTAATTTATAATTGTTAAAATAAATAGCTGTCAAGTTTTGTTTCTCAATATTTGATCCCTGCTAATATAATACAGTTCAGGTGCTGTTACGCATATTTGATTTTGTATCTTTAAAATAACTATATGATAAAAATTAAACGCTGAAACCAGTATGGAATTCATCTATTTTGAAGAAGATTAGCAGTACTGTAACTTTTGACTTAAGCGCAACTTTCTAACACTATAAAAATGAAGATGATTGAAATTATAAAACATGTAAATTTTCACAACTTTTTGATTTTGTTATATCATTTAAACACATTTTTTGTAAAATTTCTCGTGCAATATTTAAACTTAAACTAGTTTTGGAACCATGTAATTTACGGCGACTTTTCGATTCTTTTAATGTACTTGATGAACCACCTTTTTTACGATCTCGTACTTCCCGAAGTCGAATTTGTTTCAATATACCAACTAGTAACTCATCAACATTATGCTGTATCCCACTTGATGTTTCTATAAATTTACAATCTCTCGATATAGCCAAAGATTTTCCATCTGAAAATTAAATTTATGGAAAAATGAACGTTGTGCAATAAAATAATACTACATGTAATTAAAGTAAAATTACAATACCGTTTGTGGAAACAACTCGAGATCGTGCTAAATCAGCCTTATTACCAACTACAATAACAGACTTTTCATGTGTATAATTTTCTCGCCACAAATAATTTAAAATATCTTCAGCTGCTTTAAATGACTCTTTTTGTACAATTGAATAAACTACCACACATGCGTGAGGTTCATATGTTGATAAAGAATTTTCCACTGACATTTCAATTGTTGGATGATCGATGAATACCATTTCTGATTCCTCACCATCTAATAATATACTCACAGTCTTTTCTCCAAATTCATCATCTAAAAATACAATAGTCTTGGTACAATCTTGGCAAGCTTTCAAGTAAAGGACCTCTACAATAAAGCCAATCTCTAATGTACTTTAATAATCATCCAAATGTTTTGAAATTTGATATGCACAATCTTGATATGCAAACGGAGAGCGTCGTATTCGCGAAAAAAAGTAAAAATAATATAAAGTAAAATTTTATCTTATACTTAGAAATATTTTTTCATGAAAAATTTCTTCGACACGTTCTCCGTTTTTACGTCAAAATTGTGTATACCAAATTTAATTACGTTTGGATAATTATTTTATGAGTTATTTTTTCGCGAAAATTGGAAAAGAAAACAAGGTGTATTTCATTATAATATACTAGAGATTGTGTATATTGTGGTAGTGTACTTCTTTTGTGAAATTCCTCTGAAGGTCTTAAAATAAATACATAGTAAAACTATCAAAAAACGGCTAAACAGAAAGACTTAAGAAAACAATAATGCCCAACAACCGCATAAAATAAATTTTCGTAATAAGAAATTGTTATAAAAAAATCTGTTATCACTCAAAGTATAATATACCAATTAAACTACGCTGTCAATAATAAATACAGAATTTCCTCGTAATTTATAAATATGTTTACTTAAATAAATAAGGAACAGCTTGACCGATTGACATAAAATTTGAATATTAGGAAAAACAAATCAAGATATAACAAGTAAACATTGTTAATTTTTAAATGCCTGTCATATGGTTGAGTATCAATGATTTAAATATTTTTAATCAATAACATTAAAAAAAAATAAAAATAAAAAAATAAACACATATTTACTATGAACAAACAAATGATTAAAAAAACTATAATATTAGCCCTGATCAGCCCTGTTCAGGTCTGAGGAGATATGAAATGAGACATGATCAGCCCTGTTCAGGTCTGACAAGGCCTGGAGTGTATAATACGTTCAGGTCTGATCTGACCTGGAGTGTAAAATACGTCAGGCCTGGTCATACTAACTGCAGTTAGTATGGATATTTATATGTCTTTATAAGAAGTTATGGCGAATCTAAACAGTTTATGAAAAAATGTATGGAAAATTGAACCCAATGGACCGATTTATCCCATTCACGAACTTTAAACTCAATTTTTTTCGCATTTTATCTCTTGATGAAAGACAGGCAGACAGACGAACATGTGGAAATGGACTAATAAGCTGATTCTATAAAAACCTATACGAAAATTTTGTTTGTGGCATGAATATTTTCTAGCGTTACATATTTTGGGCTTAAATTGAAATACTATAAATTTACATGAACTCCATGGAAGAATAGTGGATGGAACCATAGACATAAAGGATGGAACTGAATAAAATTTTAAACCAGAGTTTTAGTTTTGTGACAAATTATTATTAGTAAATTTTTAAAGAGATGAATCCCGCAAAATGAGACTTCTATAATTTTGATACTTGTGAACAAATAATGTAGGTACCTACTGCAAAAATAATTATCCTAATCATATGAGATCTTGCAAGCAAAATGTTCTCATGTAAATGGGGGTCTTGAAAAGAAGCTTTTCATAAAAAAATTTTTCCCGTGTCAATTCAGTAGATACAAAATATTTAATAATTAACTGCGTTGGATTTTAAAGACATTTTGTTTAATAATAAAAAATTATACCTAAACTAGCATCATATGTATTCATATATTCAGACGTCATAAATTGTGATACTAAAGCTGTTTTTCCAACACCTGAATCACCTAATAAAACCACTCGATATCTTTGTATTTCATCTTCCTCGTGCGATAAACTTCGTGGACTTCCTGAATCCATGGAGCTCGAATCAACAACTTGATAACCAGAACAACAACTACTTGCTCCTTCATAAGGTGAACCATTCTGAGATATTCCACTTTGTCTAAAAGTATGTAAAATTAAAACCAAAATCAAACCAAATGAAATTATTATTTTACCTGCTAGCTGTTGAGTTGACACTTGTATTACTTCTAGAACGTCTGTTGATAATAGAATCTCCACAATTTACAACACTTCCTTTATTGGTTATTGAAAATGTTCTTAGCCTGTACAAATCATCACTGAGCCGTGGATTATAAGCTTTTTCTGGCAACGAACATACTCGTGGTCGAATATGGTCAGGAACTGGTAATTCAAGAAAATTTGAAGTTCGTCTATTTCGTGCTCTATTTGTATTTTGAAAATTCAATGGGCCAATATCTTCTTCATTAATTGATGCTGTGGAGTCTTTTGATCCACGTCGGGATGCCAAGTAAGCAAGTCCTCCTTTCATTGAGCCCCGCCGGCGTGGACTTGACGATCGACTAATTGATTTAACAATTGTCGTCTCAGTAATATTTGCATTCGATGTAATTTCTGTTAAATCACTTGTGGATTTCCGACATTGTTGTGCAGATACATTATCGCTTTTTTCACGATGATCACTTAGCCTTCGACTACTGGATGCCATTGTAGCTGTGGTAATCATAGTTTCACCACTTTCCAATGAATTATTACGTGATTGTAAATGAACTAAGTAACCAGGATTTGTGCGTATATTCAAAGTTGAATTATCATAATGTTTAGCAAACTCAAATGGTCTGTTATTTACTTCGAAAGTTACTGTACTGCGAGGTTCACTTTGAGTTTTAGTTAAAACTGTTTTCGGTATACCATTACGAATATGCCGATGTTCATCATTCTGTGAAAATGCTTTCGCACACATTTTTTGCAATTTTGGATGCGGCTGTTGTTGAGGCGAAGGTGGAGGTACATTAAAATTAAAATAATTGCCGCTTTGTTGACTGTACGAATTAGGCGATTTTTGTGGACTTTTTAGTGGTGATTTAGAAGATAATTGTGACGGACTTTTAAGCGGGGATTTTGGTATTTGGGGACTTTTTAAAGGGGATTTAGGCATTTTTGGACTTTTAATTGGAGACTTTGGTAATTGAGGACTGCGTAGTGGTGATTTGCATGAACCTAAAAAATTATTTTTACTAAAATTTTATGAAAAGTAGTGAATATTATAATCGGATACCTTCAAAAGAATAAATCGACATTCTATCTTGTTGAGCATTTGGACTGGTTGGAACCACAAAATATCTATTTTTTGATGAGGATGAAGAAGATGCCGATGATAACGGAGGGAGAGAATTTTCTTTTTGTTTTCGATTCGAAGTTTGCATATTTTATTTTATTTTATTTATTTAATTTTTTTTTTTTAAATCACAGTTTTCTATTACATCTTTATCCTAAATTTAAACTTTGTAAAACAACAATTGAATTGAAAATTTTCGAAATTAATGTTGATAACAATATTTTGATAAATTATTTCATAGTTTTTAATAATGACGAAAATCTTATTTATTATTGGCATACGTTTGTTGCAATTAACGGAATAAAAAACGAATTGAAAATAAAATCATGTGTAACGATATGACCGAGAGCTCATTTTGTACTAACAGGTGCTTGGTCGCGTTTCTTAGCAATATATCAGGGGGTTGATTTCATTTCAATGGATGAATCGGTTTAGGGGTAAACAAACAGAGACTCACATATTTATATTTATGTATATCAAACAGAGATGTTCCATCAATTCTATTATATACTTTACATTCTATTTTATTATATACATACATATTCAAAAGTGCTCCGAAAAATGCAGTGATTCAATAAAAATAATTGTATGTAAATTTATTGACTGTTTATATTAATTTGAAAAAATACTAGATTAAACTTAAATTCTTATCATGGTTTTGTATATTGTAAATTAAATGTAAATAATAACCGAATTCTACATTATTTTTATGTCTTGGTAATAATTCTACATTATGGCATGGAATTTTATAACAATAACACCTGAAAACAAAAATTTGTCAATATGAATACGTCCTATTATGTGTTAAACAAATTCAACATCTAGTGCGACTTATTAACACCAATCAACAGCTAGTGCTACTTAAAACTTGTGCACATGCGGGTAACAGGAGCAGAATACTTTCTGTATTATCTAAAGTAGTTAAAGTTTAAGTATCATTTTTCATGAAACAAGAACCAAGCGTCAACAATAATTATATTGTTTCTTATGTATGCCAATTACTATAATATGTCGTATTTAGAAGCATAATTCAATTATTAATTATTAAGTTAATTCTTTATACTACCTTAATATTATAATTAAGTATACGATAGATGCATCAGTACTTAGCATTTCTACTATTATATGCATTAAAATCTAGGTACAAAATTTATAAATTAGTAATCCACAGTATAAAGTTATTTCTGTTTAAAATCGTTGGCTTCAAAAATAATACCTTTTTATTACAACTTTTCTTTATGAGCCACACAGATTCACTATAATTTTAGCAAATTATGAAATCAGATATAAAAAATTTATCAAATATAACAACATGTGCCACTGTAAAACATAGTGATGATAACAACTAACTGAGCAAAAATGTTTAGATACTCGACATAAGGATCAGTGTCAGTGTTTGAACAGTTTTTATGATTTGTATTCATAAAATACCTTAAATATGCACTCCATACAGTTAAATAAATACGTATGTATATAGTAATAATATGCATTACAAATATATGAGTTTATTAGTTGAAATGGTGGCTAATCTAAACAGTTTACGAAAAATGTTTCAAACTAAAATTGTTTGTTTTCAAAAAACATTTTTTTATGGTTTTAAAGTTGGGTCATGGATCCAGTCCACCCAATGGACCGATTTTGCTCATTCACGAAGTTAAACTCACTTTTCATATCTAATATACGTTACCAAAATTCTTAATCGCTATCTCTTTTCGTTTTTGAGTAGTCTTGATAATTGACCGCGGAAATATATTAATTGGTTGATTCTATGAACACTTATACCCAAATTTTGTTAGTGGCTTCAATATTTTTAAGAATTAGATATTTTAGACTAAAATTATAATATAATACTCTGACATATTCTATACCTATACGTCGTGAATAAAAATAGTTTTGAAATTTCATTTAAATATGATAAATTAAATTGAAAAGTGGCTAGCACTTAATTAGTACCCAAGCACAGGAATATTGTTGAATTAATATTGATCCTGCAATGAAAGTAGTTTAGAAATCAATTTAACCGGAGATAAAAATTTAAAAAAATCGTAGTTAGAGATCAATTTAACTAATATAATATCTTTAACCATTTGATAGCGGCAGTTTGATCATAATTGTTATTAATACTAAAAAAAATGGGTCGGTTGGTTGATCACACTTTCGTCGCTTGGATAAGAACGAAGTAGGCAACTCCAGTAACAACATTATAACAATATAATTGTCATCTTGTGCTAGAAGGCATCTTTGCCTTCAGGTGATAGAGTGTTCTAAAAGAGGGTACAGAGGATGAAAAGGTCTAGGAACAAGGATCGCAGTTGCGATTTCCTCCATAATATATACTAGACAACATTGTGATGTAGTCGAATGACTTTGGTAATTTCAATTGAGTGTTTCAAAAATTAAACCCTCACGCTAACCAGTAGGTACAATTTACTATACTGGCGTTACTTATTACAAATCATCAGTATTACCAAACAAGCCCATAAAACCATTTCTTGTGTATTCAAAAAAAACTTGGTACTTACCCTGACCATCAGTTAGCAATAGATGTTCAACGTCGGTAATTAATGTGATTACCAGTAGTGATCAAGTGATGTCTATAGTTGTAGAATGTCGGCAAATAGTGTGCAAAATAAATTTAATTAGCCTCATTTTGAAGAATTTTTATTTTTTTGAAGAACTTCTTTTTATGGGGATAAACAGACAATCTGATATTTTACTAGTTAATATTTCGAAATCGTTACTGAGTTTTGAAATTCTCCGTGGGTATAAGTTTTAGTTTTTTTCATTTTGAAGAACCTTCATTTTTTAATAAAATTGGAAAGTTCGTTTCCATTCATCCATTTCTATTCTAATGCTTAAATCATACTTAATAGATATGTAAGTGGTTTACATCAAAATGTTTGAGGAACACTGTATATTATTAAAAGTGATATTGTTAAGTGTGAGTATAAGCAAAAAGCGTCAATACGCTCCCGGGAATTTCTGGAACTATGTTATATATCCATACACACACTTATACACAAAACTACATATTACATGCTCGAGAAAGCACTTGATATGTACGAATAAAACGATTAGTTAATAATGTCTATAATATTATATACACTGTGTAAGGTCAATAATCATTTCTACATAATATAAATACATAAAGTTCAAGCGAAAATAAATAAATATAAACAAGCTCTAAGCAGACGGGAATATATGAATTGTATTATTATGATTATTATTAATATTGAACTCTCTCCAAGTGTTAAGTAGATTTTCATGTTTCCATTTAAAGATTATAATAGAATTTATTTTTAATTTTTTTTTTTTTTTTTAATATGAAAAATGAAATTAATTGAATAACTACATTTTTATTTATTAATACAAAAATCTAATACATACGAGGGAAAGCTTCTGTATTTTTTATTTATTTTCAGTTTAAAAGACCATATAAAATAGATATCAAAATTAGGGGAAATTACAACAATGGGATACTTATAATTGTTTTTTATGACACTCAATTCGCGGACTATATAGATGATACCAATTTACACTGGTTTCAATCCATAGATGACCAAATACTATATCATTTATATCAGGTAGTATTTGCCAGTTGTCGAGTTTCTTTATATACTGTTATAGTAAATAAGACGTATTTCAAAACGCATATCGTCATGCTGGTCAGCATTACTATATAGTTTTGAATCGCAACCACAATATATGCTGTCACGAAGTTATAAATATAACTTCGTATTTATAACATTATACATAGTCTAGTCGAAAAGTGAAATATCTACGAAAAATAGTTAGAAAAGTAAGAAAATTATGGGTGAGAGCTAATTCGACGCGGAATAAAATTCTGAGAAAGATATTTTTATTTTCAGCAAAGAAAAGCTGCAATTATTATAAACAAAAAACCAAAAAATAAAACGGCCTAAAATTTTTGTTTATAAGTTTAAAACGAAAATTGATATATGAAATCGGAAAAAAGACCCTTAAAGAAAACTTCCTAATGAAATGAATTTGTTCCGGAAATTCAAGATCTATAATTAATAACACTAATCAGCCGTTAATTATGCGGTACCGCTCAACCATTTTTTTTCGAGCTCGTTATCGCTAAAGACAGTATAATCCAAAAAAAAAAAATTATTTTTGAGAAATGTTGTTCCAACAGTACTTAGCTCATAATATCTAGCATTCTCATTACACCATAATTTTTATTTTTGAATTGATATTGTTTTCCAACAACAATTTTTGTGGATTATACTCTCTCTATACTCGGCAACCTATTAGTGAAAATAGGGAGTAATTTTGTAGAAAATTGTCTTTGTCTTGAGCAGTTTTTTATGTTTAAAAATTACAATTTTTCTTAACAGAATAAAAAAAAAACTTTCTACGATTTTTATTCGTGTCGAAAGAGCTATCTCTCATAATTTTTTGACTTTTCTAACAATTCTATGCAGATATTTCACTTCTCGGCTAAACAATTAGTACAACATATAAATATGATCAAATTATCTAGAACTGTGGCACAATTGTACACTTGAGGGTACGTTTGCACTTCTTTTTATACTTGACATATGGAATATACTAACTAGTTTTAGCCTAAAGTATATAACATTTGCAAATATTGACCGCACAAACAAAATTTTGGTATAGATGTCCAGAGAATCACTTAATTAGTCCATTTCCAACTGTCTACCGGCCTGTCATGAAGATAACTCAAAACCGAAATGAGATACACAGCTGAATATTTGATGACACGTCATAGACCTAAAAAATAAGATCAAAGCAAAATCTGTCCATTGGGTCCAATGCATCTATGACCCAACTTTTGAACCATAAAGATAGAAGAAAAATGCGAATGCAAAAAATTTTTGTGTTTTTTAAAGAAACATGTTTTGTTTGATCCCTTTTCAGAAAAAGTTTGGATTCACCATAATTTTGGTTCAAATTTAGCTAATAAACAAATATATAATTACAATATATATTTTATTTATGTATTTAGAGGAAGCCCGAGCAAAGCGTATAAGCTTCAGCTTGAAAAATAAACACAGAAATAGTCAACTTAAGAACTATCTTTGGAAATATAATATCACAATCAGTAAATTAAAACATTTTTATATTGAGATAAATGTAAAAGAAAAATTCATCAATCATTCGCTTTGCCCAACCCAGTAGGGTAAAGCGGATACATCTTTGCGAAAACTTAAATAATTTTTTAAATTCAGAATAAGCCACCAAAATTTCAGCTCGCTATCTCCTTTCGTTTTCGAGTTACATTGTTGACTCACAGACGAACGGACGGACAAAAAGAAATGGACTAGTTAGGTGAATATCTATACCGAAATTTTATTTTTGCGGTCAATATTTGCTACTCTTGCAAGTTTTCAACGAAAACTAATATATTCTAACATATAATCTATATCTCGAGTAGAAACAAGTGTCATGAAAATACTAAGGATAAAGCGGGTAACTCTTTACCGTATTCGCTTTTCTCAAAACGTGTGTTTGTAAACATACCTATTTTTCCTAAGATTTCTATACCGGCTCTGTATAATATTTGCTAATCTACAAAACTAAAATGTTTCTCGGTTCGCATACAGTAAAACCAAATGAAATGAGTACAAACATTTTATAGTGATTTGGCTTATTTTGTTTTGATTCAATTGTCATGACATCCTCAGACATATCACTTGTCGACAAAGCTGCATCTACAAACGTCTGTTATAGTTTTCTAGAAACATCGATTATCCGCTTTACCTCTCAGTTATTCGCTTTACTCTAGCTTCTCCAATTTATAACTGTTTTAAATTATAAATTTAAATAAATTTATATTTATGAAAGCATATTGTTTTGGTATTGTAGGGATATATAATGAGTTGAAGCTAGCTATGAAATGCGTGGTAGTATCATATGGATATGCATTGAGTTGAAGTGAACGAGGCAATGATGGGATGCTTTTGATGTTCGAACATGGTGACAAGATGGAGACTGATGTGTGGTTAGTTGTTGATATGTAACGATTGAATAATTAAAAGGATTTTATTTTTATTTTTGAGTAATTTACGTTCATTAAATCACAAGCTATTTCGGCGTATTAAGTATGGCTTCTGTGAAGTTTTTGGATATTATAAAGTAATATGATGAAGAAGGTTATATGCTATGCCTGTAGGTAGCAGAGGCACATCCGGAGTGGATTTGGTAGCTTTGTTGAACTAGGGATGCTCAGGGTCGATACTTGGTGCATGCTGTGTCATTCGAAGGATGGTGGATGATGAACGGTCACGAGACGGTGTGTAGACAGCTGGTGCGCTGCCATTGGAAGTGGAAGGGGTCTTCTTGAAACCTGACAGAACAAGGACCGGCGCAATTGCCGATTCGGGAAGTTTGGGTTGGGAAACGGAGATTTTCGCCAACGACTTGCGGGTGCATTGAGGATTCAAGGACGTGGATGTGAAGGAAGACTGCGAAATGTGCAAGGTACGGAGGGTGAGGCCAGAGAGGAAAACCAGCCCTAGTACAACTTGCAGCCCAGTCAAAGAGCGAACTAAGATGTTACCGCAGAGGCTTCACGATTATCAGTTGGAAAATGATGTGGACATCATGGGGGCGTGTTGTGGCATTGTATGGATATGCAATGAGATAAAGTTAGCTATGGAATGAATGGTTACGATTGGAGAATTAAAAGGGTTTTTATTTTTATTTTTGTGTTATTTACATTCATTAAATATGATTAAAAACAGTTCAATCATTTGTCGAGTATCTAAGCAGTTAACTCTGTTAGTTGTTATCTTCACTTGTTTAATATAATTTCTTGCACATATAACAAATAAAATTGATGAATAATACGTTCAAAGTACTTTTTGAGCTCACTGAATCAAAATGTGTAGGCATAAGTGTGCTTGTTTTTTTAAGATTAACATTTTTAAAAATTTAGTCATTAGCAATTTTTTAACGCCTTCTACCCTTTTTGGTTTAAGATCTTTTTAAAACTTTGTTTTAAGAAATTATAAATAATGTCTACAAGGGAATTTTTGAGCTTACTGAAACAAAATATGCAAGCATAAAACATTAAAATCCAAAATGGCGATCGGCAAATAGGATATTTTAATCATGTAAATGAAAATTTTAATTTACATTACATCCTCCTAGGTGAAAACTTAATACTCTTAAGTTTTCAACCTCTCTACAATAAATATATTGAAAACTATCCTAGTCCCCGAAGTTAAGCTAAAAAGACATTTTAAATATTTAAATGCTTATATCTTTAAAAAAACAAAAAAATTCAAACAAAAATTATAGAGTTTAAAATTTGACATACAAGAAATTTTTCTTTTTTAGTTATTATTAAAGATAACAGATCTAGACCGCCTTATATATTTCTCCAAAAATCACTATAAGTATAATAATAATCTTTAAGTATATAATAATAATTAGTGATTATTATATTAATAATCACTAATAATCTCTAGCTCCGTTATCTTTAATTATAGCAAACAAACAGTTTTTATACAAAATTTTTTGCTCTACAATTTTTATTTGAATCTTTTTTTGAATTCTTACCCTTTTTCAGATATAAATATTTAAATATTTTATATGCCTTTTTGATATCGGGGGTTGAATAGTTTTCCTATTCCTATTCCTATTTTCGTAATCTGCAAAGTGGAAAACATAAAGTATCAAATTTTTAATATTACGTGGCTTTATCCTACCCATTGCAATGTAAATTAAACATTGTCATTTACTGGACTATTTAAAAAAAATAATTAATTTCATTTTTTTAATACTTATTTTACCATCCTATCACCTTCAGGGCATATGTATTTTTACCTTTTATAATATAGGTTTTATGCCTAGAATTATTGAATATTACATATATATATATATATATATATATATATATATATATATATATATATATATATATATATATATATATATATATATATATATATATATATATATATATATATATATTATATATATATATATATATGTAGTAAATACAATTATTTTTTTTACATTGTTAATGCATAACTTATATTCGGGTATTGCACATAGTACTTTTATGTCTAGTGTATTGTATTTACAACAATGTGGGACTGCTATATAGATATGTAGTCTGTGAATTTTAATCATATTTTCCCACTCGATCGGCAACACCTAAATTCAATAGGCATTGTTACGATTTTATAAGTAAATCTGTATAATAAAAAGGTTTTCTATATAAATAAATTAATATTAAAAATCGTAACATATATAGCCGCACTTACTATATAATATTTTTTAAGTGTAGTCCCTCCTTTATAATTCGTATTTTACTTCTATAGATATCATACTTAAATGCGCACAAAGTCACCTCAGCTTCGTTAGTTTAATAATAAAAAAAAATAGTGTTCTTTATGTTAAAAATTTGCTAGAGAACCGACTTAGGGCCAAGAACATTTAACTACTTATGCGTATTTAAATATCCTGCAGTTGATTTAATTTAACTATGCAACTTGTATTGCATTCAAACTAATTTTCTGCATATACATTGAATTTAACTACTGCTAGTTTTTTTTTGCTACAGTATGATGACAGAGATTGAAATACTCTTCTAAAATATAGGTAAACGTCCACTACTTCCGAAAAAAAATTAATTCAACAATAAACTAAGTTTTAAAGTCAATTATTGAATTTTTTCTATTAAATTTGAATTAACCACAAAAGCGCCTCAGGCTATCGACACCATTAACTTGTGACGTAAAAGTACAGTACGCATTTTGGTATTAGTCGAGTGCAATTCGATTTTTTATTGGTGAATGAATTTCAATGCCTGGGGGTTTTTTGAATTCCTTATAATCTGCTAGATATTAATTAAATAGTTTCCGTTTTTAATTTTTTTGTCTCCAAGGTTTTGTTTCTCTATGAAAATAACATTGATTTTAAATCTTAGTATATTCTTTTTACAACTAAATTTGATTGGTTTTTCAACGATAACTTTCTTAATCTTTAAATTATTAATTTAAAAATCATTTTGCAGAGAAGTCTAAGGGCTATAGAAACGTCAAAAATAAAAATTGTTAGAATGCTTAAGTTTGAAAATTATTTTCTCTATGAAATTTTTTGTCTCGAAGGTTTTGTTTCTCTATGAAAATAACATTGATTTTAAATCTTAGTATATTCTTTTTACAACTAAATTTGATTGGTTTTTCAACGATAACTTTCTTAATCTTTAAATTATTAATTTAAAAATCATTTTGCAGAGAAGTCTAAGGGCTATAGAAACGTCAAAAATATAAATTATTAGAATCCTTAAGTTTGAAAAATTATTTTCTCTATATTATTTATTTTTTTGGGGAAATGAAAAACTAGCTTTCAAACTAAAAAGAAGCTTTTTCGAAACTAAAAACTTTAAAAACGTACAGTTTATCTATTTTTGGCATTTGTATAAAATCTGAACAAGCTTTGCGATAAATTTCAACATTCACAGGCGACAACTCCTGCATGACTTTAAACGTACCGAAAAGTTCAAACGTTAAATTCCAGTATTTAAATTTTAGCTTGAACTAAATGTAATTCACAACAACTCTATTTATTGCATTTACAGGAACAACTAATTTTCTTATTATTTCATTTAGAGAAATCAAAAACAAATTTTTTCCCAGATATTTTTCAATAAAATATAAGATTTGCAAAATATTCATTTTTTAGTGTGAAATCGTCATTCTTAATGGCAGATAATTAAAAAAATATTCACTTTTCGAAAAAAATTTATGGGACATTTTTTGTCATAAATTAGTTATTTTATCAAAGTGATTATTTAAGTATATGACTTTAGAAATTCAAACAAAAAGTGCATTTAAATCCATTCACAATTACTGAATTCCGTCATTTTGTTCTTATATTGAATAAATTAACTTGACCAATATTGCTTATAGCAGAGAAAGGAGAAAGAGTATATACACTATCTCTCTTTTCGGGTACTATTTAATACATTATGACGTTTTCGGGTACTATTTAATACATTATGACGTAATGTATTTAATACATTATGAAAATAATATATATTTTGAAAAAAATTGAAATGAAAATTATATTCGCCAACTTCACACACAATATTTAAATCGTTTATAACAAAAGTTGTCCATTTAAGCTGTCAAGACATATGTATAAGACCGTGTCCTGCCCTTCAAATGAATTTTATTGGGCATAATAATTGGTCTAAGAATTCGTAACTGCCCGACCTGCCTTATTTTATTAAAACTGAAAATTTCTCAGTGGATGTCCCTAACTCAGGTAAAAAATTTAAGATAAAGTTTGTTTTCAAATTATTTTTTGGGGATAATAATTGTTCTAAGAGACCGTTACTGCCAGCCCTTTTTTATTTTTTAAAAGCTAAAAATTTCTCAGTGGATTACCTTAAGACAGGCAAAAAAATTAAAGAAAAGGGTTTTTTTAAAGATTATTAAAAAAAAGTTAGAATTATTATTACAAACTAAGTTATTAATAGTAAATATAGAGTAGTAAGTTGTCTTTTAACTTACTAAATTAAAGATAAAAATATTTAATTTTTGCCAAATATGTAATTAAGAAATAAAAACTATTTCAGTGGGATTTAAAAGTATTTTATTACTATCCTTACTTCTGCAATCATATACGTAATGAACTTTATGTAAACTTCATAGTTTAAAATCGAATAATTAGGATTAGTATGTCAGTCACAATATATAATGAATACGTTTAATGTAAATAACAGAAATACTTGAAAGTTCATCGTTTGCCTCTTATTCAGGATATAAAAAATTTTTTTTAATCGTTACATTTGGAGCTGGGATCAGATACATTTTAAATAATTTTATAAAATATTGAACATCGACCAATTAAACATTTGACCGAATTTTTAAAAACAACGATTTAGCAAAAAAAAAAATGTACACAATATTAATATGACCGCCAAATTCAGATACCATACACAAACGAATGGTGTTGGTAATAGTTTTGAAGCTAGGTAAAGAAACGAAATGTTACCAACTGGTTGCTAGATGATTGTGTGGTTTATAAATAAGAAAAGTGTCAAATCTTGAAATAAACGTGATTTTGTTGTAAGAGGATTGAAAAAGGTAATTAAAAAAAAATTATATTATTAAATAATTTAAATTATAAATTATTTTATATTTAGTTATCACAATTGAGGGTCAAGACGAAGCACAATCTGAAGATAGTCTTCCACAAGGTGGTGTACCACCAGTAGAAGAGCCTTCTACCGAACCCGCAACGAGCGACGAAGATTCTAAATCATCGGAGATACATTCAAGTGGTACCGGTGACATTGGTGAAGCTGGAAAAATGACAGAAATGACTTCTGACGTGAATATGGAACATGGATCTCAAACAAAGGTGTATGGTGGTTGTGAAGGTCCAGATGCTATGTACGTGAAATTAATTTCATCAGATGGTCACGAGTTCATTGTTAAGCGTGAACATGCATTAACATCCGGTACGATTAAAGCTATGTTAAGTGGCCCTGGACAGTTTGCGGAGAATGAAGCTAATGAAGTTAATTTTAGAGAAATACCGTAAGAATTTTGGGCTTTTATTTAATTACTTTCATGTTTTATATGTTTAATGCTTAAAAATGTTAATCCCTATAAAATTTTGATAGATTAAACACTGAAAAAGTGTCTGGAGTTTAATTCGTTAAAAATTAATATTATTATAATGCATAGTATTTATATTTAATAATTCATTGCTAACGAGAACCTTGATGCCCACAATTTTTTCCTCTTGAAGAGTGATTATCCACAACTGTAGAAGCACACTCGTAAAATCTTTCAGTTTTTGATGACAAATAACTCAAAAAATACTTATCCAAGTGTTTTGAAATTTGGTATGCACTATATTAACATGAAAACGGAGAAATTGACGAAGAGTGTTTCTCGAAAAAATATTTCTAAATATAAAATCGAATTTTGATTACTTTGGAAATTTTTTTGATGGAAAACTTCGCCAATCTCCCCGTTTTTGTTTCAACATTCCTTACATAAAGGGATGTGCTTCTACCAGCTGCGGATAATCTCTCTTAATTAGAGCTGTGAATGCACATAAGCGCTATTCACGCGTTTTTGCTTATATCTTAACTTTAAATGAAATTTTTAATTTGTTTGATCACTTATTTTAAAAAGATCTATAAAATCTCTTTCTACTTGTTAAAATATTGTTGGCGCTTCCTGTTACTAAATTGACTTTACTTCACAAAAACTTTGCTATTTAATTGATGTGGAAATACTTTTTTTAAGTGTTTGAAATTTACGCATAATAATTATTTACTTATATTTTAATTTTAATTATTGAAATTTTCGTATTTTTGTTACAGATCACATGTTTTACAAAAAGTTTGCATGTACTTTACATATAAAGTACGTTACACAAATAGTTCAACAGAAATACCAGAGTTCCCCATTGCACCAGAGATTGCCTTGGAATTATTAATGGCTGCAAACTTTTTAGATTGTTGAATTATTATTTTTTATTTTGTGAGTCAGCATTCTGATATTTAATAACTTAAAAAAAAATACACCAAATCTCGGGTATGTATTTGTATACTTGAGATTCACACAGCCAACCTGCTAATTAATAATAAAGTAATAAATTATGCCTTTTGTTTGTTAAATTGTAATAACTTTCTCTTAAGTGGAAAATATAAAATACATATAATATTTAAAAGTCAATTATCTATTTTATTTGTTATATCAAGTTTTAATTACCCTCAGTACGGATTCTTGAAAATGTATTCAACCTATTAGTCCTAATTGATAGATCGAATCTAGTTTCTTTATATTGTGTTTACAAACTATCAACATAGTTCATTTTCCAATTATTTATAATATAATTTGAATGAATTCCTTCCTATCAAAGTTTTATAAATATTTCTCTTTGAAAAAATGATAAATTAACTTTTTATGAAATAGGATATTTTTATTATTTTTCTCGAATAACTTGGAAATCGTATGTTTTATGGAAAAATAAGGAGCGGATTCTCTTTGATAATAACATTTCAAAATTATGACTGTTTTATAAAATACAAAGATTTTTTAACTGTATTATTTTTCTACATATCCATGTAAAATGAACTTTGCGATGTTAAAAGCTTGGAAGCATATTAGTTTGAATGCAAAATTAAACAGTAATAAATTTGTGTTACGTCCCATCAAGAGAAAAATTTTTTCCAGTGGAATGAGAAAAGGAATAAAAAATCAAACATTTTTCAATAAAAACTAAGTTAATAAATTTTGTACACATGTTTATTTTAGTTCTTGAGGTATCTTCAAAATTATTTTCAGTATAAACCCCGGTTCATTTTTAAAAACAGATTTTAAATATTTTCAAAAATTAAATTTTTTTTATTAACCTTGCTGTTTCTGAAGTGATGAAGTGATTGTAATGTTATGAGATGGTTAGTAGGGAAAAAAATTTTAAAGTAAAATGCATTTTTTTCGATTTTTACAATAATGTTATTAATCGAGTTTCTTTTCAAATTGTTTTTAAGTTAACTTTTGAAATACATATTAAGTCACATATTTACAAATTTTTAGTTTAGGGACTAAAATGAATGATAAATAGGTTCGAGAAACTACTTAGCTGAGTTAACTGGGTTCTGAAATTTAGTCATCAACTAAATATAAACCCTAAAAATCTTAAACTACGAAAAATGAAAACAATAATTCTTATAAAATATATAGAAAATTTTATTTCATATTTATTTACATTTAGTATGTAACAATTAAAGGACTCTAAAATATTTTTGTAATCTACTAGTTTAGGATTCAACTAGATGTAACTAAAGAGGTCATCTTTTGTTGATCCCACGAAAGAACTAAGGGCGTGAGTTTTGTTTTCAAATAACGATAAAATAATAAATAGGTATTGTATTAACTATACCGCAATTACATTCATATTTCTACACTAAGATTACAAAAACAACCAATAATTAAATTGAATTAAATAAGTTTAACAATAACAAATTCATTATTGTATAAAAAAAATTTATTAACTATTATGACTTCAGAATTGTCATAGTCACAGTATAAACGACCGGAAAAACAAGAAATAACATATAATAATCGAGTTAATATTTTTGTTTTTTATGGAATAATAACATTTTTACTTTAGAACGTTATGACGTTTTTACGTAATATTCTTACATAAAAATGGGCACTGGCATTTATTTGATAAAATTACTACATAAATATAAAAGATGTTAAGTTTAAAACCCTAATTTTGATGACATTTTAAAATATTTAATAATTGCGATGGCATGTCTTATTAAAATTTTTGCAATACAAAAAAATCCAAAATTAAAATTTACTTAAGGATACGGCACACCTACCGCACAAAAAAAATATCCAAATTTAAATTTATTAGTTAAATTATTTTTAGGAAAAACTGTTTGTCCAGACCTTTGTTTCCATGTACAGATTGGGCAGCCCAAATTTCATTACATTTGGTGTCATTTTTTAGTTATTTGTTCACGAAAACACTGTCTTAATTATAAATGTCTAATTTTTAAGGTATTGACAATTTTTGAAGATCTCGGCAGAAAGGTGAAAATAAGAATTTTTTTATAATAAAACATTCATATTTACATATATGATTTGTTTCCCATTTACAATTTATTTGCTATTTTTTATAAAAATTATTAACATTTCATATTTAAATAGATCATCTTACCGAATAGTATTAGATGCGTATTGCGTGCAATTTATACTTTTGGCATAAAATAAATAACATTTTTCTGTGTTTACATGTATGTCAAATTAGTTATAGTTAGAGAGGACTACCAATGACGGATATTAATAGAATGTTAATATAACTATACTTTATATGAATTCAATGTAAAGTATTATACTGTGTAAACAATTTATGTGTGTGTATAATATCATACACATAAACGTAGCGTTTACAGAGAATGACTTTAAATATTGAATTTTTATTAAGTATGTTACATTAGGATTCTGGATAGTGGTTTATTCTATTTAATGATTATAAATTTTAATAAACACCAATGATAAATTTATTATGGACGGGGATAGCCATAAATTCCACAATTTCTAGAGATCAAATTTTTTACAATTCTCTAGGAAGAAATTCTATGTAAAGCTGGCTCTTAAGACCCCTAATATAATTGCTTTTATTATAATTTTAAAAAAAATTCTTTCTATATACAAACAATTATAGTTTTATAACAAAAATATATTCAATTTCATATAGTGTACCCAAATTAATTAAACACAATCATCAACTCAAAATTTTCGTTAATGTTGGTCTAAATGCGAATATACTCTACGCAATTTTTCTCGTTTATTTTTGTTTGAATGTTTATTCATTTTCTTCCAAGGTTTAGTTGAAATGTTTTCTGTAGAAGTTGTTTCGCCTGTTGGTATAATCATTTTTCCTTTTGTATGAATTCCATATCCTGTTTTATTAAAAAAAACTTTGTCTACATCTGCACCAGTTGATTTCAAAGACTGTAAAATATTAAGGGAAAATGTTAAATGTTTGATCTTTAATATATCTAAAACCACGGGGGGAGCATTGAGTAGATGATGCGGCCATTCACATATATCGGAGATGTAATGGATCATGCTTTAATGCCAAGTATATTCATGTAGTTACGTTCGACAAATACGTTCTCAGAACGTTAAAAAAAATTAGCCATCGTTACTTTTAATTATTTTCTTGATATAAAACATCACATATGGCTAAAGTGGCAAAAGGGTTCAAATAAGGCGTTTGTACAAAAACATGGCAAATTTTTCGAGTTTCAAAAGTTTCTACCAATTTAAAAAAGCTTTATAAAATTCATGTCTTTTTTCAAATATCGGCTATTTTATATAAATTTGTCACAAATTTCATTTTCCTGGGAAAATTTTTTTAATTTTTAAATATATATATAATATATATATAATTTATAAATAAATATATATATTAATTTTTAAATAAATATATATATCTAAAATGTATAGACAAAAAACTTCCCTATTTGCGTAAATTTGAGTTAGTCAGAAACGTATAACGTTCTTGAATTTTTTTTTTTAATTTTTCTTGTTTAAGCGATAAGTGGCAGTTATATTTTTATTTTTAAATATTTCAGCTTATTATTTTTATTTTACTGTAATTTAGAATAAATATTGGTTTACTCTTCAATTTTATTTTTTCTTTTATAATAACTAAAATACTAAATTTTATCGGTAAATACATTTTGTACACAATGATATGTATACCGAGTTCTCCATATCAAAGATTCAATAAAATACAAAATGAGACATATGTATTTGAATAATTAGGTTGAATAAAAATGGGCTCGAATTTAAATTGATTTTAACTTGAATAAAAAACAAAACTAATTTAAGAATAGATAGATGTCTCTTCAATATATTAATCACATTGTATCTATTTACACGACATGAGTTTCAAAATCAAACGAAACAGTAATTAAGGTTTTAAATATGCTAGTGATTGACTTATCTAAAATTTTATTTATTATTTGATTTGAAATACCTTTACTGCACGAACTTCACGCGGTGGTAACATGGAATCATTACGTGGTTTTGTGTATCTTTCAGGAAATATATGATAGTCTTCTTGTTTCATATTTGGTGGTGCTGTAGCGTATAATAATTTTCCTTTAACAAAATCTTTTAATATATATCTTGCTGATCTTGCATTATCAGGTTGTCCATTTGCAGTCATGAATCCACGAATATCTATAATAAAAAGATAATACAAATTATTAATATAACCGAATTTTCCAATAGGAGATAAAGTCGACTTACATCCATAGGCATTTAAAAGTTCTTCAGATGTGGGTGGTCGATCAGGATTTTCTTCTTCTTCTGATGGTTTAGGTAATAGGATTCCATATTGATCTTCAAAAATATGACGTGGAATTAATTTTGCAACTAGATTTATTGCTGGAACATGATCACGCAATTGATCAATGGGAAGTATACCATTTATTATCATTTCTGCTTTGGTAAAAACAAAACTGGGCATTACCAATCCTGGAATAATAGAAACGGTTTTATAAATATAGATTTTACAACTTTTTAGTTTGCGATCTCTAGCATTAGCCTGATAATATATGTTTTGAAACTAAAGAGTTTGAGTTAGCTCCCCATTTAGAAACGTATTTTGGAAAATACGAGAGGCTACATTAGCGTTTAATGTATAACTCGCAATAGCGATATGTCGTACAAGCGTTAAAAATGAAGGATGTTGCATTAGAGTCAACGTACATTTTATGATCGTAATATGTTTATAATTGTACTTCTAAAACTACACCGCCTATTTGTTACCTGGCGCGCGCATTGCTACCGCAGAAGTATATAAACATATCAGATTTAGTAGTAGTTAGTAGTTTAATTGCCAATTCCGATTTTGTGTTTCTTTTTTTCTAATATTTTCAAATAATATTGCAATACTTGAAAATATAAGCTAAGCTTTGTTTATTGATCAAGTAATTTAGTTACTTGACGTCTGTGAACAGCAACATTTTAGTCAAGTAGTTCAGTTAAAAATTATGCTTTTTGTGTGCATGTAGTAAACTCACCACTCCTGTATCACAAACATATACATTGAAATTTATTTGTTCCTATCACAGTTTTAATAAATTACTTGTTACTTGATTAAATTATCAAAATTATAAGTGTGTTTGGGTTATTAAAATTTAACTGTATCAAATAAGATTATTACCTGGACAATCGCATAACAAAATATCTTGATCCAAAAATAACGTTTGGAAGTGTTTAGTTTTGCCAGGAGTAGCAGAAACGGAAACTTTTTTGGCTTCCATTAATGTATTAATTGTTGAACTTTTACCCACATTCGGATAACCAACTAATCCAATAGTTGTAATACCTTCTGTAACCTTGGGCCCCTTATGAATTCTTTTAAATAATTCAATTAATTGTTTTTTTGTTAAAATTGACGTATCATTTTCTAGTTGTTTATTTTTCAGTAATTTTTGTTTTTCAGATAATGGATTTTCTTCTGAATTTTGTACTTCATCTTGTAATTTTTCATTAGTTAACGGAATATCTTTTTCCAAATTTGGTGAATTAAGTTTTAATCCTTCTAATACTTTCTCGACTTTATTTTGTACATTTTTCAGTTTATTTTCTGTACTATTAATAGCTTTTTCTAAATTTTTGACTTCATCGGATATATCTAATACGTTATCATTATCCGATGAAAAATCAGAATCATCGTAGTCTGAAGATGTTTCATTTTCATTTGCTTCTTCCAAAACTATATTATTTTCAGCAGCTGCTAAAACAGCTGAAAAGAAGGCTACGTTTACATCAATTGATGTAAAATAATTTAGCCAAGCTATTCTTTGGTTTTCAGTTAGAAAATCTGCTTTATTAATTAAAATTAAATTTAACTTATTTGAAGAAACCTCTTTAACGTATTTTTCTAAATCTTCGCAACGAAATAAAAGCGGGTTGCGAGCATCGACAATTTGCACAACAACATCGCTACGTTCAACGACGCGCCATAATTGACGCCAAAACTCTAAATTTTTCTCGTAGGGTGTCATCAATAGATGATTTTCTTCCTGAAGTACTGCTAATTTTCGTCGCCATTGTAAAAAATTATCGTGTTCATTCAATTGTAATTCTGATGCTGTTGTTTCTGAAGTCCAGGCAGGTCTAAAAAAATAAATTATTTTGTTACAATTCATTTGAAATTTCATAAATATTGACAACAGGAATAGTTAACAATAATTAATATGTTATAAATATTGACCTCAGTAGAAAAAATCACAAATACGATTTCGACTTGAGCGATGATAACTTTGATGTTAAAATATTTTCCAGAGCCATTGGTTATGCCTAAATCGGTCGATCCGATGTAAACACTACATTACGATTTAGATTTTTGAAAACTAAATTTTGTTATTTTCAATTCATCGATAAATCGTGTCGACGCTGGGGGAGATTACGATAACCAGGGCGCCTCGATTTTTTGATGAATTTTGGCAAAACTAGCTAAAATAAGACGAAAATGAAGAATACCAATTTTCGGGTTTTCGCCTATTTTTTGAGTTATCGACACTGTTTTTTAGAAATTATCGTGCTTATGTCACATAAATATCACAATTTAAAACATTTTACAAGATTTAATTATTATTTTTTGTTAAATGACCATAATTTAAACACAATTCTACCACAAATAACCGAAATTTAATTCGTTTAAAAAAAAAATCAAAATTTGTATATTTAATAAAACTATTAAAAATACATGTACGCCATTTTCGACTGTTATTAATCCATGGATTTGTTGGGTATAGTTTGCACGGGTCGGGTTGGTTTTTGACCCCTACGTTCAACTTGTGATTAAACTACCCATGTATTTATGGGGTATAGTTTTCACGGGTCGGGTTGGTTTTTGGCCCCTACGTTCAGCCTGTGATTATACTACCCATGGATAACTCGAAAAATAGACGTAAACTCGAAAAGCAGTATTCTTCATTTTCGTCTTATTTTGCCAAAATTTATCAAAAAATCGATGCGGCCTGGATATCGTAATCGAGCCGAAATCATCCTTTATTGTCGTATTAAATTCTTGAGAAACATAAGGAAAGAGTAGGAAGCATTATAGATCATTGAAATCTAAAATTAGATAAAATCGTACCTTCTAGGAATTGTAAGTTGTCCTTTATTTTTATCATGTTCATCTTTAATTTTTTTAGTTTCTTCTTCGCTTAAAAGTCCAATATTTGTTGCAGGATTTACAAACTTTATATTTAACTTTTCATTAGCGTATTCAGTACCAGCCAATTCAGCAGTTGAAAGAAATTCTTGAAATGAAGACTCTTCAGTTACTGATTGAAGATTTAATCGACCCCAGTCATATCCATCTTGAATTTCTGTTGTGTGAAGCTTAATGATATAAAATAATGATATTATTTCCATATCAAAAATTATATTTTATTTAATTCAGTATTACTTACTAATGTATCGGTGTTACGTTTTCGACCTCTACTATTTTGCTGTTGGTTTTTAATCAATGCTCTACCGAGAATAGCACCTCCTTTACTTTTTTTACCCATTTATATAAAATTATACGAAAACCAAAATTACATCAATATGTGAAATTTTTTGGCATAATAAATTTTCAAAATAATCAAAGCATGTGTGAAATTTTTCTAGGCTCTTTTTTTATTATTATTGTGGTTCATTTAATTTAGTGACAAATATAAAAAACCCTACCGAAAAAATTTCTCAATTATTTGTATCAAGATGGCACTACTAACAACGCAAAAATGTTGAAAATACCTATGGGAAGCGTGCAGATCAAAACGACATCTGAAGGTAATAATTATGTTATGCGCGTTGCAATGAAAAAATTATAATTAAATTTTGAAAATAATAAAATATTTAATTGAAAACTTTAATAGTATTTTTATTCTTTTATTCAAAAAAAAAAAAGTTTTTTTCCTAAGAGTAACAAAAATTAAACAATTATATTAAACAATAATCAAAAAAAGGTATGTAAATTTTTCAAAAACTTACTTACCTGTGTAAAATTTATAACCACTTACTCACCTATGTAAAATTTTTAATATAGATAAATTTCATAAATTTTATAATATAATGGCAATAATAATATATATGAGTTTAAAACTGTAGATATTTTTATATTCGATGTTTAATAAACTGGCGAGAATACCGTTTTAATATAATCGGTGGTCTCTCTTATTCGGATAGTTTGCCTTAACTAAATAATTAATACAAAATTGCTATAATTTCTACGTAAGGGTCAATGGTGTTCCAGAAGAAACGTCAAGAGTATTTTATAACAATTATTAAAATATCTAAAAATAATATGATCTTGATATAAATATTTAATTGGCACTTTCAACAATTAAAAAAGATTGTTAATGTGTCACAGTAAGACATAGCTGTTAAATGATATAATTACTTTTTGCTCAATTTGACCAGAGAAGAAGCCTTAAAAATGATAAAAAGTGGAAGAAAATAATAGTAGACTGAAACCCATTGGAAACGCAAGATAGTATGATAAAAATGAAAGGAAAAATAGATTACGGGCGATCTGAGTTCGGGAAGTAGGAGGGGGTGAGTTTTTAAGAGTAAAACACGGTTTATATTTTTCTCATACGACTTGTAGTTTTGCCGGAAATTCAGATAAACCGAATTTTACCGTTACACACTCACCGCGTGTCATTCAAAGAGTATAAGATACTTTTTTTTTTTATAAATTTCTGGCTTTAGCTACTTTCAGCTATATAGCCATTAACCAAAGGGGATTATTATTATTATTGTTATTAATATTTATACAACATTGGTGTCATTAATGATTAGACATTATCGTCTGTGGTGGCGAGAATTGCATATTTCATGTGAGAAATTATGGTACATTAAACTGGTAATAGATGGTATTATTTTCATTTGGTACAAACAATTTTATTCTTCAATTACATATTTTATAAACATTAAAATCATTAATTTTAAAGATTAATTAAAAAGATTATTTTTAAATATATTTGTTAACAAATTCTAATATCACCAATGATAGATAGTATCGGTATTTAGAAGTTATGGTAACTACAAAACCAGTTTCAATAAACAAACCTTTGTAACTATGAAACTTTTCATAAATAGTACATGAACTTAAAAAATGGCCAGAAGAGGCTCTACTCGCAGCTTCCATTAATCAAAACTTATTTTTCATTAAATCCAATAGATGGAATTAGTTTGTCGCAAAGTCTGTTCTAACCTCATTCTAAACACTTGTAAACAGACACGAATGCAAATTTGATTCACAAATTATCATTTAAGATCTATTTATTGTTTGATACACAAAATTAAAACGAAACGAAAATAACTGCTTCAAATCGCTAATATTTTAACATATGTTAATATTCATCATAGATGTAAATTTTTTTTTAGGCTAAGACATAAAATTACTCTCCCAACCCAAAATACTCGTCAATTTTTAAAAATGCCACCTGTTAGTAATTTAAAAATTGCAGTAATTTGCTCTAGTAATATGAATCGTAGCATGGAGGCTCATGCATTTTTAGCTAAAAAGGGGTTTATCGTAAATTCATTTGGGACTGGTGATAAAGTAAAATTACCAGGTACTGCGTTAGACAAACCAAATATATATGAATTTGGTACGACTTATGAAGAAATATATACCGATCTTATGACAAAAGATAAAAGTTTGTATCCTTTTTAGAGCGCATACTTAATGCCAAGATATTATTTATTTCAGAAACGAGGTCACGCTTTTTTGGAGCAATAAACTGAGGATTTGTTTGGATAATATTTGCAGAACCACATGCATTAGAATTAAAATCATTTACTGTTAACAGGCGTGATTAAATAAGAATTTTTATTTTAAACTCTTAATTAGTCGTATTTATGATCAGGTCTCTAACTACGATTTTCTTGTTTCATTATTTATTTTAATTATTTAAAGGCTCCTACGGCATAACACTTTTTTACCAGAAGGTATGTATAATTGTATAAAAAATAATTTAGTCTTTAGCACCTCAAATAGTTTGGATAAAAGCATCTACTTGAAAATTAATTAAGCCAATAAACTCCTTAATACAGCACTCAGTTATACTCAGAATGGTTTATTACATATGTTGGATAGAAACAAACGTATAAAACCATGCCCAGAACGATTTCAGCAATCAAAAGAAAAGTTTGATATAATTGTAACTTGTGAGGAACGTGTTTACGATCAAGTTTTAGAATATATGGAAAATCGAGAACCAACAGATAACGCTTCTGTTCATGTAATAAATATAGATATTCAAGATAATCACGAAGAAGCTACACTAGGCGCGTTTTTAATAAGTGATATGTGTGTAATGGTAAGAAATTACTAAAATTTAATTTATCATTGAAAATCATGTTATGAATACTATTTTAGATGGCGAAAAGTGAAGATTTAGATAACGATATCGATGAATTATTACATAACTACGAAACTAAGTGCCAACGTCCAATTTTACATTGTGTTTTATTTTATTAAAATGGTCCAATCCAATTGAAATAAAAGCTCCGATTGAAATGTGCAAGAAATTATTCATCTATGTTGGCCTTATAACTCATTTTTTATGTAACGAATGGCACATTTTTATATTAAATTAAGGGGAGGTATAATTAAAATTGTATTTATAATAAAAAATAAATTTATTTGTATTAAAATGGTTGTATTCTGTTATTAAGTCGAATTATCATCTTTGCTTATTATTATATGTATGTTCGTTCGTTTCCTTCGTTCGGTGTTATATTATTATCTGAGATAGTTTCTTTTTTAGCCGCGAATGATCGTAGAATATACAACTTAACGAAAAGACGCAAGAACGAAATAAAATTATCCAGTAATATAATTAATAATTTTTAATATTAAAATTTCTCAGATTATTTTTTACTTAAAAACAATGTTTTATAAAAAAAACTAACATTGTTTTAATCACAAATATTCTGTTGTTAAAACATTGAATTTATTTATTATTTCGTTTTTTTGAATCTTTCAATTATACCAACATAGATAAATATAGGGGAAAGCTGCTTATGTAATTTTATTTGGTTAGAAAAGAAATTTCTGTCAAACTAATTTACGAACAGAACGATGGCAGGAAAAAGTCCAATAGAATTATTAACCCCAGACCCAAATCGAATTCCTTCCTTTCTTTCAGATAAAATTATTCCAATAATATGTGGATCATTAGGTTTTGGATGTGTATGTTACGTGAATTGGGGCAGTAGACGTCCCGTTTTTAGCGGTACGTACATCAGATTTAATGGAATCTTTTTGAGTATACTGAAGATTATTTTTTAGGTGTACAAAAGCATGTTTTGGCTTCGTCAATTGGAGTTATTCTAGGAAAAATAGTCGATCAAAAACGTAACGACTATTTATCTGAAAGGGATGCGGTTTTACGCCATTATATTGAGCTACATCCAGAAGATTTTCCTGCACCTGGTTAGTAAACAAATACTATTTAAATTATTTTTTGTCGTAAAAACTATCATTATGGTGTCAATTTTGCAGTTTATGTACTTTGATAAAAACGGAATGTTGTTAAAGACTATATATATGTATATCTAACAGATTCTGAGACAATTAAATCACTTTGTTCAATTTTAACACCTAGGAAGAATTCAGAATTGAATTAAAGTACCAAAGAATAAAACAAAATTTTCAGATTCATAAAGGTTAAGATACATCGACATATTTTTTGAACTTTTTATTGGACAAACATATAAAAAATGGTTTTCTGACTTTAGCAGTAATAAGTAATTAATTCACACTAGGTACAAATTGTTTTGTTTAAAAACTTAATGTATTAAAACTTTTTTTTTAAACACCCCGAGCCTCTAGGGAGGGGTTGCCACCGTTCCCTGCTACCCCTTAACGACATAATTATTTTTCATTAATTTCAATGAACCGTTTACGAGATATTAGTGAGAAAGGACTAAATAATTACTGCCATCTCTTGCTATTCATTTAGTTACAGCAAATATAAATCAGGGCATTGTTGGTTACATCGTAGATTTCTCATTTACATCACACTCTATGATTTGGTAAATTTTTGTATGTTTTTTTGTTTAGAACGGAAAAAATTTGCTGAAATTCTACAACCATGGGTTCCAATACGATAGACATAAAATACATTTCGTAGAATTTTTGCAGTAAAAATCAATTTTTTGTTAATTTATCTTTGTAAGATTGTATATATTAAATAAATTAATGCAAATATACAATTTATACTTTTTTCATATCATTTGTACTTTAAGAGTTCATTTAAAATATTCTATCAAGTATGTAAAACCTGTGTCTAATATCGGATTTTCTTAAATGGTAACTTCTATGTTTTATTGCATATTTGAATTCGAAAGAAATTTGATAATAATATATTGTCTGAGGAAATAATTTTAAGTGTTAATATACACCTTTAAGTGCAACAAAAATTAGTAAAGTTGAATTTGCATGATAAGCTTTCTGTGCCGGTTTATCAGTTAAAAAGAACATGAGTACAAAAAATGTTGAAAAATCTTTTTTTATTAACAATAAAAAAATAAAACAAATATGAAAATAGATGATGTTTCAAAAATACACGACACTGTTTTAAGAGTCTTTGAAACAAAAAATGAGACTATAATAAACACAATATACATTATATTTCTTTCACGTCCTCCGGGTTCATGTAAAAATAAATTATGCATACTAAATTTATCATAACTTTTGAACAATCATTTTTAACTTATTTAAAAAATTGAAAAAAAAGTAGTTGTTTTAAAGTGGTTTAGTCGTATAGATTTTCATTAGGATTTGTTCTTAATTTTGATACAAACTTTGGAACTTTCTGACTTTTTTTCACAAACAAATGAAATGAAATCTAATCAGAATGACAAGCGGCGACGCAATGAGGTAATATACCAATTAATCGTATAAAATATATTTAATCCATAGATTTTTCCTTCATTGATCATAATTTCATAAAATTCGTAGTATTGTAGTTCTCTTAATCGCCGTCATATTGATATGAATTCACCAATAGGTTATCTAAATATCCGATTTTAAAAGATAAGTCTTTGTTATTTCGAAAATCAAATACTGTGAATGTGATATAGTATGCTTGTTTCCTAATCTATTTGTTAATGCGCAGTTTTATCTCCATTAAATACTGTCGTCATATGTGCTGGGTTGCACAACGTTATGTATTTTGTAACGCACCTAAAATCTCCACAAAGAAGTTGCAGAATGTAGAGCAATAAGTAAAATAATTAATTTTTAATAATTATATTTTAGCAGGTTTTTTAGAAATAATAATTTTATAAAAGCTGGTAATTAAGCACAAATTTCAAATTTTCTTAACATTATTTTCCAACAGTTACCTTGTTAACATTATTATAGTACAAATAATTACAACGTTTACACGTCTAAAGGTTTAGTTGATGAATTAAAGATTTTTCTCAAATCAAGAAATGTTTATGTAGTTTTGATTATACTCCGTTAGGTTGTATATTTTATGCATGTAAGGTGCTCCGCCATGCATGTAAGGTGAAAGATTTGACAAAATTTTGTCGTTACAAACATGTTGTGACATATAATTACTTGTTTTTTTGTGTTAAATAAATATGATTCAATTATTATTGAGAAATATACCGAGGCGTGGTTTTGCGTACCGACAGAAGCAGTTACTACTCTAAAACGGATTTTTAAATCAGTTCATTGTTGTAAGTATTAATTAAATTTACATAACATTTAGATAATTTAATTATTTGTTTTAATTTTAAAAAACAAGTAGCTAACTTTTTGCTATTATAAATAATGAATGTTATAAATGAATTCAAATGTGTGCTTATAGAAAAAAGTCATAAGTCCACTTTTTATGTATTTCAAAAATTTTAGTACTTACCCTGATTGGCTGTATTTATTATTTAAGGCTATATTATGTGACATGCGAGTGGTCAAATACGTATAATAAAACATTCGTTAAAATGCATGTAAATTGTAAGTGTTGTTTCGTTAATTTTAAAATAATTGCTTGATAAATAATTATTATATTAAAAGCTACTTAATATAAATAATTATGTTATTTAACATTTAATTTATTTATTAAACAGATTTTTTTAATTGTTGAAAGTGATAATTATATGTTTATATCAAGGTCACTTTAGTTAAAATATTCTTAATATTTCTGATTGAACATTGTGAACCCTAAAATGTAGCAATCGATGTATACGCACCGATTATATTAAAAACGATATTCTCGTAAATTAAAAAAAATGAACATTAATAAATCTACAGCTTTAAACACTCACTTATTATTACAATAATATTATAAAATTTATGAAATTCATCTGTAATAAAATATTTGTTTAAATATGCAAGTAACTGGTTCATATCTAACAATAAACAATAAATCTTAGAAAAAAATATTACATACATTTATGTTTATATTATTTTTGGATATTATTCGAAATAATAAAATAGTTTAAAAAAACTAAAAAAACACGCATGCATGCGTAGTTCGCGCACTAGCTCTATCTTTATTACTCTCATGCAAAGGATCCGTTCAGATGCGTTCTGCAGCCAACTTCAGAGAGTTACCTACAGACAAACAAACATACGAGTGAAGCTAATAAAAGCGTGTTAAAAAAGCTTTGTATTATTTTAAATAAAAGTATAAATACTATCAAAAAGGCTGTGAATTTATAATTTTCAATATTATAATGTATCCTTATTACATTGCAAAGCGCATGAAACGTTATTACCTATAGATGTCGTTTCGATCTGCACGGTGCCGATAGAAATCTGAAATCTTTGCTAAAACGAACGCAACAATCTATTGTACAATAGAATACCGGTTAATTGTTATGTATGTTTTATCTATATACTTGTTTTTTCTTTCATCGATGGAATTCCCTTACAGATTTTAGAAGTTAGTTGCTAGCCACTTTCGTCGATGAATGTACTTTGTTTAATAATTAATATTAACCGTTTTGGCGAGAAAATGATAATTCATATTACTTATATGTTTTAATTTACGAGTAACTAACTTTTAAAATCTATAAGTGTGTGTGAATTCCATCGATGAAAGAGAAAACATATATTATGAATATATTTACAAAACAACTCATATTAAATTGTACAATTCATTGTTGAATTCGTTTTATCAAAGACTTTAGACCTTTATTCTTTACCGACCAAACCCTTAAATAACAACGTATAGGCAATTAGTTGTCAGTGTAAATACTAACATTTTTGAATACATAAAAAGTGGACTTAAAAGCTTCTATGGGTGTGTTTGTATTGTTTGATGTGATAAATAAAAATTAAATTTTTTGTAAACGCTTAATAAATTATTTTGACACTTTGAATTTGTAACTCCAGTATGCACAAGACATTAGTTGTTCTGAAGTAGTCGTGTTTTGGAGATACCCGTCATAATACTTCAAAAATTATTATATTTTTGGTTTATTATAATAATTTATGTCATACATTTATTATATGAACATTTTTATCAAGGGCCGTAAATTAGATTTTGTGTTTAGTAAAAAAACATTTTCCTAAAACAGTGCCGAGTAATTGTGAAACTTACTGTTTATAATGGCAAAATTATTTAATTTATTATTTTTCAAATTATACAAAATTTAAGTCTTTATTTAACATTATCTGGAACATAATTATCTTTGCTTGGAATGCCGGTACCTTCGGCATCACCTACCCATGGATACTGTCTAGGGCAATCCCTACATGTTTCAAGATATCTAGTATCAGTGAAATTTAACGATGGTGGATTGAAATTTAAAGCACATTTATTTGGACTTAAACAACCAGGTTGTGGTAAATTTTCCTTTCGTTTCTTACAATCCCACGGTTCATAATTATTTAATTGATTAGTTGTTTTTGGGTCAGTCATCCATGTTAATGCTTGTGTAATAGTTACAAAATATACGTCTGGTCTGAAAAAATTCAAAAATTTATTGTATTATCTCCTTGTAAAATTTTAGAATTCTTTAAAATACTTACAATGTGGTAGCCCAATCTAAAAATTTGTAAAGGCCTAATTCCAAATCTCTTATTGAAAACCAATTTGTATGGAATGGCATCATGTATGGTGCACGATTTTGATCATAATATCGACTGAAATCTTCTCGAAGCCATTCGAATACTTCTTGTGGATCATGGTTATGTAATACACATTGATCTAAATATGGACAATGACCTCCTTCATAGTCTTCGACATAATGAGCATTTAACGGCACCTCCCAAACACCTAAATAAAAATCATATTTCATACAAATTTAATTCCTCCCGAATATTATCCTAGGCATATAAATTATATCAATTTTGTTTATTGCAAAAAAATCAACTTTTTTAGAGAATCTTTTATGCTTATCATTGATAATGTTAAAAAAAAATTAGAAATAAAATCTCAATTAATATTACCATTTAAACATTAAAAACAATTTCGGGTGAATAGCGTATTTCACATAAATATTATATTTTTCAATTAATTAATGAAAAAGTGAATGTTACTTTAAAATTAAACTTTTTTATCGGATAATGTTTGGGCAATAAATAGATTCAGAAAGCTTAAAATCTATAGTATTTTATAAAAGTTTTCCCTGCAAATTGGCACATGTTCGTAATTAAAAGAAAAAATGAAAAATATATTAAAAATATTTGCACATACATACATGTGGATCCAAAAGTCTGAGATTTATACTGTTTAAATAAGAGATCGTAAACTATAAATCTTGGCATATTTATCCGTGCTAGCGTTGTGGAATACCATAGAACGCTTTATGAATTTTTAATTACAACTCTGATTAAAAAGTCAATTAATAGACAATTTTTTGAAAAATGATTTCCTATTCAATCCTATTCATTCCAACTCAATTTCAATTTTTTCCACAGGAAATTAACTTAACCAACTTTCTTAGACTTACCAGGAAAAGATCTAGATGGGCATGTTCCGCTTTTACACTCATGAGGAATTTTATAATCTAAAGTATATGGCCAAACTGGAATAGGCAAGGCGGGTACACCAATTGAACTATCATAAATATATCCAAAATCTTCCAAAACTTTGTATTGTGTATTTCGTCCTGGTTTCAAGAATGGCGCTCGCATACCCACAACATGATCTTTTGAAACATTTGAAAAATGCCTTAAAATTTCTCGCATTCCTATCATTTCACCAACCCATTCTTCGTAACCCTTATCTTGAAGCCCTTGTTGCAAACTGAGTTAAAAATAATTTTTAATATCAAAAAAAGTAATAAGATTTTATCTTATAGATTTAACCTAGTAAATTTTTGTTCACAATTAGATTTATTTTCACAATTAAACACAAAAATATCTACAATGGAGATTCTTCATGTATAAATCATTTTTAATTTCCATCTAAGATAGGAATAAATAAAACAGGGTATAAAATTAATCAAATTAAAAAAACTGACTTTTTCTAAAGTTTTCTTTTTCAAATTAAATTATTTAGAAAAATTAAGAATTATCCGTCAAAAAACCAAAACATTAAAACCCATCCCCATTAAATCAACCTTAAAAAAAACATCCGAAATATCTTTTTTCATACCAGATACCAACGTTAAAGGATCTTCATTTTTTAAAAATTATGTGATGCATTTTCTCAAAAAAAAAAATAAAAGAAAAAAAAGCACATCGTTATAATTGATTAAGCTGTAGAATAAGTCATTTTTAATAGAATAATTGACTAAATAAATTACCGGTAACTTCTACTCGGTAGGTATATATTTGATTAAAATTACCAATTTTGATATTTTCGGTTTCATTAGCAAATATGTTTTCTAATTTTTATGTTTTTCGTAGTGTAATAACTCTTCTGTGAAGACGTCTACATAACATTTACTAGGCTTTTGTTTAAAAAAATCATTATACATACGAAATTGTTTCTGTTGCCAATTCGTGTCCTTCACCAGCCAGAGTTTGGATCATATTGTAGTTACTATATTCATGTGCAACGAAAAAGGTACCTTTAATTTCACATCCATTTGGATTTTGTCGTTTTGCGAACACTTTTTTATAATGTTCAAAATTATTTAAATTAACAGCACCATCGAAAGTTAAAAGTATCATTTGAGGAGTCTAAAACAAATGAAATAATTCTGATAAGTGTCTCAGAGATGATTGTTTTCAAATACATTCAATTTCAAGGTTTTGACTTGTCTAGACACTCTGGGTAGTCAAGATTTCTTGGTAGTTTGCATTTGTTTGATTTTAAACCCGCTAAAATGAGACAATATTTCTGGCGTCAATAATGTATTTCTACACTTGGCAAAGCAATGAGCCATATTTTCGTTCTGGAATATTATAACATCTTCTGTACCCATTTCAATTGATTCAATGAGCATGTCATTCGTCAATATTCATAACCCTGCCACTGTCATATTTTACATTCAACTATTTTTATTATTTTCTAAATCAATTTTTATTGAGGCCTTTATACTAAAATTTAAAAACTTACACTCTCAGGATCTAATCCACCTGGAATTAGTGTACCGTCTTTTGAACAAAAACAATAAGGCAGTTCACAATTAGCTGGATCACATTTAGTTGCTAAATCTAAAATGGGCTCCGTAACTGGAGCTATAGCTAATAAAAAAGAAAAAAATTTCGGTATATTTAAATATTTTTGAATTATTTATAATAAATTACTTGTTGGAATTGGGCCACATCTTGCTTCTTCTTTAAATGTACAAAATTTGCTAATGTCATCGAAATGTAATCCAGAAGGACATCGATTTTGATAGGGATATCCATCCACACACTGAAAAATTTTGTTTATTACTACATTTACAAACTTCTTAAAAGATAAATTATTACCTGATAAAATCGCCTACAAGTTGCAGGATCTGCAAAATTACCATTCCCTACACCATTAGGACATTGAAATTCTTTCTCTTCGGGTTTGGATGTTGTGGTTGAGGATCTCCGATCATTTTGAGCATTTACTACAAACGAAATGTACGGATTATTTTGATAATTTTAATCGGAAGAGGATTTGATATCTTAACTCAAACACAATTTTATTATTTAGTATATACTTATGTATTTTATTCTATGAAGCTCTTCGAGAAGAACATTTCATATACATCAATTGTTTGATCTTTCGGAATTTCACAATATAAATAAATAAGATCAGAAAAATGTGGAATTGATTATGCATCGAAATAAAAACCTATGAAAGTTAGTTTTGGAGTATTTGATGCGTGATAAAATGGAATTTGCTATTCTTACACCATCTGGCAGAGCTCGGCGAGTAGTATCTAGGGTACAAAATCTTCAGAAAAATAGATTTTATTAGTTTACCAAACGTTGTAAAAATACGGTTATGTAATAGCATGGATATTTTGCTTGCTATACACAGTGTATTTCGAAAATTTCAGGAAATGTACTGTATTAATTTATTATATGTTGAAACTTTAAAAGTGAGCATATATCATACTTTTGTAGAAAATGAAAAATGCATGTGTTAAATTTGTGGCAACCTTAAATGCGGAAGTCATGGAAGTCATTAAATAATATAAAAGGTCGTAATTAATTTCAGATTATTTGTAAAAATATAATGCCAAGTATATTTTTAAAAAAGACCGCATCATAATATTTAATTATTGTTAATTAAAGATGCCTTCCTAGTTGTGTTGATAGCAGCCTTTTTCTATATTTTATAAAAGTAAAGTTCAAATTTTTAAAATGACCTTCTTTAGTTTTTAAAATATATGTTAGTAGTATAATATAGTATACCTATTTTTCGAGAACCACAGATCCTATAATATAAACTTAAATGAAAACCGATTATAGTTTTTTTTATACTACGAATTACAGATAGTTACTTAAAAGTTTGCCAGCCTTTTCTTTTATACTACGAATTACGGCAAGTTACTTAAGTTTGCCAGCCTTTGGTTTTTAATATTAAATCTCTGTATTAAACCTCCTTTCATTATGCAAATAAATTTCGAATAAATTTCGATTTTTTGCCCCAAATTTCCTAGATCAAAAATTTATAATTTATAAATACGTATTTCGACTAAAAAATCGTCATTATCAGTATGAATTAGCTAATCGTAATAATTCTCCTAGGAGATGTAACTTGTTGCTAATTTGACGACAATCAGCACTGATGATGACTAATTTGCAGCCGAAATATGTACTTATAAAATACAAAAATTTTTTATCTAGGAAATTGGCGAAAAAAATCGAAATTTACTTCTATCATTAGTTATTTTTATTTAAAGAATGAAATAAAACGAGCTCATTGTAGTTTTTATAGTAGAAGATTAATTCCGAGACCCCGAAAGAAATTCTGTCCTGAAAACTTCGACATTAAATTCAACAAATCCCGAGGTTTAGGATATTATCATAATTTTTTATACAAATATTGCTTGAAATGAAACGCACTAGGCCATTCGATTCTTCGAATCTTTATTCCCTCATAGTTATACTGCACACCGTATTGGGAGGCATCCTTGTCTTCAGGTGATGAAGTATTATGCAAGATGGCATAGAGGACAAATAGGTTTAGGTCAGGGCTTCTTAAACTTTTGTAATTCACGACCCCATTTATGAGTTTCTTGACGACCCCATACAAATATAAAAGAAAAATAAATTAATATTTTTTGATAATTTATTTATTAGGTAACAATATACATATACACAGTGGCGGATTAAGCTTATTGCCGCCCTAGGCCATGTCTGATACGCCGCCATTTTTGATCAGCAAAATTATAAATATTTTTATTCTCAATTGTTATTAAAATTCTCAAATGTTTTTAAAAGCTTATCAATTTGATTGTTTCTTTTTAATAACCTTATTCGATAGACTATAATTGATTCCATCAAAATATGAACAATACATCCTCAAATTGAAAAGTCAATAAAAAAATGAATTAATTACAGTCCATAGGAAATTTTTTATAAATTAAAAAAAAAATCAGAACCAATTTAAAAATTAATTTTTGGTATATTTTTTCGGCTCTCAAATTTTAACGTTCTAAAAATTTTGCCGCCCTCCCAAATCGTGCCGCCCTAGGCCCGGGCCTCACGGGCCTAAGCGGTAATCCATCACTGCATATACATATGAAAATATATAAGTTTAGAATTCGTTTTGAAACATACAAAATTCTAAAATAATTTTGCATGTTAAAAAACATTTTCTGTTAAATTGTATTTTTATCTTTCGCTACCCCAGAATTTTGCTGCGCGACCCATAGTTTAAGAAGCCCTGGTCTAGGTGAAAAGGATCCAACTGCGATTCATCTCTTATCATATTATGTTATTACTACCTATACGTTATCGAAATAACATTTTAAAACTATAGAATACTGAATAAAAAGGACCCTTTTTTATTAAACCAATAACCTATTACACCAAAATCTTTTCCTAGAATTTTACTGTAAAAATCATATAGAACTTCGCTTACAAACAATTTTTAAATTGAGATTTGATATATTTGAAGCTTGATTTTATCTGAATTTTATGATAAAATTAACTGCATTCCAGAATTCTGTCATGCAGTGTTTAATTATATCCTATATATATCCTATAGATAATATATGAAAGGTATTTTATGAAGGTATTATACGAAGTTTATGATTGAAATATTGATAATAGAAATAGAACCTTAGTATACATGTTTACAAAGTTAGCTAGTTCGTGAATTTGTATAAAACCTTCTGTCCTATCATGAGGACGATATCTCACGAAAGGAATTAAAAGGTAAAAATTTTCTCGATAATTTTTAAGCTTTGCCACAAAAGTAATTAAAAAATTAAACAAATTTTTAATTTGAACAATTTTTCGTAAGGCTATGTGAATCGCCATTTACCAAGTATTTAAATAACTGATTATGAAAATAAAATCTTCATTTTTGAACTATGCCACAAAAACAAATTTTTAAATTCTTTTAAAGATAAAAAAATTATTTAAAAGTTTAAATTTTAAGTTTTAATTTGAAAAATTTTTCGTAAGGCCACGTGATACCATTCACAAAGTATTTAAACAATTGATCATGAAAATAAAATCTTTCTGGTTTTTGATCATCAAAAAATCATTTATTTTTAAAAAATATGAGCAATTTCTAAATTATTATAAGCTAAAATATTTCAAAAAAATATAATCCTCATATTTCACATACTTTTTAATAAATTCGTGTGAAAGTTAGAAATGTTTAAATATGTTGTTTAAAAAAAAACTTTCTTTTTTTTCTTCTGGTTATACGTAATTGTTTAGCTTCATTAAGTTTATTATAAAACTACAATAATTCATTACGAAATTTTAATGCATTTAATCCGAAAAAAAATTTATACATAATAAATAATAATAGTAGTAAATACCGGATAATTAATACACATAGCCTTGGCTTATATATGAAAATAAAAAGTGAAAATGTGTAAGTATTTAAAAATATTATATATACACATATATAAATATATATACTTACCGGAAAATATAAATAATGTGGCTGTTATAGCCAGTAATGTCCTTTTAACCATTACTTGTGAATATATTTTTGATTAAAGAAAACACGCACTCATTTGTAATAATAATTGATGTTCTTAGCACGACAAATTACTGCCAAGAGAGAAACTTCTTAATCAAAAGTTGTCTCCGAGTCCCTCCACTTTGAATACCACCTATAATATAATGCCTTTTGGAAGTGGTAATAAGATGGTAATAGTAATTTCTACACTGCTACTGTTCAATAAATTTTAGTATAATTTTAATTATACAACATATTTGTTAAAATGTGAAATTAAGTTAATAATATTCAAAACTTAACTTTTACTTCGAATTTCAAAATCTACAAATAATAAATTTTATATATACTTACTGGTGGAATGAGCCTGTATTTTGATTGAAAATTTTGAGATTATATGAATCTAATACGAAAGAAAGTATTTGTTTAGATGTAAAGAACCGTAGCCTCAGTTTCCTATCCCTCAAAAAGGGATTTTTCACATTTTCAGGGCAAGTTTTTCAGTTTGGATCTATTTTTTGCTACTTCCAATGATTGTACGAAAGTTACGAAATTGGTATCCTTTTATTCTCGGTGTAAGAACCTCCAGTAAAAATTTCGCAGTGATTGGTTTACCCCCCTTCCTGCAGTTTATAAATGTATATGTATTTAAATATGTAAAAAATTAAATTGTGAATATTTCGAGTAGGTATATGTTCGAGTAGGAATTTTACTGAAGTTTTAAATAACGTCAATCTGAAGTTCATATTGACCTCAAGTTGTAAGCCAAGTTTTATCCAAAAATATTAAAAGGTTCCGCCACGATCCTGTTTTGAGTACAATTTTAAAAAATTTTCAAAAGGCTACCAAAATTGCGCAAGTAGACCCATTAAAACAGCAAATTGTAGGATTTTACAAGTTCTGAAATGTTACTCAAATTTTGTAAAGATTCTGGGTGGTCTCATAAATGAGTTATTTACACATATATATTTGTATGCACCAATATTTTCAATTTTTAAAAAGCTATTTCTGTTTGAAAGGACATACCCCTAAAGTGGTTTCATTCCAAGTCACGATTTGTTGATGAAATTTCGGGTAATTTATTCTTTTTATATTACCTTGAAGGCAAATTTTTAGTGCTTGAAAATAATATATTCAAAATTTAAAAAATATTAATTAATAAAAAATAAATTAATTAATATTAATACGTCAACGAATCCATGTGACGGAAATTTATGATTAGCTTCGAATTTGTAAGGTCGTTCAACAGAAACTAATATATAGAGAAAATACAAGTAATTTAATAATTATCATGTATAGAAACAAACACTTTATTAAACCATGTCCACAATTCTGTTAAAAATAAAAAATAATTTAATAAGAAATGGATTTCAATATTATGAATAAAAAAAAAATGAAAAATCAGATCGTGATTTCAATGTAGCGTTAAGTGATTTAAAAATTAAACATTTTTTTAAATCTTTTAATTTTTATGAATGAAAATTTTCGATTTTATTGTTAACAAAATTTTTAAACATTGAAAAATTTAACGGGCAACACTAATAGCATTTTTGCAAAACTTTTACAAAAATTAATTATGTTTTCTAGAAAAACATATTTATTCTGACTAATTATTATCATCACCTTTGGAATAAAAAAAGACAAGGGTGGTTAAAAATGAGGCATCGTGTTTTCAGATTCATAATTAAATTGTTTAAGCTTGAGTAGCTCTAAAACTGCTTGGTTTAATTAGAAGACACCATTTAATAATATAACTTAGAAACTTAATTTAAAAATCATTCGTAATAAATTTAGTGTATATTTATATACATTCTGGCAGTTCCCCAATTGAAATTAGAAGGGCTTGGATCACTAATAAAATTTCTGCCTTCGAAAGAGCGAATCCTCGAATATGGCAATCACTGTAATTTTTTCGATTGAATCCGTTTATTGTTCTTGTAATAAAACTTGTTTTCGACCACGTTTAGAAACGTTTTTATTATGTAAAGCCTACTTGGTTTAGATTTATCGATTCTCAAATTTGTTGAAGCACCTCTCAAAGATAAACTACCCTCCTAAAGTCAAATAAGCGTTTTTTGGAAGTCATCTTCTGTAATAATAATAATTTTTTTCGATAAATTTTTTGTTACTTTTGAATATTGTGTTCAAGCACTAAAAATTTGTCTTCAAGATTATATTAAAAAATAAAATCGAAGCGAAAACGTTCAGATAATGCGTATATTGCGATTTGAATAAGCAGTCAAATAGTGGGTATTTAAAAAAAAAAATTTTTGGGTATAAAATTTAAAAAAATTTGTTTAATTTTTGTTCCAGTTCCTTACGTATGCTGTATAATCTTCAAATTATTTTTTAAAAAATTACTTCATGTTTAACATTTAACATTCCTCTTTGGTTAATGGCTATATAGCTAAAAGTAGCTGAAGCCAGAAAAAATATATAAAAAAAAAAAAAAACATTTAACATAGACATTTAGCCAAGTTTAATAAAAAACAGCTTCCATTTTTAACCGCAAAATAATTAATGCCTTATGCCCAACAGTGAACCATAACCAAGATGGACGCAATGACCCGCTAGCTTACATACTCCTGAGAACATGGCAATATTATAGCTCTCGAGCTTATTAAATTTTTGGAGAAAATAAGATAAGCTGCAAAATGATAGAGAATCCGTATATCATATCAATTAAGACTGCGGTTCGTAATGTGTAATGTGATGCAGCAATCGTCAATTCGAAAGAAAATAGAAACTAGTGTAAAAAATTAGCGTTTGTGGCGGCAATGAACTAAACAAAGATCCCAAACTATTCGACCCAAAATATAAGCACTGGTGTTAAATAGTTGAGATTTTTTCGGCAGTGCCAAACAAATTTGCGGCTGAAAGTAACAAAAATCTACATCTTATTCTTAGTTTAAGAAACAGGCTTTATTATAGACATTATAATAACTAAAACGGCATGTAATCAAGCGATAGGATGGCCAAAGGATTCAGATATTTTTAGGAAATACCAAGTAGTGGGAACGAAACGTTATATGTGTAATTCTTTGTACTAGTGGGCAATCTGGTCTTCTCGAAAACACTTTAAGAATTATATGATAAAATATATTCTTCCAGGTATTTTAGGATTGTTGTCTAAAGAGCTTGGCCTTTGCAGAGATGGCCTTTAGGGTCAACCGTTTTCCAAATTTTTTTATATTGGATTCAATCTCGCAAAATTTTCGTACAGCAAATTTATTTTACTCTATACGATTAATAACAAAATCAAGTTATTCGAAATGCTCTTTGTGGTTAATTTTTACCTCTATATACATAATAATACAAACGTAAGGTTGTCCACTCGAAAATTCGATAATGAGTTTTCAAAGGAAACTAATTTTTCATATACCGATTTGTATAGCGATTAGCGGAACGGTAAGACTTGTTCGATGTGACCATATGTGTTCATTCATATGGTTGCATTCATGAGACAACTCATAAACTCTAACCATATACAAAACTAGGATTCAATTATTACCAAATTTTAAGGTATAGGTAGTACTACCACAAAATTTATACTATAGTTACTCAGTCTTTTTACTTTATAGATAGTGAAAAGAATGAGTAGTAAGTTTTTAATAAAATATTTCTTGATTAAATACTGCCGTAAAATTATTGACAGGTGATAAAATTAAAAATATTATTTTATTCCGATTTTCTTTTATCATGTCACGTCAGTTTCAAAAAAACCGCATCTTGCTAGCTTGCATACAGCTTTTCCCCAAAGGAAGAGAAAAAAATTGGAAATAAGGAAACACTTCTTGTAGTCATGCCTGCGCAGAAGTTGTAACAATATATCCTTCATTTTTCATTAATTTCTTCTAATAACTATTTGAATACGGCAATTTTTAGGCAAAAAGACTGCATTCTAGTCTTTCATATTTTCGAACTGGATTTACTTTATTTTTTGTAAGCCCTAAATCGACTTATTTAAAACGTGAGGCGCCTGATAAAATGTAGACTCTATAATCTCTATCCTTGTTTTAATTTCTGTTCAAATTTTGTAAAACACTGCTTGTATTTATAAGAAAAATAGTCAAGTCGGATCTAGCGTTCTTGTTACGTCCTTGCAGATTTCGCCATAATGCCTTTCCCATTTGTAAATTAATTTGTTTAGAACTTCGGTTAGAGTAGCCGCTCCGTTAATCACATTTAGCAAAGGACAGGCGGACGAAAAAAAGAGAGATTAAACGTGACTTGGCGTCGAAGTATAACAGCTCCTTTAGTTGCTCCTATGATTTCAGCGCCAAAGTTTTGATAATTATATTACACATTGTCGTAGAATAAAAAATAAATAACACAGTGAAATGATTTTCATAAAAGGCCTAGGGTTCGGTGAATTTTAATGAATCCCATACCCTGGGTCTTCTTAGTTCATTCTATTGTGATATTTTCAAGTGTGTGAATAAGAACTGCGGCATATATAAGGGAAACTACTAAATTAATTTTATATATATATGTATATATATATATATATATATATATATATATATATATATATATATATATATATATATATATATATATATATATATATATATATATATATAAAAGATGGACTCCGAAACTACTGAACCAATTCGAACGTTTTTTTTAAATGAGTGCAATGCTCCAACTTAAGAGATAGGATAGTTTATTTCTTAATTTGAGATTGCAATTTTAATTTATTGCGAATTAATTGTTTTTTAAGACAAAGAGATATAGTTCGATAATATTTTAACAGATAGTAGTCTAAATCTAACAAAGATACATAGTTCGACAAGATTCTAACAGATGGCCGTATAATCAGTTCAAGTCAGTTGTCTTGATTTAGTAAGTATCGAATAGATGGCACTGTATAAAGTAGTCAGTTGATTTGATTGAGTATCCAATAAATGGTGTTAAGTTAAAAGTATTAACGCTTTAATTAATAAGCTACAATTCATCAATATAACCGACGACCTTTAAAGGAGAAGTGGTCCTGCTGCCACGTATTCCAATGATACCGTCAGGATTCTACCATACCCTTTAGAAGGCCACAGTTTCCAATTCGTTTAGCTTTTGCCATGTCTATAAATAAGTCTCAAGACCAAACAATGTCCATTTGAGGTTTGGATTTAGAAAATCCATGTTTTTCTCATGGGCATCTCTATATGTTGCATGTTCACATGTAGGGAAACCGTCGAATCTATTTGTGTTAGCTAAAGGCAGGTTAACCAAAAATATTGTACACCGATTAGTGCTAAATTAAATTGAAATTAAAAGTATTTATAATTCAAAATAATAAATATTATTGTTAAAGATTTAAGACTATATGCCCTACCTACCTCATTCATATATTTAAGTGTCACATGTTCTTTACTAACAACTTTGTTACAAAATTGAATAAAAATAATAATAAATATACTCATTTGTTACAAAATTGAATAAAAATAATAATAAATTAATTCTTTTGTATTGATTTTTGCTTAATATCAACTGTAAGAAAATTTAAATCAATCGTGTTCAAAGTCCTTCCCGTTCAAATCCCAATCCAGTCGATTTTTATACAAGTTTTAACATTTTCGAAGTCGTTCCCAAATAATAAGTTCATTTTACTAAGGGGTTACGGTAGTAGAAAATCTGTCATGGAGGTCGCCATATTTTTTTACAACTGGTATCTATGTAAAAAGGATGTTGGTCCCCGTGACTGATGTTCTACTACCGTTCCTCTTAAATTGTTTACTACAATGTAATATAACAAAAATAATAGCCACAGCAACGCGTGGCCTTGTCTGCTAGTATATATATATATTATATATATATATATAATTAATTTAGTAGTTTCCCAGGTAAATCAGCAACAAGTCTTATTCCGTCCTACAGAAATTGAATAGGAAATCAATAGAAATTAAATTTCCTATTCATTCCTTTTAATTTTGAATAAGATTGAATAGGAAATCATTTTTTCATTGAAATTTGCTATTCAATTTCTATAGGATTGAATAGGACTTTTTTATCAGGGTTGACCATTTTTATTTACTCCCCCAATAATTAATATCAGACAATGCGTCAGCGTGGACGGATTGAGCTAGTATTACATGGACTGAAAAGTCCCGGGCCTAACACATAAATGATGCTAGTTTTATTGCAGTCACCTTTTTTTCAGTTAATACTAACCTTCAAAAGACAGCTGTTAAAATTTCATGATATTCTATTCATTAGTTTGTGAGAGATTGTGCGAGTTCTTGATGGGAAAAAATACCGTTCAAGCGAACCAATGGCATGAAAAGTGTTATGGGGACTCCGCTCCATCAGAAACAACAATAAAACGTTGGTTTGCTGACTTCAAACGTGGTCGTAGAGACATCGATGATGCAGAACGCAGTGGACGTCCAAATGAGACGGTAACACCAGAAAACATAAAAAAAAATCCACAAAATCGTTTTGATATCAAAAGAACGTGTTGGCTTTATATTGCATGAGCATTTGACTATGAGAAAGCTCTGTTCATAGTGGGTGCCATGTTTGCTCACTGTTGACCAAAAACGATAACTTGTTGAGCAGTGTTTGGCCATGTTTAAAAGTAACAAACCGGAATTTTTGCGTCGATATGTGACAATGGATGAAACATGGATCCATCACTTCACTACGGAATCAAAACGATCGTCATCTGAGTGGACAGCAACTGGTTGAGGCCTATTTTGAGGCAAAAGATAAATCGTTCTACAAAAGTGGTATTGAAATGTTAGAGCGGCGCTGGAATAATTGCGTTGCTCTTGATGGAGAATACGTTGATGAATAAAGCTAATTTTGAACCAAAAAAACTTAGTTTTCTTTGTTAAGCCCGGGACTTTTCAGTCTATGTGTTATATGTATATATCTCTGTTGGAATAATATAAAAACTATTTTAATAAAATAATAAAATGCATACATACCAATATATTATTAGAAAGATGGTCTTGAAAGAGAAATGAAGGGGAGTGAATAAGGAAAACACCATATATGACATTGAAATTAATATATTCTACACAAATAATTAAATGTTGTTTTTGACCTCTAAAATGTTATTTGCACAAAATCTGGTTAGTTAATTTATGCTGCTACTTATGCAAATTACAATGAACAGTATACTACTATATCCAAAAAAAATTCCCATAGTATATTGTATGTTCATATACGAAAAATTTTTTTAGCAGGAAAGTAGTTGAATAAACATTAATAATACTTTCTAAAATTCCATAATCATTTTGTTTTGATTAATTAATAATTTGTAAATAACATTTATAATTTATACTTATAATATACATCGTTATGAAATTTGAACTTGACTTTCATTTTTATTGTAATATTTCGTATTTGAATACATTTAAAAGAAAGACCACCTATGTTGTTATGTTTTATTTAAAAGTTTCTTTTCTATGCATTTTTAAATATAATCTTTAAAATTAAGTTAGTTTTACTTATAGTTGAGAGTTTATCAGTGTAATACACGATCTATGACAATTGCACATTCCGTTTTTTTTTCATAGCTCGACGTAAAGTTTTCGATTGTCCCTACAACCTTCAAATTGATAGATACCCTTGTTTGTTATTTTAATATAGGAACATGCTGTTTTGTCACATGTTAAACAAAATGATTTTTGCATTTGCTTTTTAATGATCTTATAATAGCAAAATAAAACGAATGTGCCTCAATTTTGAGCTTGTGGGCAACTCGAAAGTTTTACGGGTTTCGAAAAAGAAAATTGCCCACTTTGCAAAATTTTGATAGAGAACACAGTTGTTATAGTAATCATAATTAAGTTACATACAAATTTATAGAAGTATATTTATCTACGGTTTGATATGCATATTAACACGGGGACTGGGTATCGCAACAGGAAGTTGGTCTAAATATTGCATAGTCTGCCATCTACCAACGTAACTGAAAAGACAATTAATGGTGAAGTGTGGATTTTGATAGAAAATTTTCAGATATTAATTTAATATGGAAAGTCTTTTTTTAGGTATAAAGAAGCATAATTTTCACAGTTCTTTAATTCCGGATTTGATCGGCATCCTTTCTATCCCCCAAAATCACAAGCGTATATTAAAATTTTTTACCACTTCCAGTAGTAGTAAGGTACGAAATTGGTACCATTTTACTGTCAATATTGAAGAAACCTTCAGTAAAAAATTTTGTAATGTTTGGTTCGAGTGCATAAATATATTGCTTAGTAAAAGACGCAAGTTCTTGAAAACATTAGATAGATACTTTAGAGGCGGAAATATACAGTAAGTTTTTTCAATCACTTTTTAATGGAAAAGCGGTAATCAATATTGAAATACACCGATACATACTATAACACATACATAAACAAAAAAATTTACATTGATAACTAATCTCTGATAAAAAAATTGAAAATCAATAAGATTCAATAGGAAAATTCATTAAAAAAATAATTTCCCATTCAAAATTCCGCACAAGAAATGAAATTTACTATTCAATTTCTTTAGGATTACATATGACTTTTTTATCAGGCATATTACATTATTATTTTTTGATTTAATAGTCGGGGTTTAATATTTATTATTGACAAAAAATGATAATAATAATCAATCCCTTATTAAATATTAAAAATAATATTATAGTATATTTTCGTTTATGTATGATATTCTATATAAGTGTATTTTAAAATTGATTTCCTCTATTTCCTTATGGAAAGTTATTCCAAAAATGTGCCGTTTTACATATGTTTTAAAATCTTGTAAAGACAAAAATTCAAATTAAAAGATTCTTGTACTAGGACATATTTATGATTCGAAAATTTGACTTCAGTGAGGGAGCTTTGTTACACAGTAATTTTTTTTTCAAATATGCTTGCTTGGGTATACGAATATAATTGCAAATTTCTGTATCTTTATGCCGAAGAACAAATGCGACATATATCCTTAAAATTCTAATTAACTCGAATTTTGTGTTGATTTCCAGTATATATGATAAATAGGTATTAATAAAAAAAATTGAATAAATATTTATCTCATTTATTGATGTTTACAATTATAATTTATTTATTTTTTTTATAACAATTGAGAAATGATGACAACACTCTTCCGATTTTTTGGATAGCATGCTTGAAATTTTCGTAAAAGTGAATTCAAAGTATATAAATAGAATATTAGATAGAACAAGATCCTTTCAATAAATTTTGTATTTTTTAAAATGGAGTAACAATTTAATGGCGATTACATGAGTAACGTAAAAACTGCTAAAAATAAATTTTCTATAGAATCGATTAACTATTGAAGGTATATGGAATAAAATTCCAATTTCTTCTCGTCCTAGTTAATGTTTGTCTTATAAATACATTTCAACTACAATAATGAAGTCAGCATCATTAATCGTAACTACTTTTCTGGCTATTACAATTTCTTTTACATTGCCTTTTGAGAGATATGTTACTCGTTGCTTATGTGGTTACACGTTCACCTTTTTACTGAGGATAAGTGATCTAGGAGTTGGGGCGGGTTTCAAATTGAACATATTAGATGACAATAGCTATGATTATAAAGAGCTTGCCCCATCAAATTTTATATTTAAACACCTTGCAATTCATTCAAATCTTATTACAGAAAAATAGTTGAAAATTTCTCAGATGGAAAATTAGGATCAAGAGGAGCCAGTAACATCAAAAGATTTTTAATTGCATGCTAATAATACAGATATTGTATGAATTTTCTGAACTGTAACTCACATTTCTGATTTTCAATAAAGTCAGATTTATTCTAAGAAAAATATATACAAATTTTCTACTTTGGTACATGCAGAAACCGTATCAATGATCTTATCCAAAACTTGTGCTCTCTTTTGTTACAGCTATTCGTATGTCTAAAAAAGCTATCAGCACACTAATTTTTCAATGCAAACTGTTAAGAAATATTTTCGAAAATCCATGTGATGATTCTTAAAAATTTTTTTCGGTTCAAAATACTAACAATATATAATTAGCATACAATGCACATCAATCGTTTTCGTTTTCTTGTATGGAGATATTTATTTTAATTATTTTGTCCAATTAATGTTTTTTTTTTTTAATCAATAAAACATATATAATGTTTATATATATATAACAATGATTCAAATAATAATTCACAAATACTGAACACATATTAATATATATTATAAAAACAACAAAATTTTTACTAAATTATTTTAAAAATTATCCTAATTATCCTTTTTCTCTTTTGTATCTTGCTCTGGAATTGCTACTTGTGATTTTGATTGTTGTTCCATTTCACCCGAAAATCCAAATTCATTTACACGTTTCACATCTACTTTGTATATCCAACGTTGATACAAGAAAATTATAAATACAATATCTGAAAAAATTGAATAATTTATTATTTGATATACACAACAGTTTTAGTTAAATTTTATTTTGACTGCAGCTAATTAATATTTTTAAGTTTATCTTTATAGACTTAAAGTTTAATAGACTTAAAGTGTAATAAACTTAACAATTTTTAATTTTGTTTTTAAAAGTTCTGTAAAAACTATTTACTCTAGTAATAGATTTTTTGATCTAGGAAAAAGGGCCAAAAAATCGAAATTTATTAATATGGTTCTTAAACATAATACAGAAAAATAAAAATTGCATTTACTTACCATCTCTAAAACATCCCAATCTGTACATAGTTGGCATTTTAATAACAAATGCAAAAATATCATCAATAAATGTATTTAAAAATTTATATGACATCATACGCCAAGGTAAATGAGCAACGGATTTTAACTTATAATTGATAAAAAGTTGAGGTGTCATCATGATAAAACCAAATGTTAATAAGAATCCATATAATAAATTCAAAATAAATGAATACCATCCTTTATGTTCTAAATATATTAAAGAATATACAGCGTAACCAGCTAATAATGGGAAACAAGCCCACGATAAATATTTAAATGCCATTGTATCATATTCTCTGGTACTTGATTCCACGTATGATCCTTTATCTGTTAATTTAATTTTTGGAAACATTCCAAAAATTAGTATTGAACGATCAATGCTTACATCGACCACTTTATGAATTTTCCATATTTCAATTGCTAAACCGATAAAACAACTAATACGAATAACCATGTTTGTCTCGTTATCTAAGACAAACAATAAAACAATTAAAGATTGGAACACATTAAAAAATACGGATCGAACTGAAAGTCCTTCTAGAGATTTACGATTATTCCAAAATTGGATATCATTCTTAAACGCTAATAATTCAAAAATCGAATGTAATATAGAAACTATAACTGTAGCGGCTAATAAATATGGCGAAGTTTCTAGTAATGTTTCTTTTAATGTATCTTGGTCTGCATCATCTTCGTCAGTTTGGAATGCTTCACCGAACATACCCGCTGTCCATTTATTACGCATTGCTTGGGCTGAATACAACTGCCATTTAAATAAACTTAATGGTTGAAATGTTAAGCGCAGTTCAAGTTCGTGTACTGTTTCATTAATTGGTTCATAATCACGTAGCATATTCCAAAATTCATTAGCGAATAATACTGGCTTATATTTATTTGTTCCTGGTATAAACTCAATATATTCATCTAAAGGAGGTGGAACTGATCCTAATACCCAATTAGTTTGATCTGTGACAATATTAACTGTCAGATTTGGATGCCAATAACTAATAATTTCTTCTTTGAGACCTTTTTCAACTTTTGCAATTTCTTCAGCTGTTCTATCAGTTTCACCAGTTAATAAATTCTTTGTTTTCATATACCGTTGTTTTCGATATTTATTTAACTGTTTACGCATATATGATGTATACGGGCCGGCATAATTACCATCAAAAGATTTTGGATTTGGTGATTTTCCAGTTTTTACAACGTAAGAATGCATGAAAATACTTCCATTATTACGGATTTTGTCACTAGTGGGAATTTTCTCATGATGCATATAACTACCGTCTCCATTTTCACCTGAATACCAATCACCATAAACCAATCCTTCTTTAAACCAGAATAGTCTTAAATTATTAAAATCATCTACATATTCGTCTTCAGATACGTATACATATAAGTCGTATTCAGTGCCATTACTGAACCAATTCCATGCGGGTGTGTTTGTGACAGATGGAGCTCCAGTATCATTTGGAGCTGTTACTGATGGAGTAGTTGCAGGACGACGAAAAAATGATGAGATGAAGTATATGACTAGTGCTCGAATTATTAACGATTTTGTAAAAGCGAAAAATGATTCTAATTTTGTGGGCTCTCTTTGGTCTGTTGCCTGTAAAAAATATATTAAAAGTTTTTATAAAATTCGCTCATTGTATAGGAGTAATGAATATAGAAAGTTTTCCATTATTTAATATGTTATCTACGAATAAAAATTATAAATAATAAGCTACTAAATTATGTATTTTTTTTAAACAAAAACAGCAGTTTAATTTGTGTTTACAGAAAAACTATTTTAAATTTTTCAGATTAAGTGGAAATAAAGTACTTTTTCAAATAAAAATTAAGACCAACAAATTTTCATTTCCATCTTTCTAAGCATTAAAAAATTAATATCTTGAACGTACAGCAAATATTCTTATTACTGTATAATTATAAGTTTTAAGATATCGATGACATGGAAAGGTGACTTTTTAATCAGTTTTGCCGACATCTCACTGATAGACGTCGCAAAACAAACAAATAAATACCAAATTGAAATTCGAGGTCTAAAATAAATTGTACTCAATTTCCGGATAATTAAGGGTTTTCAAGGTTTGTGGCCACTCAGGAGAGGAGTCATAATTACCTCGTTACAATTTACTCAGAAGATATAATTAACTTAATCTTCAGCAAAACAGTATTAAAAATTTCATAATATGAACTAAGTAAAATTTTTGATCGTAAAAATAAATATTCATTTAGGATTAAAGTATTAATGCCATGTTTTGGATACACTCGTAAGTTTTTGATACTAAGGGCTTCATTTACAGTTTCATCAAACATTTGTCGGTATACACTAGCAAAATGAAGGAAAAGGTTGGAAAGAAAGCTTATATAAAAATATGTACTGTATAGTAGTTATAAATGCCCTTTCTTGTTTATTAAATTACTTTATCTGTCGTGGTCTAACAGCTGTAGAAAAAAATCTTAAACGATTGCGTTACAACACGAGGTAGTACTTTTAAATAGTAAATGGTAAAGTAAAGAATATACTATCCACAATACCCATAAGAAATACCCTGGTGTACGTGAGCAGAAATGTTACCCTCGCCAGGATAGGTAAAAAAAAATTAAAGAGTTGTTTTGAGATTAACGGATGATAACTAAAATTTTCAAACAAAAACTTTAGACATGAAATTTTATTTAAAAAAGATTTTTTGTAGTTTTATTACATTATTTAAAATTTGCTTTTTCGAATGAATACTATTTCATGCCTTCAATAAAATTTAACTAACTTCTTTGGTCATCTAAACAATTCCTTAGTTAGAGAAATTAACACAAAAAATGAGAACTTCATAATACAGACAAACTCTAATATATTATACATTGTATGTTTTTGCAATTTTCGTACACAAATAAATAATTATCCAAATGTTATGAAAGTGGAGGGCATGCCAAAGTTTTTACCGAAAAAAATATCTGAAGGAAAAATCAAAATTTAATTTTATATTTAGGAATATTGTCTAGCGAAAATTTTTTTGAAATTTTCAAATGGATGACGCTTTATTTTTGGGCTTTTTTTAAATAATATTAGAATAGACACATTAATTATCCCCGTTCTGAACTTAAACTTGTGGAATTCTCTCATTCAACGACAGAGACCTAATTATCAAATTATATTGAATTTTTGACACTTCCTTAAACTTAGGCTTTTCAAAGTTCAGAAATAAATTTCAAAATATTTATAAAAATTATATAAGTTGTACACTTTAGGAACCTATAAAAAAATGTAGTATTTTGGACACTAGGGAGGAAATGTATTACAAGAAATTCGTTTAGTAAAGTATCCATACTATGTATGATAATAATTCTATTTTACTTGCTTAGTCTATTACAGAATTAATTATTATGTAAACTAAAATCTGTATAGAATTTCATACGAGCTGCCTATATATTTACAGCCTTATAACTAAAATAAACGGCTCTTTTAACAATATAATATCAAGTCCAGATAAAATTTGATTTTTATATATTATCAAATTGTGTTAATTTTGAAATACGAAAAACTATTTAATGAGAATAAAAAACGGATCTTGGAAAATTCACAATATTATCACACGGTAAAATTTAATTTATATATTATCAAATTGCGTTAATTTTGAAATTTGAAAAACTAGCTATTTAATTAAAAAGATTTCATTTGAATAAAAAATGGCCATCTTGGAAATTTTGCAATGATATTATCACATGACTTCGAGAGTATGAAATTATAAAATATTAACGAAAACTTTCGAACTTACTGGTGTTGTTTCTGTACCCGATGAATTAGTTTCCGATACTACATCTGTGCTTACAGCATTTGTATTTTCTTCTGAACTCATTTTTAAGTATTGTCAAATTAAAAATTTTATTTAAAACGTATATTTTTGTTGTATCAATACATTCTTAAATAAAATGTGACGATCTTTAAGCGATATTGATATTTTTTAATATACTACAAATAATTTTACGATAAATTTTTGACTTTGTTTAAATTATTATAATTTTTCCGTAACATTGATCTTTCCTGTTTATTAATTTTACAACTCGAAAAGAACGAGGTTAGGTCCAGATGATCATGTTTTTCTCACTTTTTACAATTATACCAACTCGATTGATTGAAATATTGGAAATCCCTAGTTTTATTTTTTGAACGTAATGTCAGTTATCTAACTTATAACGAATAAATTAAAGTCGAAGAAACAGTTAATATTAAAATGAAACGTTTTTTAACGTGTACCTTCCTCCATTTCTATTTTAGTGACAAATGCCTGGCACGATACTTTATATTCTTTCAAACCCTATACTATTGCTCATACAACCTATAACAAAAACATTGGGGAATAAATGAATAAACATCTGATGAACAACAATTATAGTATTATAATTTTTAAATGATTTTTTTTTGTTTATATATTTAATTTTACAAGTATATTCTTGAAATATTTCCATACTTCTTAAATTATCAATTTCGTCAATATTATATAAACTAAAGAATTCTTGTTGAACTTGTGGATTTCTTAATAATTCTTTAAAAGGTTTAACTTTTCTAAAAAAGCTAGCTGTATAATCGAATCCAGTGTATGCATGAAAACCGGGCAAAGTAAATGTACATGAGTCTTTCCCTCTTTACTCCAAAATAGTCAAAGCTTGGCTAGGCTTGCTGTAGTTTTAGCTAGCTTTTTCAGAAAATTTAAGCTTTTTAAAGAATTATTCAGAAATCCACAAGTTCAACAAGAATTCGCTAGTTTAAATAATATTGACGAAATTGATAATTTTGATTTTCTTGAAAAATCGGGAAAAATTGCACATTATTATGCAATAGCCATTATTTCGATAACTTAATAGTCTTAAAAATTGAACTTTTTCCATTTTTAATGGAGCCATCTACGGATTTTTGAAAATTCACTTATTTATCCCATAAACGATGAAAATTATGCGCATGCGATAGAAGAAAAGGTGCAAATATTTGAATAATTTATATTTGAAACTTCAATACTTTTACAGCCACCTATTGACCTAACGCAAGTCAGGCATAGATTGTTTCGTTGGGAAATGTTTTGTTCTTTGATAATCTTTTTTTTTTTGGATTTCAAATATCTGTAACAGTTCTTGAGATACAAGAAAAACAAATCTCTTACCCTTTTTAGTAAATTTTTATACCCTTTACAATTTTTTTGCAACAGTCTAATTTTTCGAAAAGTCATTTCTGAATCGAATCATGATCATATTTTTCGGAAGCGGAGAAAAAAGTTTGACCTGAAATGCACGTGTTGACCAGACTATAATTAATATTTATTTATACAGGTAGTAACTTTTTCAATTTTTCAAATTTCATTAAAAAACTCAAAACTGGGTTCCAAAGCTAATTAATCCACTGAGGCTTTTTTAATATCCTCAGAATAACCAAGTTCAGAAATTTTAATTATTTGCTTGGTTTAAATTCGAAGAATAAAATAACATAATTACGAATACATAAATACGTTTCATAATGAATAAATTTTATTGAACTTTTTATTAATATTTATCCAATTTTAACTTTTATTGTTCTCCAGGAAAATTTAAGCCATTTTGGTAAAATTTCCTGAATTTTTCAAAATTTTAATTATAGTTTATTAACACTTTTTTAAAAATCAAATTGAAAAATGGTGAAATATTCATTTGTTCTTATAAGTATTCTTACGAAACTTTGAAAGCGCAATGCTTATTGTATTTCTCCATAAAAACTGTGAGCCCCCATTTTACCTTTGTTTAAGGGCTGTTTTAATGATAATTCGTGAAACGTGTATTAGAAAATCAGCACAAAATTGCTTAATCTCTTCAGTATCTTTTTTGTTCAAATTTTTATGCTTATTTATTTACAATAATATTGTATACTGGAAAAAACTTTCGTATCTATTTTTCTTGTGAGTAATTTTTTTATCGACTTTAAGAGCCATTATCCAGAACTGTTACTGACATAAAGTAGTGTGCTTCTATCAAGCTGCTTTGTATTTCTTTCCATTTTTGCGCCCAAATAATCCAAAAAAAACTTATCCAAATGTTTTGACATCTAATATTCTCAATAACGACAAAATTCGATTTTATATTTGAAAATGTTTTTTCGAGAAAAACTCAAGCCCTTCGTTTTCAAGTCAATACTGTGCATGAAATTTCAAAAAATTTGGATAATTTTTTTTTTGAATTATTTAGGTGCTAAATTGAAAGATTTTTTAATAATGGTAGTATTACCATTACATTACTTATTGATAGTACCATTTATGAAAGTATTGTTAACAAATTTTTTTAATGGAATGACAACAATTACGTTAAAATATTCGCAAAACAGTTCGTTTGATTTGTAAAATAATAAATATTTTTATTTAATTTATACTTAGATATCCCAAATAGTTTGTATTTTTATTTTAAACGTTTGATTTATTTTGTGCATTAATAGGATAATTAATATACACATTGAAAACTACACACAAAAAAATAGTTTTTTTTTAGAAAAAGGATCTCAATTTATCACAAATTCACTCGAAATAATTTAAAAAATTTTTTATTTTAAATTTATACTGAACGTAGTAGAAATGAAGTAATATGTATACTTTACGGTAAGTAGGAACCAAGACATTAAAATGTTACTTTGCGTCAAACCTATTCAATGAAAACTTTCTCGATAAGACCTGCGAATATGTCGGTTTATATATATCATGTTTGTGTAATGGAAGGATTTCTATTTTTTGAAGAGGTACAATATTCTACAAGAATTTAAAAAGTGTAAAATCTTCATAAGAGGTAAAACAGACATTTTTATTAAATCTTATGAAGACTTAATTTTTTGCACCTATCTAATACTACGTATTATATAAAAAAAAGCTTTGATAAGTCTCTAATGAATTCGCCATTATATAAAGATATTAACAGTTCCAAGAATTATAGAATGAAATATTTCTATAATGTATTTATTTTTGCTTGACAGTTATGTTACTTTATAATTAAACAATGTTTTTTATTTATTTAACAAAAAAATATCAAAGATATTAAAAATTTTAAGAACATTATCAATGAAATATTAAATCTTAGGATATTTTTTGCTTTATAAAACAAGTGCAACTCTTGCTATTTAATTTTGTTTTATTTAATATTATGAAGTTCCACAAATTAAAGCTTAAAATGGTGAATTTTCTATTAATTCCTCATTCTTTGAAGTTTTTAAGAACTTTTCACTCTTGTTAAAATTAGTAGATATTTTATTTAAAATAAGTTTTAAGCAAAAGTTATGGAAAATATCGTTATTAAATTTTCTGGTATCCATTCGTCACTGAAATTCTTTTATCAAGATTACCTTAACTCCATGTAAAATTAATTATGTAAGAACTTTTAATAAAAAAAAATACCTATATATATATAAACAGCAGTTTACTTACCTTGATGTTACCCATCCACTAATAAAAATTTGATAGTGGTGAAATAATTTGATTAGGTCACTTGGCATAGAATTTTTTAAATCAATATAAAAACAAACCAATTAATTTTTATTATTTTTATTTGAAAAAACTATCAATATAACATAATTTATTCAGCTTGTACAATAGTAGTTTTTTCAGATACATAAAGACCATCCAAAAACTTTCTGATATCTTTATTTTTAACTGTGGTAGATTGTTGAATTAAAGCGGCTGATCTTGAAACATCTTCTAGTGAATTACCTTCAATAATTAATTCATCCTTTTGTTTTTGTGAATTAGTAACTGTAACTCCTGGTGCCATTTTTACTCGTCGAATGTACTTTTCACCCAAGAAATTTCTGATTTCAATTACAGAATTGTTTTCTGTCATAACACAATTAATTGGGAAATGGGCGTATACAGCACGCATTTTGTATTGGTAGCCTTTTGTAACACCTTTTAACATATTTTCAATATGTGAGCATACTGTTCGTACTGCGGCTAATTCTTTTTTAGTTCCAAACCATTTTTCAACTTTCAATACCCTTGGATTAATCATACGAATATCTAATGCCAAATGTTTAAAGGATCGTTTTAATACTCCTCTGGGTCCTTTAACTTTGACCACTCGGGATTTAACTGATACTGTAAGATCCTTTGGGATCTTTACGGTTTGATTAATAACTATTTGTTTCATTTTGACCTGAAATAAAATATTAAAAATGTAATTTCATATTAACTCTTTTTAATTTAAAACATGTCCAAACAATTTGAAGGTTATGTTAATTAATATATTCTCTGATATAAAATTTCAAATTGACCAACACCAAAATTTGTACCAATGCTTTTTTTTAAAAAATACTCAGATTTATATGAATATAGAAAAAAAAAATTGGGTTAATACATAAATATACCTAAAATAGTTCTTATATTTACAATGTGTTAGCCTTAAGACAATTTATTTACTTTGTAAATAATAAATCAAAATAAAATATATGAATGTAAATATATTTAAAATAACTTACAATAAGGTTTTCGAAATATAAAAATCAAATAATAAACAGTTTAAAACTAAACAATATTACGATGTAAAAAGATTATTTCAATATTTTATTTCACTTACCTCAACGCGTCAAAATCTCAGACGGAAAAGGTCTATGTTGATACTGAAGGAATTATGTTACCGGCAACTACGTATGACAGTTGTTGATATAGTGTACCAATATCATTAGTAGATGTCGTTAATAGTACTATTTGGAACAGTAATCTGCTTGCTATAACGTTTCATATTCAAACTTATATAAAAAACTACATAATTATTTTTATAAGTGTTCAGAATCTAAATTAGTATCCTTCTAGAAGAATGAACATATCGCAAATATATAGCTTTTCTAGTTTAAACACAAAACTATATGGCGCTAAATAGATTTAATAGGCGCCGAATAGAACTAATGTATGTAAAAAATAGACGGGCTTACAACAACAAAACATAATAATAAATGACTTGTATAAAGGTATATATATTGTTAATTTATTACAATAATAATATTGAGTTATAACATTACCAATTTGTATACTTGTGATCCCAGTGTAGTAATATAATCATATATAGATATATAATCATATATTATTATTGAATGTAATCATAGACTTGGTATAAAGGAACTAATTGTCTTATTATTCAAGTATGGAAAAGTTTTCAAAGTTCGAATTGAAATAATTTAGTTTAACATCTCTTCAATTGTAAAAATTGATCAAAAATGTAGATTTTACAATGAAGTATTGTAATCATTTTTCATATTAAGAGCCGTACGTTCTAGATAATAACAAAAGCGTATTGCTGGTTGCCGCATAATCGCAAGCAAGTTCCAAGACTTTATTGACATTTATATCCATATGTGCAAAAATGATTGCAATGAGTTTGGTTACGACGTCTATCCTATAAGTATGTTTTACGTTTGGAGAGTATTCATTATGAAAAAAACAATAATACATTGTATGGATTGTTTAGAATATAATCAGTGGAATGTCACAAATATGTAATAGGTGGCAATTGAGTGCCATAAGAATAAGAACACTTAGTAAATTTTGGCTCTTTGTTACCCATTAGCTAATAATTTTTAAATTTGTGTTACATAAAATAAAATATAGGAAATATATAAGAAGGAAAGACAACTGACGGTCAAGACATTTGCTCATCGATTGACGGATCCTACGAATCGATTGAATGAGAAGTACACATGTTTTTGGTTTGTTATTTTTAACAGTTTTTTATTGCTACGGCTTATACAAATTTATCGAAATACAACTTAACAATGTAAAAAATTCGTTCAAAATCTGCCGAGAAAGTATTGGCTTCGGGTTTGGACATGGATAAAAAATATTTTCTCCCTCGGATATCCGGCATATCACAAGAAGATATATAAACTGATAAACTAAATTGGTTCAGGGAATTTCGACAGTCATAGTAAAAATTTTGGAAATAAAGCTTGTTCAGAAATACATTGGAAACATTTGTGATCTATAATTAGCCAAGGCTCGTTTTGTTCTTGAGAAATTTTGACTTTAAATTTAATGAGAAAAAAAGTTATTGATGAAGTTTTACGTTTCGGCGTTAGAAAATCCATTAAAATTTGAACGAAATGATAATTCAATGGTTGTTTTCGATACAAAAATTAATTAGTTTTTCATTTTTTATTTTAGAAAAAAGTTCTATATAATATTTTTTGTTGTATTTGAGATGTAGAAACAGCTTCTAAAGTTTTAAAATCTTCTACAGTTCCTGTATTAAATATGATTCGTAAACATCATCTTCTTCACTAGTAATTAATGTTCCACCGATTTCTATATCCCATGAATATACTTCCCCCATTATCCAAAACAGCAAACGATGTTTAGTTCAATTAATTGGGGTTTTTACCTTATAAATGGTCCAGCTGTTCTACATTTTTGATATGTTGTCTAAGATGGCTTGTAAGCACTGATGGATTTACGCCTAGGCCCGCTAGGCCCGGGCCTAGGGTGGCATGATTCGAGGGGCAGCAAAATTTTTGAAATACCAAAATTTCAGAGACGAAAAAAGTGAAGACAATCTCCCTTAAAAATGGAAACAAATGTAATAGGAAACAAATGTATTCATTTACATGATCAACTCGAAGATTCTTCAGGAAATACGGAAGATGTACGCTCTGCACAAAATATATGCAATATATTACATTCACGTAGTCTTCGAGATGTTTACTCAAATGTTGATATTGCTTTACGTATTTTTTTGAGTATTCCGGTTACATATTGTTCAGGAGAAGATCTTTTTCTACTTTGAAAAGAGTTAAAATCTATTTACTATCTATTTTTGTATGGGTCAAGGTAGACTTAATGCTATTGCATTACTGTCTATTGAATCTCAACTAGTCCAAGAAATTGATTAAGATGATATAATGGATATTTTTGCGCGGATCAAAGCCAGAAAAAAGAAATTTTTAAATTGATTAATATTAAAAAAAAAACATATTAATTTGTCTAACGTTTAATACTTATGTATCTGTAATATTTATTAGTTATAATTAAAAATTATATCCTAATTAAAGGGCTACCCGATAAAAAGGGCCTAGGGCCGCATCAAGTCTAAATCCGTCACTGTTTGTAAGTGTTTAAAATAAAAAATGCACAATTGCTTCTCCTACGCGTCCGCCACCATATTTACAGAAATATTTTATTTTGAGTTAAAATGCACCGAAACGATGATATAGGCGAAAATCTAAAGAAAATTTTTTCAATATATATTATTTAAATAATAATATTTATATTTTTTCTGTTATTGTAAAAGTTATTTATTTATTTATATTAATTTATGTATGACACTATTTAAACCATTTAAACGGTGCAGCAAATAAATAATTATTATTATAGAAGGAAAATTGTGAATTTTTCATTTTAAACACTTACTAGCCATCCAAAACAACATATAAAAAAATAAGAAATACCCGATTGTTTGTAAGATAATCCCCCTTTTTAATTACTATTCATTGGACTAGTTGTTGAGTCGTAAGCGATAATATTAGATTATATCATTATAATAAAAACATAATAAAAATTGTTGCCGGTTGTAATCATTTTTTGTTTGATATCTAGTATGTACATTTTGAAGTTAATGATTTCATAATAGTTTATAGTAACAATTTGATGATATGATGTTGCATAGAACATTATTGTTGGAACAATGGGGAGTCAAAGTCGATCGATGTTAAATCTAGAGAATTATTGACAATTCTCGAACAGTTTATAACAAAGCGAACATAATGCATATTATAAAGCTATGTATTTGCTGTTTAGTATAAATTCTACGTATTATAATCACTTAATACAGTGTCTTCAGTATTTATTCAAAGTTGATAAATTTGCAAAAAATTAAGAAAGGAGTCTACTCAAAGCTAAAAAAACATGACAAATGATTTACGAGACAGAAAAGTTTGGGTTCGCTTGGTTTTAAGCTATTTAATTATATTGGAAATAGTTATTACTAAAGTTTTACTTTTATGTTATGAAATAATATTCATGTCAGCTCGTATAAGGTATATAATTATGACCAAAATTAACTCGAGGAAGTAGAAAGTGAATAGAATTTTTTGATAATGATGAAAATTGTCTAAATTATCCTCTATGAACATTTGTTTTAAAAATATAATGAAACAAATACTACAACAAATTAACTTGTTACTTAATTTGAGAGTTGGCGGTACTATATTTTTGCAAGAAAAGTCTTTTGTAAAGTATACAAATATTTTTTACAGCATGCTATATCGCTTATGTTTACACATAGGACTTGTAGTAATACGTACCCAACGTTTCTAATACAATGTAAATAATACCTACAAATGAAGTCACTGTAATTTATTATTAAAACATGAGAATATTGATAAATGGTTAGTAAGTTAAAAGACAGTAGTGAATCGTTGAAATTAGTTAAGTGCATTATTCATCAAACTTTAGTTATCCATAACTAACAGATATAAATTTAGGTCACAAATCCAGAGATTAACCTAAAATAAGTACATATTTGATTTTTTTAAAACTAAACTGATAATAGAATACAAATAAATAGATATATAAGTATTCTGATTTCATAAATTTGTTCCATATATAATTTTAATAAAAACAAAATTTTAATTGTTAATTAAGCCTACACGATAAAATAACAAAGATTTAATTGGTTTTATCTACAGTTGGGTTACGAGTTCGAAAGTATTCATTATCGAAAAATTTTATATATGTCGACGTTTTGGAACTTTCTGACCAATTTTCGTTTCCTGCCTTCAGTCTGCCAGTCTGTGTCACTCATTCAGATAAACGCATATAGCACCATAACTATTAAACTATATTAATATATGGTAAACAATAGTACAGATGTTGAGGATAGTCGCATTTTAGAAACATCTTATTTATCAATAGATAAGCGTTCCGGGGATATAGCGCTCGAAGTTTAGGTCTTTATTTAACTAAAATGCTGATATCTTTGAAATTTAATATGTACATGCGTAGTATAGGTTTTCATTATTAGTTTAAAATGTGTCAAAATCGATTTTTCTAGAAAATCGCTATTAAAGCAAAATCGAATATCGGAACGAATAGCCGTAATAAAAAATAAAGTCAGTTTAATAATGAAATTGTCTTTTGCCTCATATCCAAATTGAAATTAAGTCGTTCCAAAGCTATTAAAGTAAATTTTATTAAGTAAATTCGATAATAGATATTGAGACATAAATGCCGATATATCGCGAACCATTCATGCGATATTGATGAAATTTATTTGTACTAAGATATATGATAAGATATATTAATATAATTAATTGAAATTGATATAATTAATTGATATTGATATAAGATAATTAATTGAAATTGATAATTCGGGGGTAAATTGATGTTAAGTGATAAATATTTTAACAAAAAAACGTAGTTAGCATTGCTAGCTAGGGGTAATGGACTTAATGGTACAGAAAATTTTATTTGATTGAAATGTAAAAAATGCTTCATTTTTTAATCTCATATGCAAATTGTAACTAATTTGTTGAAGGCGTAAGTACTGGACTTAAGCTATTTAAGTGAGCAAATTTGTACATCACGAGGAGGTTTTGTAACCATTATTCGCAGGGAATATTTTGATTTCTTCTATATTACATATAAATCTATTGTTTTTTGCAACAGGAAAACCTTAGAACGGCTGGATCAAATTGATAAATTTTTGTTCCTAAATATTCGTAATAGTTCTGGGAAGGTTTCTATAGATTGAAATTAAAAAAATTTGAAAAAAGGCCATGCAGCTTGGAAATACTAAAAGAGTTTTTTATACGATTTTTGAATGAACTCAAGATACGAAAATCTAACAATTGAACGATTGATATGCATACTTATTTTTTTGGTTTTGTTCGTTTGGTTCTGGGGAAAGTTGCCAGCAAAACAAATTTCGACAATTAAAAATGAAACGTTTGAAAATTCAGGTATTTTCTTGTTTGTTCATTCTATTTTCAGGTTGGAAATAAATTAACATATTTAACATTTCATTATTAATTTTTTAAGATGGGCTAAAGTATTTGGGAGAGTTAAAAAACCCACCTTTTACATAGAATGTACACAGGTTGTTCATAGAGTGTAGAATAAATTTCGATTTTTTCCCCAATTTCCTAGATCAAATTATTTTGTATTTTATAAATACGTATTTCGACTACAAAGTAGTCATCATCAGTATGAATTAGCTAGTTGTAATGATTCTTTGAGGAGATGTTACTCGTTGCTAATTTGGTGACGATTTGCCAATCATTACAACTAGCTAATTCATACTGATGATGACTACTTTGTAATCGAAATACGTATTTATAAAATACAAAATAATTTGATCTCGGAAATTGGGGAAAAAATCAAAATTTAGAGTGCTTTATTGATTGGTCTAAGCCTGTCATTACGTTACGTCAGTCCGGGGTCAACTGATGAAATATGAATAAAAGTAGCTTTAGCGTTGCTGCCGGTAAACAGTTTAGATATTGTATAAGCTGATGGTCCTTGTAAAAAAATAATAGTATGAATACTCGCCAATAGAAAGAATCATATTTTAAACAAATATAGAGTTGCTACCACATGATCGAGGGGATCTTTTCGCAAAGCCGAGAAAATTTTTTACCTTCGCCTGTGCATACGAAATATAAAATTTGTAACAAATTAGCATAGATTAAACATTTTTATTGTACATGACGACTTACAAAAAAAAATTCAATGTAAGTACTTCGAATAATTAAAAAGTTCATTTTAAATGTACTTTTAATAACTATAAAGCGCTTGATTGAGAAATTAAAATTATATTTAGTCGGAAGAGATGGCAACCCTAAACAAATATTATCACAAAAATAACCTTACACAGCTTATAACATATATAGTATATTTTACGGTTTATTCTTGTCATGTTTAATAACTTATTCAGAATCGATTTTTTGGTTTCACAATTTTACACATATTAATTGACGTCGAACAAAAAACGTAAATGAAAAGTCATATTTTAACTCGCCTAATATGATAAAAAACTACAAATGTACTTAAACTTGAATATAGAGGCCGTATGAGTCTTTATATAATATAATATAAAAACATTTGAATAAATATTGTAAAAAGTAGATATTTACAACTCAATTCATAAAATAAATAACTTTGCAGACTTTGCCTGCATATTACTTACATATTCAAAATAATTTTTTTTTATTTTATCAACAAGTTAAACTGAAAATTTTGTAACTATGTATTTTGTGCAAGTTTTTGTAATTTTTATTCTATCAATGCTAAGTGTATATCTAACAAATGGCGTTGTTGTAAGCTAAATTTTTAATTCTGTCTCGCATTCAATCCAATTGTTTGGCTATCTTATATGTGAACAAAAAATAGTAAAATGAACTAATTTGTTAAATGTATTTTATTATTTCGTATGATTAATTGTACCTAAGAAATAATAAATCTAAAAAGCTATTATATCTGACTTGGGGTTTTTGAGAAAGGAACAAATTTGGTACATGTTTAGTTTTTTAATTAGAATTCAAAAAATATACTTTTTTAGTGTGAACATATTATGAGAGAATGTATAACATTAAATTTCCTATAACTAATGTTCATAATGAATTAAAAACTTGCCTTGGTTTTCTATTTTGTGAACCAATGCCTATACTCAAATTCACTTATATAAAAAGCTTCTTTTCTTAATTTGTTGAAAATTTTTTTTGACATTATGTAGTACGTCATGTATGTCATATAAAAACTTTAATTCTTTACAAAATGTATGTCTTTTGAATAATATTCAAAAACGTAAAGCTGGGACAAAGTTATTCCGTTTTCAGAAACGCACAGTCAGATTTAAAACTTTCAGAAGTTATTTTATTAATTATGAAACAATAAAATACTTAAACAAGAAAACATTCGTTTTAAATTTTTTTAAATATTTTCTAAGAGACTAGAAAGAAAATTTCCATAGAAAAAATCTTTCTTGATTAAATTTAAATCTGAGAAAAACTTTTTGTTTGTGATCAAAGCTCATGGATGTAACTTTAATGAATTGGATCTTAATCCATTCCACGTTCATATGCGGATAAACCAAATTGATAACAAAATTAATAGATATAACATGAACCCACTGGGTTGATAGAGATCATATATTTATAGTATGCATTCAAAGTTTTCAAAATTTTATTTTCTTTTACTTTCTTTAGGAAGGAATTTTTTCGGGTCAAATATGCGATTTCAAGTTTTTATTGGAAATAAATGTTTTGAAGTTCAAAAAAGTGGATTTTAGAAATAGTTAATCAATGCAAAAAATGCAACAATTGTTGTACTTAATTTATAGGAGTAGATTCTAGATCTTCTAATTAGTTTGTGGCTGGAAAAAAACTGATAAAAAAATGTTAAAACGAGTATCTAGCTTAGCTAACGCAGCTTCATTATATTATAGGCTATTATTTTTAATTTTGATGCGGTGGACTTAAGAGACGAAATGAGACTTACTAAAAATTAATAAGTACATGGTGTGAGCGTTCTTATTACAACTGTTAATATAAGACATATATGCAAGTTTTAATGAAGTTGATTTTTATTAAATCAAAATCACCATAGATGTAGATATGCAAGGACCATATAGAAAATTACGATTCTTATTCCATGAAAATTTTGTTTTGAACACCTGCTTCTAGAGATTTTATATTTTTATGTTGTTAAAAATAGAAATTAAAAATAATATTACTTATTTTTAAATAAACCGTTACAAACCTACAAGACAATTAAAACAAATTCTTACTTCGTTTATCATTAACTTTCTTTGGGACACATAACATTCGTGTTCGTATTCGCCAAGAATACGAACTTAATTAGGTTTTTCTAGAGACAAACCTAATTTCTTTAATTGAATAACTATACTAAAATGTTTTTTTGCTATCAAAATCATTTTTATTACAGACTGAAAATAACTTACCAGAGTTTGTGAAGTTCGGAAATAGTTACTATCGATTTTTCAGACAAGCACGATTATGGGAAGATGCACGAAACATATGCGAACAAAATGAAGCACAATTGGCAATAATCAATTCAAAAGAAGAAGAATCTTTTCTTTTAAGTTTATATGAACGATCATCAGGTGCTGAACAAGAAAATTATACTTTTGTCGGATATCATGATTATTTCAGGAGGGGAGTATGGACTACAATTGATGGTACAAATTATTTTAAATTTACTTATTTCACAAAATAATTCAAAATTATTATAAAGGTTATTTTTAATTAAAGGAAAATCAATATATTACTCGGGATATGATCCTTGGGCACCAAACCAACCTAGTAACTTAAATTCAGAGGACAGTGAATTTGAAAAGCATTGTGGGGCCTTATATTCGGATGGTTTACATGATTATGCGTGTTTTTTTCGTCTTCCTTTTATATGCGAAATTACAGAGAGTGCACCCAGTAAGTATTTTTCATTTGTTCTTTGATTGTGATTTAAACGTTTTGATTGAACGAAGAAACTGTGCTTTTCTCCTTTAAACTTTGCAACTACTACAATGACAAAAACAAACTTTTTTTGTATTTTTTTCTAATTTTTGACTTATACATAATAGTGACTTAATATCTAAACAAATTTAATTCAAGAGTTGCCTACGAGATTTTCTCCCTTTAAATCAACTAACAAAAGGTAGGGTAAGTTACAAAACTTCGAAATGAGTCAGGAAAGTCAAATTCTGATTTTCTTATCTCGTAATTATTAGCTTTATGTTACTTTTAGTTATAACAAAATTTGTTTGTGAAATAAATCAATAAACAAGGTTTTATACAAAATTTGTGCAGAACCAAAATTTTTTTAGATATTGGAGTGAGAAAATGCAATTTGCACAGTATTCGTTTGCATCATATTTGACTGGTTCTTTTTTTTTTTATTAAAAATGATTTGATATTTGCAAAAAAGTGGTGCGAATATTGGGAATATTTTTTCAATGAAAAAGAAGAATTTTTTTTATAGATAATGAATGTTTTAAGATTTATAAATGGTAAATCATGCAATGCTATCATCTTGCTTACGAAAGTGTCGTTCTAGCAACTTGTGGTGGTTATTATCCCACTTTTTATATTTTTCGACACAAGCAGTTAAACTTATTTTTTTACGTCATTTTCTTAAATTTTAGTTTCTATACTCATCTTTATACACAGATGCTAAATGATTTCGCATTGCTTCACTAACAGTCTTACTCATAATAATATATGACTTCACTAATTAGATCAGTAGTTACTCATTGAGAAGTAATCAAAATAGTGTTAATAAAATGTTTTATTTTGTTAAAAATTGAAATTAATAAATAATATTATTTAAGTACTTATTTTTAAATAAACCGTTACAAACATACAACACAATAAAACAAATGTTTACTTCGTTCATCATCGACTTTCTTTGGGTCACACAACATTTGTATTCGTATTCGTACATTCATATGTGCATTCGTATTCGTTTACTTAAAAAAGATCTAATAAATTAAGTGAAAATGCAAATTAAATTTTCTAAAAGCAAAGTTTATTTGCAAAATCCTTATAATATGGATCCTCACCTATTCGTTTTTGTCTGTATACTTTGTAGATTTAGGCCACCTCTAGTTTCGCCACTGATCTCTGGAACGGCTAGACTTAAATTGAAATTAATATTTGATAAAAAACAAAACTTCTTATGATTTTATGATTTAAAAGCCAGAAAAATTAAGTTGGGTTTGTTTAGAAGTTTACTCACAGAGTATAATCTAGGCTAATTTAAAGGGGTAATTTCAAGAAAATTATTAAATACAAAAAACTCTCAGCCGCTTCAATCTTCGGGACTATTGTACTAAAAATATTATGCATTCGTATCTATTGTAGTTCTTATAAGTTATCTATGTAGAATAAAAAAGTTTAAATATGTTTCTAGGTTCATATAGTGCATCTACTGCTGATGGAATACAATTTCGGAATTCAGCGAAAAATACAGTACACAAAAAATGCCACGGAAATTATTGTAGACATACTTAGAAAAATTATTAATAAATTATAATCTTTTCAATTGTTTTATTTTTAATCGATATGAATACTTACCTGATGTAAACTATAGATGCTTTAAAACATATTTTTTACAGGAGACTATGTTGTTAATAAGGGAATTATTCGTCGAATATTCTTAGAAAGCCAGAAGTCCAAATATTTACTTTTAGCAATACTCATTCCGACTTCGCACGGGTATTACTAAATATGCAGCCAAAAGTCTTATAAATTGTGGTTATTGATGATAAAATGTTTTATTTCGATAATATATTGAATAACTTGAATTTAATATATTGAATATATTGTATAATAGTTGTTCAAAAGATTATCCCCTTACAAAGAACAAAAATTACATATAACAGACATTAAACGTAGTTTTTACTCTTTTAGATATTGAATTTCGGTTGAGTTTGCGGGCTGTACTTGGACCGACGATAAATCAAAATTTGAACCAACTGATCAACCTTTTGATGGTTATTATTTAAATTATAATAGGATCATCTATTCCAAATATTAAGCTTTCTGACTCATTAGTTTGGAATATACCTTGATGAATATATTACAATTTGAGGGTTGAATTAAGAAACTCCTTACGATCGAGTCCTTGTTTACGTCATAGCAAGATCCTCTGAGCAAAATTTCAAGCTTTCAGACTTAGCGGATTAGACTGTGCCTTGATCGATATTTTCAAATTAGAAACCCTCGTTACTCTTTTGAGGATTGAAATTAAAAAAAAATCTTTCATAGTTCTTACGTACGTTATAACCGGATACCTGATACAGCAGATTGGACTGTACCTTCCGAAAAGTACCCAATCATTTTCCTTCACTTCAATCACTTTACTTCCTTGCTTTGGATTTTCACATTCCAAACCGCTTACTTACTTAGAAGCCATGAGAAAAAACGATAAACTTGCACTAATGACTTCCGACAGATCTTCGAAACATCTCGGCGGCAAATACCCAAAGCAGCAAACTAGAATTTCGGAGAAAAAATATCTAAATCTTAAAAATTTCCAATTTTCAAAGCTTCCGACAATTCAGGTCAATCTATTTTTTGAGCACCAAATCACTATACTATATTAATGAATTTAGTTATATATTCATAAAAACATTGTGTTTGGAAGAGTTTGGGACTGCCAGATTTTACTTATTTTTTACCTTATCCGACACATATTATTTGTGAGAAAATAAGTAAGATCTGGGAAGTGGGATCTTTCTCTACAAAGAGTATGATTATTATTTGCTTTTATAAGCTGTATAGATAAAATCTCTAAGACTAAATGATATTATAGTGTCATCATAGCTGCTGATTTTAATATTGATCTTCTCAAGTCATTTAATAACGTTGATAAGTTTCAACAAATTCTTCTATTTTTCTAGTTCACCATTGTTTACAAACAAGTCACACAAGTTTCACTCGTATTATAAGCTCTAGTGCAACGTGTATAGCTAGATAAATCTATGGTGGATAGCGGATATACTGCCTACAATATTTCATAGTGTGATTTTTCTGATCTCATAATATTATATATTAAAAATAAATACAAACGATAATAATGAAGGGAATAGGATGAAGGCTCCACCAGGATGCTAGCACGTCAAGTAATAAATATCGACTTGTAAGCTAGCTCAAAATAATAGTCACTTTGTTTCTTCATAATAACAAATGTAAATTTTCAAGTTAGAAACATTTTAGCTCGCCAAGTTGCGAATATTGAGTCGAATAGTAGTCCAAATAATTGGTCTGCATAAATGGTCAGTATATTTCAAAATTTGGACAGGCTTAGTTTTCTTAAAATTTTGAATTTATAATTTTTCAAGGTTATTAAAAATATTTTAGCACGTCAAAGTGCAAATGTTGACTCGAATAATAGTTCAAATAATTGGTCACTTATTGGTTATAAATGGTCTACATATTTCATATTTAGGTCAGGCTTTCCTGAAAATTTTAATTTAAAACATTAGGCTCCAACACAATTTATCTAAATTCGAAATTTATTCTTTTGTCAAAATTATACACGAACAAATCCCGAAATTTCGTTTATTCTAACATGGAATTTTATTTTACAAAATAATATGTACAATTTATAATTCAAATTAATGATAAAAAATAATGATTAAAATTTTTTTACGCTGTAAATATTGTAGATTCTATCGTCAATATGCGACCATCGACTTAAAAACCAGATCAGATGATTGGTCAGAAATGGGTGGTAAGTGGTCAGCATGTTACAAAATTTGGTCAACCTCAAATTTATTACACATTTTGCTGATTGTACGTGAAAGTTCGAATTTTAAGTTGCGAAAGAATTGAAATAATTGTTTATAAATAAGATGCAAGGGCTGAATAATCATTTGATTTGTTTTGAAGTCCATAATCGCACTTTGATAAGCTACAGTATTTACAGCGTAAAAATTGACAAACTTCAGAAATACACTGATCAATTACCTATTAAAAATCAGACATTTAATTTCCATACAATTTTTTTAATGTCAGACCAATTAATGGGAATACTTAAAGGATTGGCCATAAAATTAATTTTATGGCCATTTTCCGACCTTTTAACTGATATAATTGGTATTTCGAAATTCCATAAATAGGGTGCCGAGGTATTGGAGCCATTAACATGTATATTAGGATCTTTAACCAAGTGTCAGAGGAGTGTATAAAGTCAAATTCATTCCAATATTCTCCAAAAATGAACAAAAAAAATTTGTTCTTACCAAAATCTTTAGGGATATTAAATACTTTTAAATTTGAAATAATTATTCTTGATGGAACGTTTATCATGTACTTTGTACTTAATGTAAAATAAATTATTATTATTGTATTAAGGTGCTTCGTAGGAAATTATTCTCAAAATTGTATTGGAACAATCTATTAATGATAGTTTTTTTCGCGAACCACTCAACTTTGTTATAAAAAATTAAATTTGCTACAAAAATGTTTTTTTGTGTTAAAGCTGTAAAATTAATAGGTTTTACAGTAAACTAAATAATTCAAAGGGTAATTTTAATGTGAAACCCCGCTCTTTTTTTCTAATGGTATGTACTTGAAAAATTTAAATCTCCTTGATATTTTTCATTATCGATTTATTCAGTTTAAAAAGAGTATAGAAGCCTATTATTTACAAATAGTTTATCAAAAATACTAATTAAATTTAGAATAAACAAAATAGATATTGTTTTAAGTAGTACAAATTAATTTGTATCTTATGGTGAAATGTGACAAGAGTTTATTCATTATTGTTGTCATATGAGACACAAGTTAGTTGTATAAATCTCTCTAATGTGTTTTATACAACAATTCCCGTTACGATACATTAATTTTATAAATGCGTCACACCTCATTTATATCTAAAATTGATCGCTATCGCGTACCTAAAATATATAATTGTTATTACAATTTTTTTTTTTATATTTTGGGTTATTATTGTGATTCTGTTTTGTTATTTTTTTACGCTTTTAATTTAAATGTTTATGATAAAAAAATTTAATGAATTACATTTTAAAATTATTTTGTCATTAAACCGCATGTACCAAAAGTGTTGATAAATACTTTTATTTCGTTTAATGCTAGTAACAGAAAAATTGACTAACTAAGGCAATTGAATTAAGAGACTCAAATTAAGACAAAATGATAAGTTATGTTCCACGATGTTTGTTTTTTAATTCGATTTTAATGAATATTCGAAGAACAACGTGGATAATTAAAGGTGATAAGTTTTCCAAATGAATAACTAGTCCCAATTCTTTAAAAGTAACTTTTATTTATTTTTTTCGAATTAAGTTTCCTTGATCATTTTACACAAAGAAATACGTTGTGCTTTTTCGTAAAATTACCGGTTTTTGACTTATTTAAAATTAATAATTAAAAAACAATAAAAATGCAAATTTAGACTTTGCCGAAAGTTTAAAATGATATTTTTCAAAATTCTTAAATGATATATACAAAAATACTATACCTGAAAAAAATTATAAACTATTTTCTTAAAAGCCTTGTTCATTAAGGAAGCCTTAAAAATAGAGAATTTAATTATATTTAATTTTTCATTTGAAAGTTTTCATTTTTTGATTGTTTAATGGATGTATTATCAAACATTAAACTAGCTATAACACAGTTTTAACATCCTACGAACTAATGATTCAAGGTTTTTTGGTTAAATGAGACAAAAAATCTAAAATAAGCTATTTTAGCATTATATAATAGGTATAATATTTTAAGCGTATTATCTTAGACTATGGAGATATAAAACTCATTTTATTATTTTTGAGCCTGTTATCAAGGGACGTTCAAAGATTACGTATTTAAGAATTATTACGTAATTATTATATTTTAATATTGATTTTCTGCTTTGAAACCGTTTTTGGGTGTTCTCATAAATTAAATTGTGTAATAATTTAGAAACGATAATCGTTATAAAAGTTATGTAAAAAACTATTGTAATAAACAGCTGTTTATTTGTAAATAATTATTGTTGATATTAGTGGGAATGACAAGTCGAATCTCGACGTTCTCTACGCTTTCTTCCATTTTTTTGAAAAAAAACATACTCCCATACCAAAAAAATACCTTAATATAAGAAGTCACAGATTTTTCTTTGAAGATTTGCAAAAACTCTTTTTGTGTAAGAAATCATGATTTTTGAATAATGGAAATTACATTGAAATATACCTACTAACTACTGTTATTCAATCCTAATTTTGGGTGTGATTGTAATTATAATTTCATAATTTAGTATATATACAAAAAATCTGTATTTTAATAATAAAATCATATTTAAACAAAACATTTGAATATTTATTATATTTAAGTCAAAAAAAAAAGCAATGATGAGAAAATATAAGAATTCTTTGTTACTTACAATTACTTTGCTTTATCTAAGTTTAGTACAAGTAAGTTAAACATTATAAGCAATAAAAAAAATCAGTCATAATAAATTTTAAAAGAAATTTCTATTAAAATATGTAGGGTGATACAAAAATGGTGATTAAAAAGGTTGGACAATGTGAAAATGAAAAAAATTTGAATTTTATGTTTGATTATATCAAAACTGCAGCTTATAATGATAATGAATTTATTGCTAATTATAGTTACACAATACATCAGACATTTGGTAAAAATCAGGTAAGAAATTTTCGTTTACGTATAATATTACTGAGCATGTCTCCCGTTCGGTTACAATAATGAATGATTTATTAGTTTATTTATATTATAAAATGAAGACTCGCTCAAGTTACTCGACATGCATAATATGTCAAAGTAATTTTCGTATAAAGTTTGTAATACTACCCAATATTGACCGCTAATTAGTCCATTTCCGACAGTTCGTCCGTCTGTCAAGATAACTTAAAAACGAAAAGAGATAGCAAGTTGAAATTTCGGTAACGTATTCTAAACAAAAAAAGTGAGTTTAAGTTCGAGAATGAGCAAAACCGATCCATTGGGCCCAATAGATCCTTGACCCAACTTTTAAACTATAAAAAGTAGAAGATAAGTGCAAATATAGAAAATATTAATTTTTTTGAAACAAACAACATATGTTTGAAAAATTTATTTTGTAAAATGTTGAGTTATCTACAAAATTAGCTCAAATTTGTCTAATAAACACATATAGGTAGGTAATAACAATACAAATTAGTATTATACATTTATTCATATAGAACTGTATAGAATGGATATTTATAGTATTTTATAAATGCCAATTAAAAATAGCCCAAACAATGAAATTCAATCATATGTCGAGTATCTAACTCAGTTAGTTTGTTATCTTGTTTGTAAATAATTTCAATTATAAATTAAAAAATTTTAATTATATAATGTACGAATATTTTATTCTATGTAAGAAATCAAATAATCGCTTATACAAACAAGCTTATTTCATAACTTTTTTTGGTTGAATTAATAAATTAAAACTTTTGGCATGGGAAATGGCTGACCTGAGAAATATTCATTTTTGTCATTATCAAGTATGCAGTGTTCTCCTAAATGAGTGAACTCATTAAATTTAATCTTGAGGCTTAGTAGTAATTTATTCTTGGGGCTTAGTAATGGGTATAGCCCTGCAAAGGATGCCTAATGACAGGCTGGCAAAACTCAATGCCTTGAGTTTTTTGAAATCAATGTCGTCAAGTGGATAAATGTTTAGACTTAGGCAAACGCTAAGTATCTAAAAAATTAACCTTATTAGAAGTATGATAACTTGATTTAATTAAAATATGCTTATATCTATAGTTATGTTTATGAAAATATTCTTTCTTGATTTAACCTGAAAATGCCCATCTTACTCCATACTCAAGTATTGATGTAAATTATTACGGAAATAGGTGAAGTGGGTTGTGGATGAGATATTAATTGCAAAGAACATCTAACTTTTAAAACGCAAGGTTTTGTAATGTATGTATCAAAAGATCATGTTATTGCTAATATTGTATGTTGTTGAAATCCGAGTGTGTTCTGTTTCCAAAATTTTGATAACATGAAAGCTTGTATAAGCTACCAAACAAATATATTTAATTTTCTTTAATTTCAAAAGAAATACATTGGGCGTATGCAGCAGATAATTGATACATTAATACCTCAACTAATGCTGTTGCACCCAATGTTTTTCGGTTGAACTTAGAGAAATTATTTTATAGTTTTTAGTATGTTATAAAACATGGTACATTAAAAATTAGTTTTATTTCTTTATTATTTTCTGTTTTTTAGTGCTGTGAATGAATTTTTTTGTGAACGCGAACGCAATAATTAACGTAACTCTTCTTTTTGTTATTCATTTTTTTTATGTCTGTTGTTTTGCTCTCTTTTTCGTTTACTTCATCTTTCTCTTCTTTTTGGCGTTTATCTTATTTTTTTTCAATTTTCATATATTGTCATCACTTTCTGAGCTATGGTTCAAATTTTAAATATCTCGCTCATCGGGAAGATATATGACAAATAGAAATCTTAGATATGATATGGATATGATAGGCAGAGACAAGAACAAGAAAGTTCTTGCCTCTGCCTATCAATAAAAATAAGCTTTTTTGTTAATTATCTAATCAATTTACTTAAAACTTCACGATTTTGAGAGCAGGTTTAGATCTCTCAAACCCCTTAATTAACAATGCCATGAGATTGACTTTATAATATTCGTTTTTTGTGTATGGAACAAAAGTCTGTGAAGGCTTACTAAAATTATATTTGTCATTTTTTCAATTATACGATGCCGGAACTGATATTTTTGAAAGTTGAAATTTGTAAAATATTGAAAAAACTGCACATTATTTTTTTAAATGAATTTCTTTTAAAATAGGTTTTCTAAATTTACCAAACATCATCAAAAAGTTAAGTGTTGCCGCCAGGTCTTTTTGTTAATTGCGGTATTTGCCAAAGAATTCGTTTGATCTGCTTCTAATAATCTTATTGTATGTGTTGCTTATTTTTAGTATAATTTTTGTTTGAATATCATGTTTGTGTTGATCAGCTGTGCACTATGTTGCTGTTATTTAAAATATATTTAAAAAACAAATGTGTTCTAGAATGTAAAGTTAGTTATATCAGCGCGCCAATGTCCAGAAATGGAAAATCCTGATTCTTGTTCGTATTTACTAAAAGATGCTGTATTTGATGATGTTTGCCCAGCTCTTGGTATGGATAATCAAATATGGAGTGAATTTGCAAAAAGTGCAGATATAATGGAATGTCCTTTGGAGCCTGTAAGTAAATAAACATGCATATTTTGAAATTATTAATGACTTAAAATGCATAAGTATTTTTTTGTTACAGAGGATATTTAAAAGGGAGAATTTTGTGTTTAGTAATGATATTTTAGAATTGGTACCAGAATTAACTCCTTCATTATGGTTAATTGATTTTAAAATCTTGGACGATGATCAATTAAGTGCATGTGCTGTTTTAGAAATTGTTGTGTCAACTGTATAATTTACTTATGTATATTTAATTAATAAAGTAATTAATTTAATATAATCCCAGAAAAAATTTACACAATAATAAATTTTTTTTTTCTTTTTGGCAGTAGTTAACTTTAGTTAAAAAATTAACTGATTATGTAGAGTAGATCTTTTAACTTGAATTTATCTAAATTTGTAAAAAAAATATTTAAAAAAGTTATCGCCAGCTTCGTTGAACCCCGTTTCGGAAGTTAATAATGTCGTTAAATGATTTTGTGTTTTTTATTTTTTCTAAAAAATTTTCAAAATTGCGGTTTCTGACCTCTTGTAATAATGTAAGTGAAAGTTTACTTGTTGATTTTCAAGCAAAAAACTTATAGTGTTTAGTTTAATTTTAAAAAGACAATTCTTCGTTCAAGGGTTAGTTTTGTATGCTGACAATAAGGTGTATATATTTCACAAAAATCTGCCGAGTAGTTTTTGAATTACAGGGATCACCCACTATGAAAACATAGTTTCGAGAATAAAACGTTTCGATAGTTCCAAGCCTGAAACTTATAAACCCAAAAATTCCCTTTTCTTTCGGATGTCTGTTCTTGGATAATAATTTCAATTGAGGGTGTGAATATTCTTTCGTAACTAAAATACTAGTTTACTGATCTGGAATCAGTGAAGTTGACAATTAATGTGTTAAAACAGTTTGTCTATAAACAAGGAATAGCTTTGTTTTATAGGCAACTTGATTTACCTGACTGTTGTAACAGTAACTCGAGTAAACTTTTAATAATTGTAAATTTTATTAAGAATATTTTATTTTAATTTATAATAATAGTTATAATAGTTATTATAATTAATTTTTAAAACGTTAACTTCAAAGACTAGTAATGATTTATTGATGTATGCTTTCGCTTAAACAGTAATATGTAGAAATAGAAAGTAATTTGCTCCTTTTTGTAAACTCCTTTTTAAATAAAAACAGAGACGTCTTATGGCAAGCTGAAATTTTTGCTATACCATTTTCTATCTCTTTCTTTACGTATATACTAGCTAGAACCCGGAACGTTGCTGTCTTCGCTCGCAAGAGTGTAGATGGTTTTCATTTAAAGTATCGCGTTTCTCGCAAGTAATTATATAATTGCATTAGAGTTTGAATATAGTTTACTAATTTTAAAACAATTTGAATAAGTAAATCACAAAATCAAAAATTAAACCTAGATTAGATAGCTCTGTAGTACGAGATACGAAGTCGGACTACACGGGGAATCTAAACTATTCACGAATTAACTTACTCACACATGAATAAAATCAGTACAACCGATTAGTCCGATGTAGTCGTCCGGGTGAAGTCGTATATACATGGGCAGAAAATTAGTGTTATAGATATGAACAAAAACACAAAAAGACTTGTCATAAGAAAAATTTAATACTGAATAAAAAATTTGAAATTTATCCTATAAGTTATTCTGACTCTACGCACATAAACAGAAGGGCAATTAAATTGAATTATACAAGTAATACAGTTAACCAGCCGGAAAAGCTCCGATTGTCATTGAGAAAATTTAGGTAGTTTTCCCATCCCAAATAGAAACAGTGAAACCATCTCTAAGGGTTTTCGAGTTTGCTGATCACGAATCCATGGTGAAAAACCAACTGAGGATGGTTTCAACTCTATTAATACCACCTAGAATCGTTAAAGATAGAACATTATTTAAACTCAAAATTTTGGGAATTATCTTTCGGGGGTTTTCTGGACGTTTGGATTATAAATCCAAGGTATTAATGAAACTAATGATAATTGCAACCTCATTAAAACTACCATTAGCTGTGAAAATATTGGTTTAATTCAAAATTATTGGCGCAGTTTTTAGGGTTTATTTCTGCTTTTTTGTTCTCTTTTTTATCTTTTTCGTTTACTTCATATTTCTCTTCTTTTTGGCGTTTTTATTATTTTTTTCCCAATTTTCATATATTGTCATCACTTTCTGATCTATGACTCAAATCTTAAATATCTAGGTCATCGGAAAGATATGTGACAAATAGAAATCTTAGATATGATATGGATATGATAGGCAGAGACAAGAACAAGAAAGTTCTTGCCTCTGCCTATAAATAAAAACAAGGTATGAAACTAATGATAGTTGCAACCTCATTAAATCTACCATTAGCTGTGAAAATATTGGTTTAATTCAAAATTATTGCCGCAGTTTTTAGGGTTAATGATCACAAGATGGTTACAACAACAATAAAACCACCTCTATAATGAATCAAAAAGTTATTTTATCTCTCTCATTTCTAGGCGTGGTTATAATGGGGATGCAACTATCTTCAGTTGGTTTTTGACCATGGATTCGCAATCAGTGGCCACAAAAATCCCGGTAGACAAGATTTGTGGATCGAAATTTTGAAATAAATTGACTTATCTCTGTTACTTCTATGGGTGGTTTCAATGGGATCGCAACTATCCTGAATTGCTTTTTTTTCTTTTTTGTTTTTCCTTGGATTTGTGATCAGCGGCCCCTAAAACCCTCGATAGACGATTTTCGAGTTGAGATTTTGAATTTAAAATATGTTTTATTCTGTCAATTTTAAGGGGTTTTTTGACCATAGGTTCGTGATTAGCGATTTCAAAAACATTCAAAAGACGATTTTCGAGGTTAAATTTGGAATTTCTATAGAAATGTTACTTTTTTGGGAAAACTACACTAACTTTCTTAATTTATTAAGTGAGGCAGAGGTTAGTAGGAAAAAATGAAAGCCTGCAGATAATTTTTATATATAAAGATGTCGCAATATGTGATATACCAAAAAATTTATAATCTGCTTGCTTATATACTACACGCATAGTAAATTATCAAAAGTATATCAATTCAACTTGTGTGCTCAAATCTATTTAAAAGTGCTTCAATTTCACATAGCACTTTCCTACAATAATTTTTTTTTTTTTTTTTTTAATTCATATCTATAGCACTAAAAACCTGTAATAGTCTAACTCTATAAATGTTGTTAGTAAAATTGTAGGATATAATTATTGATAAAATTCTAGTTTTCATCACACCCGGATATAAAATTTTTTAGAATATTAGACTTAAACTTGTAGGAGAAGTCACCCAAGTGTTTCAACGCTACCTACTATTATGTTTATGTAAAATAAATTCAATTGTTTTCTTAATAAACAAATAATAATAAAAGTAAAGGGAGGATTTTCCTCGGTAAATCAAATCATTCAACTAGTTTAAATTTTTGAAAAAGTAAAAATAATTACTTATTGGATTATATGAATGGTGAACACCCACCATACACAAACCACCACGGAGCTTATATCCATCTGAATATTATATTATGTACGTGAACTAAGTAAGAACGGAAGTTTTTGCAGTTGCTTAGCTGCTATGAAGATGTATTTAAACTAGTTTTTATAGTCAGGACTGCTTACTACCAAATTTTGTAAAGATAATATAGATTCAATGAAATATAAACATTATCTATACTCATCTATACAACAAAACCATGTGAACTTTAATACTATATATAGTCATGTATTCAGGACAGGCTGCTCATGTGATGAGCAGCGACAGGAATCTCAGTTTTTGGTATTTCTTCAAACAACATTTGTAGTTTTTGAGGATGTTCCCAAAAAAATCTTTTTCTTAGAAGCTTTTAGAAAATTAAACGTACGGAATTTTATAACTTAAGGGCTAAAATTTTTTTTTTTTTTTATTTTTTTTTAATTTCCTATTAAAGATGATGCATATTTTACACGTGGTTTCTATTCTGGACGATTTTAAAGCGAACGTTTAATTAGATAATAAAAACAATTGTTTTAGTACTGTATTTCCATTCTTACGAAATATTGTGCAATGAAATTACCTTTGTATTTCTGCGCTAGGAAGAATAATGGAAGAAGTTTAGTGAATGACATAGTTTTTCAATTGAATTTATCATAATTTACATTGGGGTAGTCCCTCAATCGGTTCAGTACGCATCACACAGAGTTTGGGAGCGTCCTAAAATTTGTATATAGTCTTATATGAAAATATATGTTTAAAAAAAATACAGGGCACTCCTGATGCAGTTTTTTAGTACCTATAATAAGTCAGAAAATGTGGAAAAGAAGTTTGTACATGATAAACGATATAAAACAGAGATAAAACATATTTTATATCCAAATTTTCACTTCGAAAATCGTCTCTCGGGGTTTTTGGGGTCGTTGACCTCTAATCGGTGGTCGAAAATGAACTGAGGATTGTTTCAACTCCAATAAAATCATCAATAGAAGTGATTGTTTAAAAAATGTTTGTTATTCAATATTTCACCTCGAAAATTGTTACTCGGGTTTTCAGACTAGCTGATTTACGAATTTGAGATCAAAAACCAACTGAAGATGGTTGCAACTGTTAAAAAATACCCCTAGTATTGACAGATATTAAACAATTTTTTAATTCAAAAGTTCACCTTGGAAATCGTCTCCCGGTGGTTTTCGGTGTTGTTGATTATGAATGTGAAGTCAAGAAGGAATCAAAGACTCTGAAAACCTCCAATATCTAATTTCAAGGTGAAATTTTGAATTAAAAATAAAAAAACTTTAATTTCTGTCGCTTCTAGGGGTTATTTTATTGGGGTTGAAACAATCCTCACTTGTTTTTTAGTTTCAGATTCGTGAATAGCATCCTCAAAAGCTCTGAAGCTCTGAAGAGACGAATTCTGAAACGAAATTTATTTTAAAATAAAATTCTTATCGCTGTTACTTCTAGGGGTAATTTTAATGGGATTCTCAGTTGCTTTTAGAGCTTGGATTTGTGATCAGCGGCCCCTAAAGACCCCCGAGAGGTGATTTGTGTCACAATTACTATTTGGTATTGGAAAAAGTATCCTAATTTTCTCAATTTTCGTAGTGACGCAAAGGTTATGGGTGCTACATGTTTCTGAAGATCAATGGAATACGTACAAACAAAAAGATTAAAATACGGAGCTATTCCACTTTTCCACATTTCAACGAAATTTTCATAAGCGAAATCTATTTTTAGTATCAACTTTGAAAAACGCCCGCTATTAAAAAATAATACACACGACTGTATAAACGAAATAAAAAATTCAAAACAATAACTTAGATTTGAAATATTTCGATTTTATCTTATCATTTATAATTTACTTTTTTTAACGTTTTAGTTCATAGAAATTAAAACATCCCTAAATTTCAATCTCATTTTATTTCTTGGTGGAACAAAATTGTGATCATCCTATTTTTAACACATTTTAAAACTATTTTAATGTTTTTAGTAAATCATGAAACATAACAAATAATAATATTATGAATTTTATAAAATTGAATAGTAACCTGTCATGACTATAATAACTAGTTTAAATATTTTTTTATAGCGCTAAGGCTATTCCAAAAATTATAGTTTTTTCTTAATTTACATTTATTGTAGGCTTAAGGTGTCTACTCTATGTATTCAGATGGATGTTAACGGACATGGTATGGTACTCTATTTGTTGTGATAGTAGCTCTGGGTACGTTTAATTTTGTTAAAAATTGACGTGAACATATAATGTATTCTCATCAAGATGGAAATTTCTTTAAAACAAAAAGTGCTGATAATCTTCTCCTAATTTTTGATAAAACATAAAAATGTAACAATTAATCACAAAATTCGTAATTGAATTCGAATACAGCAAAACTATATCAATTGAACATGTATGCAAAATACGTAATATGCATTGAACATAGTCGATGAATCACATAACACGCAATTCTGCACGTAGTAATTTGTAACGGAAAAATAGTATATTGGGAATTTCGTAAGACAGTCTTAATGACCATCTAGACATTCCACTAGACATGGAAAAAACATAGTGTTAAGAATTAGAGACTTATGATTAGTTTTGTTTCATTGCTTCTAGACTATATTATAATATACAACAAACTTATTTCGAAAAAGAATAAAATAACCAAACGTAACAAATAATAATGCACAACTAAGTACCAGAAGCAGAATGATTAATTCATAAACAACAACAAAATGCTTGCTGGCTGGCTTTACGGATGGTGTGGTGGTGTATCTTTACGAAGATGTTGGAACACATAAATTTAAATAGATGGTAAGTTAATAACCTCTCTCACGTATGTATATTATTAAATTTATTATACTTACAACAGAAACATTTCTTGAAGATTTCGATGAAGTACTAAAGGAAAATGTAATCGAAGTACATATACTAAAGCAACACAAAGTCTTTGGCTTGTAGTTTGTATTATCGTATTAAGTTGTAATAATATAACATTGTATTAAGAAGTAAAACAGTTTTCAGTTTGTTAAGCAGCAAATAAACTTTACGAAAAACGCTTCAAAACTCATAAATGTTCGAACATGATCGCTTTTCTTTTTTGATGCTTCAGAATCAGATTCTAAAAGGAGAATAGAATCACCTAATTAGTCCATTTCCGACTGTCCGTCCCGTTCGTCCGTCATCACAATAATTCAAAAATAAAAAGAGATAGCGATCGAAATTTTGTTGATGTATTCTTAACATAAAAAGTGAGTTTAAGATCGTGAATGAGCAAAATTGTTCCATTGGGTCTAATGGATCCTTAAAACAATTTTATAAATATATAAAAAGACGAAAAGTTTAAACACAAAAAATGTTAGTTTTTTGAAACAAACAACTTATGTCAAAAAAATTTTTTTGTTAAATGTTTGATTTCTCCACAATTTTACTTCAAATTTGAACTAATAAACATATATAGAGATAATAACAATACATATTATTTTTATTATTATAAATATATAACTGTATAGACTGAATATTTATAGTATTTTATGAATTTTAATTAAAAATAGACCAAACAATGAAATTCAATCATATGTCGAATATCCAAACAATTAACTCTGTTAGTTGCTATATTTACTTGTTTATTCTATTTTTCTAATGGTGATAAAAAATGGAACATACATCATTGTTAATCTCTAAAAAAAAAATAAAGAAATGGGTGGATTGGACATTATACACAAGAACATCAGATACATATTTCATTATCAAGCAATCGGAAGGTCCCGTGTTCGATTTTTGACTGATATGTTATCAATTATATCGATCTTTCAATTAAATAACATGATACACTTTCCATATGTAGAAGAGTTACTTCTGTAAAACGGATATAATGTGTTTATATAACAAAAATCGTATTTTGTAGATAAGTATTTTAAAACTTTTTAATATTTGACACATCTTTAACAGACCTTTTACATCAGTTAGAGATAAGAATTTATTTATTTACCGATTTTATTTTATTTTAAGTTATTTACATTTTCCTATTTTATTATCGTATGCTTTAATCTGTTTTATTTATACTTATTAATACATTTTATTGTTAAATAAATACAGGTGCATTTTTGTATTTTATTGGAAAATATTCAATTAATTTCGGTTTTTTTCCGTTCTTATGTCGAGGGTGAAGATTGCAACATATTATTTTATTTTGCTTTGTTTAAAACTTTTTTAATGGTGAAATATTATTTTTTCGTAATTTCGCTTGAATTAATCAATTATTATAAATTATTTTCAACTGTAAACTCTTTTGTTTTACAATTGTTTTTTGTTTTTGTATATATGTATATATTCTTCAATCCGAACCTTTATTTTCTTTAATAGTGCAAAAAAACAAAAATTTGGTAGACGGCAAGAGTCGCCTCTCTTTTGGTTTATTTTTATCTATGTGTCTAATATTATCTCTTCTCATCATTTCCCATCAATTGAAACCATTTCAAAAAATATTTTACTTTCTAAATGAATTCGTTTGAACTATTTTCACTAATAGATCAAATGATGAAATACCAGAAAAACGAACAAAAATTCTAACAAAAGACGAAAAATTTCTATGTTCGTTTAAAATTTTGTTACGCATGTTCTTGTATTACTTTCTTTATAGTGTAGTTTATACTGCAACTTCATTTATTGCTAAGGGTGGTGCTATAAAATTTTTCAGAAAAACATTATAGTCTTAGTAAACGTTTCGTTATTCGTAAGCACCGAATTTCAAGGTAATTGGTGACAACGAAATATAGAAATTTTTATTTAAAAATTATTTTTAACTTTTGTAATGATTGTAAGTCAGATCTATTTTTTGCTAAAATTTTGTTAATTTTTTAGAAATTAAACATAAATGAAATTACCAGAATATGCAATATATACTTAGTAACAATTTATGTTTTCAATTGATCATACATAGTATTTGTGTTTCATATTATTAAATATGAATTTCTGTATTGCAATAAAAAATTCTTCAGAGAAAAGTGACTATAAGAAAAGGAATTTTAAGTAGTAAAATAAATTCTATTATAGCCTCTATTATATCATATTATAAGTATGTATATTTCAAAAGAAAATTTATAAAACATAAATACATATATACATGTTAAATATACAAAGAAAAACCAAACATATTCTTGAAAATTTGTTGACGTGAATAATAATTTGTAGATAATAAGAAACAAGACTATGAATCACAGTGCTATCTATCGACCAATATTTATATGTATAATACTAGCAGCTTTAAAGCTCTTATGTAATAGTGTTTATATAATTTATATATTCGATTACAAGGTGAACTCTTTTAAAACAGTCTCTCTTTTAAAACTCTTTTGAACAGTATTGGATTTAGGCTCGTTGTCACACTAAGCGCTGTTTAATATGCCACCTTTTGTGCTTTGTAGAGAATGATTATTGAACTTAAACAACTAATTTTTAAATATTTACTGGATAAAATTTAATACTGCAACTTCTCATTGGTTGATAATTTAATAAATATAATTTCAAATATGAATCTTGATTATAATTTTTCAAATATAAATACTTTATATTTTTTCTTTAGCCTTGAAAATTTAGACGAGCATTTTAAATTTTGCATCCCCTAAAATTATGCTGCCTGGACCTGGTCCTCAAAGGTCTAGGCCACAGGCCACAGGTCACAGGTCTAGGTATATGTTATCACATTTATAACAATTTTTTTTAATTTATAATTTTTATTTAATTAGAGTTATTTGTTATGTTTGTCTTGTATTGCTGAAAATTGAATAAAAGTGTCACTTCAATTATTAAACACTACGATTTCATAATATTACTTGGAAATTTGTTGTTATAAATTTTCATTTTTTATGAAAAATTCCTACAATCGTGAATATGTATGGTCCAAATTCAAAATAAATCATATTATAGATGTTCCATTTTCAATGAACGATGCCCATAAAGTTATTTCGATTAGTAATATACCTGACACCCACATATTACAGCAATGAAATGAAATTTATCTTTAGGCTGTAGGTTTCGTCGCCTATAGCTAAAACGTCACTAATATTCTATTATCCTATTATATTATTAAAAACGTGAAAGTATATCTGTATGCATGTTTGTTATCCTTTCATGGAAAAACTACTAAATGAAAATTAATGAAATTTTACAATAATGTAGTGTATACATCAGAGTAACACATAGGCTATACTTTATAATGATATTGTGTGAATTGTCCAAAAAGGGATTTTAATGAAATTTCCCAATAATGTAGCTTATATATTAGAATATTACATAGCTGACAATAAAATATGTTCTAGGCATGATAGAGAGATGCAGTTTTTGCACATCAAATATCGGGAATCCTACAAATGTCACAGCAACGCGTCATCGAGTTGCTAGTACATTATAATAATAAAATATTCATATAATATGTTATTAAATAATACAGTGGACACCTTCTGTTGATATTTTGAAAAATTAAGTGATTAAAAAAGACATTTTCTTGCTGTTAATCGGTGTAGATGAACTTTTTTATTATTCTTTATTTAATACAAACTGACTTTTATAACACGGAATGGTATTTATTAAAATGTGATAATAGTTTATTATTAATTTAATAATAATAAAACTAGTTTATGATGCTTACGGGATTTTTTTTTTTGAATAATATTTTAAATTACAAATGATTTTGTTTTAAAATTCCATAATGAAAAGCTAATTTTCATCTCAAAAATCGACATTATGTAATTATTTAATCACTTCCTTTAGGTTTGATGTTTATATTTATTTTTTATGCATTTAAATGGGATTTCAAACACCGAAAACTGTATGATTTTACATTATCATCCATGATTTTACATATTCCATCAAATTTAAAATCTTATTTTTTTCTAAATATTGAATAAATCCCCAAATACCGCATCAATTTTCATTATGTTAATAATTCCAGAACTTACTAATAAAAAGAGGTAATGAATATTTGTTCTTTGTTTTGTTTCCTGTTTTGAAGTAAAATAAAATTTTTTAATGTTCAATAAACTAGAAACTGATTTTAAATTAATTTTGGTATCAATAATTGTATTTCTTTTTTAAGAACTAGTAGTTTTTGATTAATAAAATTCTGTTATTGCTGAGGTTGAAAAAGGTGATTATTTAAAAAGTAATATAATTTTAAAATGGAAATAGTATAATTTAGTTTTACAGTGCGTTTAAATACAGCATACTTTCAATGGGATTAATGAAATAATTATAATTTTCGCATATGCAAATTGATTTTTTGTAGAAAATAATCTTTTAAAATTAATATGCAACATTTTTTAACTTACATTTTGTATAATAGTAAATTTAAATATAGTTAAAAGAACAAAGAATATATATAAAATGTGTAAAATTTGTAAAATAAATTTTGTAGCTATGGTTTAAAAATTGTTAAATTGTATTTAGGAAGTATTGCAAATGTGATGTTGAAAATGTATGTTAAATGTGTACAAAAGTGGAATGATATGTCGGTTGCCTAAACAACTTCAATAAAGCTATAAAGCCTAGACAGGCCATGATCCAATCATCTTATTCAGGCGACTCGGCTGCTTAAATTTAATCAAGTCATCCAAATATCATTCAGCCAATATATATAAAAAAAAACGATAAATCGTAAATCTACATTTACACAATTAATAATTAATATGAAAAGCTAAAATTATCTAAACAACGAATAAAAATTAACTTAACTATGTATGACTTAATACAAGTAAAGATTGGCATTGAAATAACAAATTATAAATATATTTGAGCAAACAACCTAAGCCAAAGAAATATTTAACTACTTATATAATAATCAAGAAAGCTGTAGTTCTAATTTTTATATTCATTACAAGTTTAACTTGGATGTATCAATTTCATTATTACTTAAAAGAGTCAGTAGTGAATTTTGGCTTAGACTCGTGAGGCCCGGGGCACCAAAATTTTCAAGATGATTAAAATTAAAAAATGATTGGGTTTTCTGTAAACTGTAAGACCAAATTTTAAAGTTTATTTTATTGCGCTGTTACTATCGAAACATAGTACCATTTTGAGTGTAGAATTTCATTGTTAAAATAATTAATCAGGCAAGTACAAAAATTTTAAATATCTAAAAAGGGCGCCATATCGTCTCGGGCCTAGGGCGTCTTCAAACCTAAATCCACAACCGAAAAGACACATACATATACAACACTAGTAGTTCATTTTCGAGTTTATACAATATGTATAGGTATAATATTATATATGAGAATATTATGTTTCTTAAAATCAAAAAGTATTTATGATTATTTTAAAAACACATTTAAATTTCAAAATCATCTTTAAATTCCCAATTCGACTCATATGTCTGATAGTGGTAAATATATATATATATATATATATATATATATATATATATATATATATATATATATATATATATATATATATATATATATATATATATATATATATATAAAACATAAGGTGTTTAATACTACCCACCCGCTATAAAATAATATCATACATACATATTTGAGAGCCCTGGTATATGAGGAGTTTGTTTACTCCTTGTTGGTTGATGATATGTGTATTTGATATACGAGATATTCGTGTGCTTTGGGAGCAGAGAGTTATGACCCGCAGCGCACCAAATTACACCTGAGGCACAGTACTGTTATTCATATAGAATAACAACACTACACGAATAACACAAACTCGATATGTTTATGTGGTTTCTAATACACATATATACTGTACGATATTACGTACCTATATGGGGGTTGAGCTTTTAGAATAGTGAATGTGTGTAAGTTTTGTTACTATTTTCAAGTTTATACTGAGTGTCACAATTATATTGTTCATTTTATCAATTGTTACCTCTATATACAAACCATTGTAAAAATATTATGGTTTTCCAATTGAACTATATGTATATTTTTAATATCATTTCATATTCCTCTTAAATTCCAGATCAATTTAGTATTAATTAGCTAATCGTTTTTATTATCTAATAAACGCTGTTAATAGAATTACTGAATTACTCGTATAGTGGATTTAGAGACACTGTCATTCGAGTTCGAGTATCTAAACAATTAACCCTGTTAGTTGTTATCATCACTTGTTTGAATTAAGAACTTACGTTATAATATATACGTCAATGTGAAGTAAATCAACATTCACTGTTTACATTCATATAAATCTACTAAAGAATTAATTCTTAAATGGGATAAGTAATCCTTGCATTTCACCCTAAAAAATATTACTTTCGATCCTTTAGTAAATTGTTTATTTGAGAGTTATTATTGTAAAGCTTAAGAAAATCTAACATTTGACATTAATTTCATTTCATTTTTTTGCTTCATCCTACCCCTGTACCTCTTAAATACTGTTTGATTCAATAATCAAACCGCGTAATAAAAAGTATCATTATTAATTTTCTACTGACAATAAATTTTGGGAGATAATTCTAGAAAAAACTATAGATACACAATAATGATGTTGTCATATCTTTAAAGAAATTGATAACGCCAAATCAGTAACAAACGGTATTGTTTTTGGAACGAAGTTTTCTTACATTGTATACTAAATATTGAGACAGATTTCTGGTATTATGGCTTAGGGGTTACAGTAAAAAGTTTAAATACTAGAGTGAACCTGAGTTCAAGCCTGGGTGTATCTAATTAATTTGAAAAATTTTCATGGTTACGGAAGATCATTTCAAATAATATCTGAGCTATTTTTTCTGGATACAATGTTAATGTTGCTTATTACCAAGGTTGAATGTTAGATAATATACATCATCGGCGACTACTAATTCATTTACGAATATATATTTTTTTGTTTTGTTTTAACATACACGAGATTTATTAATAGGAAATCGAGAAACAGAAAATGCGGTAAGTGTAAATAATGCAAACTTGAGTAGAAATGTAATTATTTATTTTAGATATGTTTAACATATGTGATTCGAGTGTTTAATATAGAAAAATATTAGTGAAATGGAATGCTCAGCGTCAATAAGAGTACCTATCGTAAGAGAAAAAACTTGGAAAACGGTTGACCGTAAAGGCCATCCCTGCTATTTCCCGCTAATTCCATACCTTAGCACTTAAAATTTAACATATTACAATGTGTTTGAGCTTAAAATTTTGTTTTTGAGCTTTAGTGTAAAAAAAACACTTGATCCTGAATATTTCGTTAACGATATCTCTCGAATCAATCAATCGATTTTCACGTTCTTGGTAGCGAAAGAAGTGGTTTTTTAAGTTTTAATAATTATTTACTTACATCAAAAATGGTCCGAAAAGAAATGTCGTAGTTTTGTAAAAAAAAATACTTTTTTTGAAATTTTTTGTTTTGCGATATCTATCGAACGAATCAACCGATTTGGCGGCGATCGACGTGGTTTATCAAGGTTAAGAGTTGATTAGTTTTTATCGATAGAGTCGTTTAAAACATAAGAAAAAATTTTTTCCTAGTTTTTTTGAGAATTCTCATAATCTACCAATTCCAATCGAATGGCATCCACCGCGATGAAATCGATCGAGCCGTTCAAAAGTTATGAGCGGTTCACATACTTTCACACACACATACATCAGCCATAGTGACAACCTCGCATGGGTAGTCAGGGAAGCTTCCTGTAACCTCAAAACGTAGAGCTCTGATAAAAACTCGATTTTTCAAAACCAATAACTTCCCGATTTATAAAAATCTTCGATTTTCTTATCGGGAAGTTAAAAAATTCAATATCAATTTCAGAATGAAGATTGGTGTAAATCATAATTTACATTTTTTTGAGAAAATGATAATAAATAAAATAAAATTTATTTATTGCATATAAATATTATATTATATTATATTATAGTAGAAAAAAGATGTTTTGCGTGACATAAATATACTAATAAAATCAATAGAAATCTACATATTAAATCACGGTTAAGCTAACGTAACTTTCTTCCTAATGGGCCCCATGACCGCAGAATTTTTAGTTGTCATAACTATTTCATAACATGTTATAATTTAACCATTCAGTAAATGTTATTAAAGACCAAACTAAACGTATACATTATTTCTGAGTTTGAATATTCAAGTATATTAAAACAACTGTGGTATAGTGCAGTTCCTTTAGAGCTTAAAATATGAAAGGGTAGGAATTTTGTTAAATACTTAATTGTATATCCATTTATTTTATATGTAACCTTCCCTGAGTCCATGAAGGATGGATGTCCCTCTCCTCTCTGAGATGTCGAAAGTTGTAACATTGAAAATAACCGATAAAGCAACAAATTTAAAGCTAAAAATATTTTTTACGATCAGTAAATACGTTTTGAGTTATCCGTGATTAAAATGGCAGATTTAGTATAAAAAAGGTATATTTTGAAGAATATTTCACGCATATAAGATTATATAACAAAAACGGTGAACGATTTTTTTTTTATTTCTCTGAATGCATTATTAACCTAATTATGAAACGTTGAAAGTATACGCATTTGAAACGTTATCGTTGAATAACGTTTGAAATGAAAAATAATTTGTGTGTGCGTGCTTGCGTGTGTTTTTTTTTTTATATAGCGAAGGAAATTCCTTTACGAATCTCTGGCTTAGATTTTGCCTGGTATGTCGGACTCGAACATTAACTTAAGTGTTAATGCTAATACCGACTAAAACCTACGCTATCCTCTGAACTCTGATGCCCCACGGTATCCGCCGTTAGGCATTACTTCGTGGGGGGGGGGGACGAAATAGCTACTGCTCTTTCTTCTGGTAGCTAAGGTGTTATTTTACCTTTCTTCTAGTTGTTGTAGTTGTAGTCATTTGCCCTTTTTCTTTCGGTGGAAGGCAAGTCTATAAGGACTTCTGTTGCAAATTTGCTGATGGCGTTCCAAGAGGCTCTTGATGACAGCATTACTTCTATAATTGTCTCTGGTTGGATACTCCGGTGTAAGATAATCTCGAGTAGATCACGCTGTCGATGAAATCGTGGGCAGTCAAAGAAAACATGCTCCACATCTTCGATTACTTCTGGGCAGGACGGGCACTCCGGGGAATTATCGTGCTTAAAACGTGTTTGTGTGTGTGTGTGCCTCTGTGTGTTCAATTCTAGTTCTTGAACGGATGAACCGATTGTTTTATTTTTTGAAAGGTGAATTAGACGGGTTTGATGAAAATCGGCCCAACATGGCCACCGGTGCAAATTGGCGGATTACATATTTTTGTAATCCGCCAATTAACTTATAACTCCCTCAATATGGGTATCATATGAATGAGCTTGATCAATAGAATAATATGCTTCCACCTGAAAAAGGCGCATCTTATATTTTCTTCACCACTGCGTCAATATGGGTATAATGAAATGGCTTAACTATTAGAATACTATACACTATGGGAAATTTCAAATACAAGATTTGTCGGGAGTTTTTTTTTTTTAAATTTAATTTACACTTGTTTTTATTACAATTTTTTAATTTTCAAACTAATGACTTGAACAAAAATTTTTATGAAAGTCTTTTTCGTAGTTTAACAAAGCTGTTATTCAGTACAAAAAGGTACGTATCAATTTTCCATACCTTACCTTTAATGAACTACTATTCGGTTAATATTATATCTACCACAATGTAAAACAAATATTTCATATTAATTATTTATGAATAACTGCTTAAATATTGACTCTTCGGAAAAACTTTATAGAACTTTTCTTCTTATAATTCGTTGGCTAGTGGATTCTTGTTATTTTGAATGTTGCAAATTTCTTCATCATTTCACCAGATGACGTGTTGTTGAATGTTGGGAAAGAAGCACACAAAATAAATGGGTAAACGTTTTAGTATTATGCGTATAGAATATAATCCAGAAGGTTTGGCATTAATATATTCATTGTAGTAGAATTCCTTGGTAAAAACCTCTAGGTACTAGTAGTATGTACTCATAGTAAGTAACGTATGAAGATAGAGGAGGCTATGTTATATGTTGTCTATTTGTTAGTCTTTTATTCTCTATGGAATTGCTACATGTTTTACATACGTATATTTTAAAACCATATTCATATTCATTAAAAAAAATCCATTTTACAATAAAAATGTAATATTAATAATAATGAGACGTAATGTAAATTCATACATGATAATTTCGATGTTTATTCGTGGTTTGAATATGGTGGAATCAAACAAAATATATATTAAAAAACATTGGTATTTATTGCAAATAAAAGTTCAAAAGTATATATAATCACATTTATAAAACAAATCTCAAAATGTCTGTGTTTAAAACCTTTTATAATGCCTCAGTCCGAATGGTTATAAAAATACAAATATTTAATCTCATCTACATGAATATCCAACTTTCTGAGTCTTTTTTTTTACAAATTCAATTTGTTCTCCATTAGCGATTGTTTTTGTAGTATTGTACATATATGCAATTATTTTTAAAAATATTTCAAATTTACTTTATCGATTTCTTATTTTAATCGATTATTTTGCAAATTAAAAAATCAAAACAGGAAATCAGCAAAAAATAAAGTCACATTATTGGTTACAGAAAATCTGAGTAAATTGTGAAGTGTAGATGAAAAAAAATTAGTTATATAGGCTTACAATCTGTCAAACGGTTTTGGACACATAGGAAGTTCTGTGTCTATTATTTGCAGTGTATTTTCAGTTACAATATAAAATTTTTAAAAGGGAAAAATATTTATTTTATTCTGAAACGAGTTTGTATATATTAAAATTTTTTCTTCATCTTTCAATTATTTGATTCCTTCTTAAATCTTTGAAAATAGAATATCTTAAAATTGATAAAATTAACAAAATAGTTTTAAAATAGAATTAACATTTAAATAAAGCTGAAATTCTTAAATTTAAGACTACTACTAGAATACTTATAACTGTGAAACAGTGAATAGTCACGATTTCAGATTTAGAGTGTTATTATTTTTCGGGAGATGAATATCTTCAGTATCTTTTTGGACATCCTAGGTTTGCAACCATCTGAATCTTTGTAGTTTATAAACTTCACTATCTTATCTTCTAGAAAGATTTGCGTAATTCCTCTATTGACCGTAAATTCATCTAAATATTTTTCGTTTAAATCTTTTGGTTCTCTCCTGATCATCATGTGTAAGAGTCAAGCTCTAACTGTCATATGTTATAATTGGTCGAATCAGGGTCTTGTATATGGCTAGATTGGCCTTACATGATATTAGTTTGTTTTTAAAGAGGAACAAATTTCGATATTAGGTCCTTTTTCGACTTTGCTGTTTTTCTCTGATTGCGGTACTCATTTTCGTTTGTCTTTAGGCGAATAAATGTGATTCCTTGACTACTCACGGGCATTAATTGCGTTCTTATAATCTACAGTTAATCTCCCGATAAAATAAAACATTGACTTCGGATTTGTTAGTAAAATTTTAAACACAGTTTCATATAGCATATTGAGTTGAACATCAAACTGATATGAAGTGAAGAAACGAACATAACCAATAATATATTTTACTTTATTTTGAAACAAATTAAATCAACAGCCAGTTAGGCGAAGTGTCGATGGCTTTAGCTTTTATTTCTGTTTTTTCTTGCGTAGACATTGCACCTGAAGAGATTGTTTATTGTATCTTTTGAGCTATCGTGATTACTTGCGATGGCACATGATTCACATGTTTGGTTCATCGATGTTAGCTTTTTGGACTTGGTTGAAAACAATTTGGTTGAGTTTCATGACGAATAATAGAGTGGCTTCGATTAGATAGGGAGTTCGAACGCTGTCTCGGTTTCACTAAAAATTTTATCATTGACGTGATACATTTTTTGTCTGCGTTGTTTTTTTTCTTTTCCTTTAAGTCGGTTTAAGCCTTTGCTTTCTTTCGGCAATGGATTTGCAGAACTACTATTAGAAACAACTTATACATCTGGCGCATGACCCAACATGACGCGATCTCGCAACACGCGTCGTGTTTGGGATAGTACCACGCAATTCTCTCGGCTAGTAGACACGTGATTTTGTGTATTATGTTTTTATTGGTAGACCCGTGAAACGTGCAACACGTAGCGCAAGAAACTGTGTCTCGCTAGTCACGCTGCGTAGTTGCGTGTTTGTCAATTTCCGCTGACCCATTCATTTGTGTATGTTACGCTGTCACGTCGCACTGTGCTACATGCGTCGCAATATGTGCCAGGCCGTATAATAGTAAACGTATCGAAATGTATTGTTGATATGGAAAAGATGGTTCTTATAAGAAAATAATCGTTATATATATATATATATATATATATATATATATATATATATATATATATATATATATATATATATATACATATATTTATATATAAATTTATTATCATATCAAAAAACTCACCGGGATAGTTTATGGATAATAATTTCAATCAATTCAATATATGAAGAGAAATAATAATATGACATGAATGAATTTACCACCAATCAAATATGAGACGATGATACGGTATTGGAATAAATGAATAGAGGCAAGCAGCAACAGCAACAGCAATGGTTGGTCCGTGGATTCTATACACCTCGTCGATCACTTCAACGATTCCTGTGTTATTATTTTGGTTTATAGTTATAATACATTATATGTGTTGTTTACATTATATATGCATAATATATGAGTTTGTTTGTGTATTTATCAATCTATTGGTTGTCTTTATTTTGATTTTAATTATGTTTCTAAGAAATTAATTATTTTATCGATATAATAATTGTACGTTTCCAAAATGTTATTACCTCCTCAAAAGCAAAGAATTCATTATTGAAGACCGAACTTTTAAATCGTAAAAAACAAATAACTTTCCACACCACAATTTCAGTGCAATGTCTACTGATTAAGGTCAACGCACACCGTAAGATTTTTTGATCAGAAATTTTGATCAGAAAATCTGATAGCCAACGCACACCATCTAATTGTACTATTAGAAATTTTTTTAAGAAACTCATGATCATACATCAGACAAAAATCTTAAGCTAGCGCATATCATCGGATATCATTGGATAAGCACCACGAACCACAATGAACTAATGAATTTTAAAATAATTAAATTTATCAATTACTTTTTGACTAACAGAGGGCCTACTTTAGATAACAACGGCAGATATTCTTATAAGAAATTTTGAAGCTATGCGCACATGATAAGATTTTCTGATCAGAATTTCTTATCAGAGAAATCTAATGTCTTATGTAGAATTCTTACACTGGAAATAGTCTTCTAAATGAGCTATTTATATTACTTGTTTATAAAATCTACAAAGTCATTTCTTCCCATTCAGCATGTATTCTTATAAAACATACCAGTTTTCAGTAAAATGGGGAAAACTCTTAAACAAAAAAAAAAAATTTGTCATTTTCCCATGCTTCTCCCATACCACAGGTACATTGCGTTCACGTTTATGTCACCTGAAAGCAAATATAACTATAATATTTGTCTATACCTAGACGTATTTTAATGATGTCAATAATTAGAAATAGTTCAAACGTTTATATTAAACCATGTACCAGATATTTCAATAATTAGCATTATTAATTGACATTATTTTTATTTTAATGTTCGATTTTACTTTCTTTTACTACTATGTTGTAAAGAAGGTCTTTCAGGTTTTCGAAAAACATTTTTTGAGACCTCTTGACTCTTAAAAATTGATTTTTAGAAATTAGTCCATGTGTGTGCCAGCGAAGTCCTATTGTGGGCAGTTTACGACATATTGGTATTTATGGGTGGATATGTGATAATACATTTTAAGTTTAATTATTGAAATTAAAGTATATTATAGAACAAATAACGCGCTCTCAAATGCAAAAAAAAAAAATACGCCACCGTCTATTTAAGATTTTGGAATTTTCCGTTATTATTCAACTTTATTATATGTGTCTGTGTTTCGAAAGCATAACTTCATGAATGAGCATACACATATGATGTGATCAAGCAATGTTAATATCACGTTGCATGTGGATGCCCAAACATGATGTTATACTTTCGAAATACAAGGGTATTTTTGACATTCGGACGTTAGAAAAATGCGTCTAAATTTGATAATTAAATGTCATTTAGAATAAATGTAAATTATAAAATAATATTTCCACAACTATTTAAAAAATATTAAAAAGTAAAGGTACAATCTGATTTCAATAAAAGTCTATTTAAAAATTAATTAGATGTACTTCGGCAATTGGACTATCGATGCATCTTGAAGTAAAAATACCGATTATACAATTTGTTTAACTCTAGGTATAATTACGGTTTGACCTACAATAGTAATTCAAATGTAAGTGAAACTAATTATTCAGGAAAATCAATATTAAGCAAAAATCAAATTGGGGAATAATTACAAAAAAATAAAGTAAAAATTTTATTTCACTGAATATTTTATGGCAGTAAAATGTAGAAAATAACTTTTTTCATGAAAATTTTAACTAAATGGGCCAATACTATTGTAGTACAATGCCACGCGTGGACCAATATAAGTCACGCGCCATTGAAAAATAAAAGCCACGTACGAGCGTTGTATTCCCCAAAAAGTAATTGATTAGTGAGATGTTTGGAAAATTGGATCATCCCATATAATTCTGTTAATGTTCACTAAATACTTCCTCCACTAAAACATCGTAAATATCCGCTCCGTAGTTTTGTAATTATGCGCGTTAGTTTGAATCACATATGGTACATAAAAAAATTTTTCAAAATAATACCTTTGATAGCGATACATATAACTTTTTAAGTAATAACCAGAATGAATACTGAAATTTATATATACATGGTGAATACAAGAGAACTCACTAGGGCGGAATATAAATGCTAAAAATGTGTTATACAGCATCTAGGGAGTGCCATTCTGTATCATATTTGAAATTATTGAATATAAAGCCAACGATATCAAGAACAATAACAATGAGAACACGTGATCTGGTTACATGGTATTATCATCACAGTAACACCAGGTCACAGTGAAAAGCATTCATCATCACACAGTTCGTAATCGTAACATCATACATTTATCGGTGGTGTACATATCATAAATTGCTTCTTTCGCTACATATACACAATATACAAACATAAATATATCATCCCACGCATTGTAGTTTTTCATGTTCTTATTTTTGAAGTCCGTTGTTATTTCGCTGTGCTAAAGTTTCAAATATATGCTGATTTTATTCATGAAATTTACGATTTTGTAGAAAAAAGAGATAATAAATTATCTAAAAATTTATAGAAACAGCTTCGAATTTTTGTATTTTTTAAAATCTGAGATAACATTTGAGTGATTTACTGTATATAAATGCATGATACAATTAATTAAATTGAACATCTTTGGTTGATAAGATGCTTGTGGTGACAATGAAGACTTAAGTAGTTTTATTTTATGTTACGTATATATATTTATAGAGCGGCATTTTCTTTTTGTCACAAGTGATGAAAGAAATCGATATAAAATGAAAAGTAAAATGGAATTATGAGTATACAAAGCTTTCATATAATTAATGAAAAATATTAAGATTTATTGTGATTCTAAACGGTGAACTTCGAATTTTACCTAAAAACATTAAAAAACAAACAATTTTGACGCGGTATTTACTACAAATAATTAATTATAGTATAATACTTTAATAGATATGTTTTTGCCAGGTAAGTCTTTTGTCCAAGTGCAATCCAAGGTATCTCACATGATCTGCCTGTGGGACTATGATGTTGTTAAGTGTGATTGGAGGACAAGAGTCTCTTCTTAAGGTGAATGTTACATTGACTGATTTCGTTTCATTTGCTCTTATCCGCCACTTTTTGAGCCATTGGGATATCTCACTTAGCCCTTTTTGGAGTATTTGTGACGCTATTTTTGGGTCACTATGTGTAGCTAGTATAGCGGTATTGTCAGCGAAGGTTCCAGTAATTAAGGATTCAGATGTCGGCAGATCCGCAGTAAAGAGTAAGTAGAGTATGGGGCCCAGTACGCTACCCTGTGGAACTCCTGCTTTTATAGGGCAGAGATCAGACAGTGCTTCCCCTTATTGTACTATGAAATGGCGCTGCTGGTGGAATGATTTTAATATTCCGTAAAGGTGATCTGGTAGCCCATTTTTTAATTTGAATAGCAATCCTTCATGCCACACGCGGTCAAACGCTTGAGATATGTCCAAGAATGCACTGGCGCAGTAAGATTTGCTTTCCAGTGAGTCCATGATATTTTTTGTTAGTCTGTGCACTTGGTCGATAGTGGCTTGCTTACTGCGAAATCCAAACTGGTGATCAGGGATTAGCTCCTTCTCTTTGAGTAAAGGCAAGATTCGTTGAAGCAATAGAGATTCGTATATTTTGGATGGAATAGGTAACAGACTTATGGGCCTATACGATTTTGTTTCTTCAGGTTGTTTATCTGGCTTCAAGATCATTACAATTTGTGCGACTTTCCACTCCAGGGGAAAGAACTGCAGTCTGGTCATGGCATTAAATAGTGACGTAAGGAAAGTTATGCCAGCTTCAGGTAGTTAATTATGAAAATATATCTAAAATTTTTTGAAATTCTGCTTTTTGAAAGGCAGTAGTTTATATATTATTTAGTTTATAGAGTAAAAGCCGTTAAACAACTTTTTATATTTTGTTTGTTTGAATAGTATTTATTTGGGTTTAATGCAATAACATTTTATTTTGCTTTGATTAATAATGCCTCGGTGTTATTGTAACGAAGGTCATTAGCATAGCAGATGCTAAAAAGACACGCTGTTTTCTTACTTTAAATATAAGAAATAAAATCATAATATTTAATCATAAATCATAAAGACAATGTACATCGAGATGATTATAATGTGAACTAAACTATTCGTACAAGCCTCAGCAGTGTGGGTGTTTTACTGTGACTAACCATTTGGACCGATTGTACACATAAAATAAAGTCCATGGAACTTAATTGTAATTTGGAACATGCTATTAAAATGACATCTCTTTTATTGTCTTATGGATCTATGGATGACGGATAGACAAAGGAAATTAGATTACGAGATTCAATGAACCAAACATATTTTTATACATATGTGTTATATAAAAAATAGGTCAAAATAATGCATAATTTGATTTGATTTTAGTAAAGTTCACTTCGTTCAAAATAGAAAAAGTTATTCGCTTTAGATATTTGCATTTTGTTGTTGATTATTGATGTGTAGACTTATTGATATTCATTTTCATTCATGTATATCATCTACCATAAGAATATTCTGATGTTTTGTTTGATACGACCAAAAAAATATTAAATTAGTTTATATTTTCAAATTAACATTCTCATAAACAATCTACACTGAAAAGTAAAAACTAATTTCAAATTTAATATCTATCTATAAACTTTTGTTTGGAAAAAAATAGTACAAGTTGGCTCAAAAATAATGTTATCATGTGAATTGGCTGCCATTTTGTTCGTAATGAAAGCAAAATTATTTTTACTCAAAGTTTCTTTGTAATTGCAAAATTGATTGCATTATCTTGAAAAAGATTATCGGTTAAATAACCATTTCCTGAATTGATACACATCTGTGCATATACAATGAGCTACGTAGTTTTTAATTAATTTTCATTAAATACCTACTTGATTCCCGTTACAGCGGTCGAAATTAGACCATAATTACTTTAAAGTGAATTTCACTGCCTTTTAACAAAACAGTATATTTTTATTAAGTCACTTTGCAACTTTTTCAACTACTAAAGTTATGTAGTGACTACAGTGAGTATATATTCAATCTTTACAAGAACAGTTTACAGCAATCCTAGATGTTCACCCATCCATGACTTTGGCTGTTGTTGCTGAACTTTGGTGGTGATCGGTTGAGATCGGTAATTAAGTTACGTCAGTGGGAGTCAACAAAACAGTATATTAATCAAAATAGTTAATATGCGTGTGTATAGTAGTGTGTGTGATATAAGCCATGGTGTGTGTAATTGTTTTTACTGTATTTTTTATGCATAATTATAAAAATATAATTTTTCGTAAAAATGAGTACAAAGATTTTGCTTCGCGTTATAAATATATAGATATGTGGTTAATTAAATATGCAAAAGAGTTTAAGGTGTGTTTAGTGCCATCAGATCTACTGATTTAAAACTGTTCACTTGTGTTTGTGAAATGAGAAAAACAGATATCAGTGTATAAACATAGGATAGAAAGTGTATTAAATTCCTAACGTTATGGTGATGAATGATGTTTTCGATGACTTTTGGCAATTACAAATTGCAAAAGTAAATAAAAAAAAAAATTAAGGTATGGATCAGTTTTGAAAATCAAAGTAAACAGAATCAATTTTAAAAAATATCTTGAAACTGAGCTTTATATAGTAGCTCAGTTTAATATAGTAGCATATTAAGTTTAAAAAGCTTGTAACTCTTATAAATACAAATAGTAGAACTTTGAACTTATAAAATAAACTTATTAGTATATTCGCCTGCTTGACCTTTAGCTAGGAAATTTCTAGCTTAAAAAAGTATACATTTTATTGTCATTATTTGATACAATCATGGAAAACCTACGGGTGACAGAACAATTATTTTTATAGTTTTAAATTTGAATAAATTATGGCACGAATTCTATGCATACCAAAAATACATTTCTAAAAATTAAGGTTTAAATGATAAAATATATATTGACTTTCATTAAAATGGTATTTATAAAATTATTTGATGGAATATATATGAACAAATGTTGACAGTTTATTTGTTGAGATTTTTTAAATATTTACCATTGCCACAGATTTAAGTTAAAAACTTCTTCATTACAAAATCATAGACTCACGAAAACTTCAAAAGTATTGCCATTAATTTATATTAACGATAAAATATTAAAACTTGAATTATATAGTCAGTATTAAAAATATTCAAATTTTATTTTGTTAGGTCAATTGCAAAATATTTAACACTATAATAAAGGGCTATAATTTGGAAAATAAAATCTTTCTATTTACATAAAAAAAAAGTTGTAACAGAATATTGAACATTGAGTTTGTAACAGAAATACAATTTTATTGCAAATAAAATTATTTCAAAGATTAACGTCTTTTATAAACCTTAAAAGAGAGAAGGTATAATCAAATACAAATAATATTTTGTTTAAAAATACTTTTCGTTGGACGCAATTTAAAGAATATTTTTATAATGTTCATAAACTGTTAAAATAACGATAATCATGTAAGGGCATTTTTATAATTAATAATGTAAATTATTTCAATTATTTAAACATTAAAATGTAATATATATAAATTATAAACTAGTTTTAGGAGATACATATAGTATTTGTTTTGTAGTCAAAAAATTTGCTGTAATAGATAAGAAAATACGAACAAAATAATAAATACTCAATCATCTGAAACAATCATTATAATGAGAAATAAATATGTATTATGAAAAAATATTTTTCGTATTTCAACAATACTTTGCATTGAATTATTTAACATATTTTTAAATGAATAATGTTTATCAATATTTTTTTCTTCACGTATAAATGCGTCCAAAAATTTTTTCGACATATTTTATTTATTTTTCTTCTAATTTAAATTCTATAATATTTAATATAATTTTCTTACTTTCAATTTAATCAAATATCTTATTAGGACATTTTGCGTTCTTGTAATATTAACAAAATGAGTAACAACTAGGGAATTTAGATTATAAAACGATCAATATTGTATATTAATATGAAAGTTGATGTATTTGTTGAGAATGAAAAATGATTCATGTTTATAAAAACCTTAATTAGCCTGGTGGAGAAGTGAAATGTTGCAAAAAATGTGGGAGACAACTTGCTTATTCGACGCAGAATAAAATTCTGAGAAAGACCATTTGTTTTTATTTTCAGCAGAAAAATTGTTATTTATTATTAAACTTTTATTAATAACTTAAGAAAGAAAATTGATATTTAAAATAAAAAAAGGATCCTAAAACAAGATTTTCTAAAAAATGGCATCATTTTCAGTACTCAAGCTCTGTATTTAATAATATTAATCACCCATTAAAAATGAGATTCCGCGCGAACGTTTTGACTCGTGCGCGTTGACTATAATCCAAAAAATTTATTTTTATTGAAAAAATGTGGTGAAAAAGTTATCCTCTAGTTAGATATAAAATTTTTCACAATGCTCTGTTAACATATAAATTAACATACAAGTTTAAATAATTGTGCTTAAAATCTTAAACTTTTTGGAAACTTTTCGCAGAGACTTCCAACTATTTTTCGCAGATATTTCACTTCTCGGCTATAGGTACTATGATTCTATATGGGCTTCGTGTATTAAAATGTAATCTTCGCTGCTATGGTTACGATATACTTCTTTATCAATTAAATGAAATGTATGTTTTGAATGGTTTATGATTTGATGACATAGGGAATTTTTAAAAATTTATAAACCAATTTAATGACTTTATCGAAGAAATTTAATTATAAATTCGTAAAATCTGTTGAAAAGTGGTTTTACGCTGAAACAACCATAAGCATTAAACCAAACATCTTGAAATTTTGTAACCATGTTGTCCGGGATACAAACTGAAAATTTCTAACAATATTGAATCGTCTACCTCCCGTTGGTCTACTTTGTGAGTAGCAGGGGTAATGAATTACTTAGGTTACTGTTTTACCCTTTCACTCACAAATTAGAGCATCCGTGGGAGGGGGGGGGTAGATCAATCTTTGTGTTAAATTTTTAACAAAATAATTAAATTAAAGTCCAATGCAGACAGATATTTGAATATGAAAACATTTTTGACCTTCATACCAAATATAATGTTTATGAAAACATTAATATGCTTTATAAAATAATAACAATTGTGATATTATTTGTGTATGTATCGGTTTTATATACCAGGATGTCGGTTATCAAATTAACGACAATGGTCATTATATCAAATATTTCATTGGCACACTGAAATTTATGGGATAATACGTTTAAAGCACAACATCATTCTATTTGTTTTTAATGAGAATTGTGACGCACATATAATAAATACATCTTTCCAAAAAAAAAAAATTTAGTACCGTTTGATAACTAAAATTGAATATTACTGAAAAACACAAATAGTGGATCTCCACAATTAGTTAAAGTATTTCACTTTTTTCGCCAACTAATATTTTTCGGTAAATATGCGGTTGGTTGGTATACAATTGTGGAGCTATTTATTGCTTAGATTTTCTTTTTAAATGTTTATCAAATAAAATTACTTACTGCATTTTTTGCTCTAAAGCAATTTTATTATTGAAAATACTTATTTAAAATTTCCAAACGATTGTTATCGGAATTTCGTGCCAGCAGAGATTTTTGTCACATTCATTTTCTTCAAGTCCCTTTTGAATTACGAGTAAACTTTTGACGGTTTGTGCTGAGAGTTGATAGATTATTTGAATAGATATACTCCTCAGATCTTAAAAAACTTTAGGAAAAATTACTTTCTTTTCCATAAAAAGTTTAGGAAAAATTACATCCCTTAAAGGAATTCGAGTTACGAGAAAAGTTGAAGGTTACAGAAAGGTCTATAAGTTTTGTATGAACCATTTTTCCAAATAATCTAAAATTTTCCAGGTAAATCGAAAAAACTGGCTTTTTAGATTTTGATTTATATCCAACAAAAAAATTTTTTTTTTCGAAAGTTGGTGGAAATATAGCTTTTAGGTCCCAAATCTGCGCAAATTTTTTTTAATCAAAATATTTACTTTTGCATTTTATTTTGAATTTATACTAAAAAACAGATCTCATTTTCAGCTGAAAATGAATGCCCACTTCTAGTAAAAAGTAATTTGAAAAAACATTAGTGGCAAAACATTGAAAAAACATTAATTCTATTCGTTAATATGCCTATTTTTATATGTTGGACAAAAAAATTAACATGACTATGGGAAAAAATTAAAAATGTAACAATAAAAAAATGTGGAAAAAATTATTTATAGAATAGAAAATCTTAAAATACCAATAAACTATACAATGAAATAAACATGGAAAAGAACAACCCATTTTATCTACGTAACTCATATCGAGTTTAATTTATATTTCCCGTTTTTAAATATATATTTCCTTTCCTTTCCACCACTTTTCATGCTGTTATTTATTTTTTTCTATTTTGGCATTTTAAACGGTATTTGCACTGGCCTATGTATCATTTCGAAATTTTGAAGTGTACCTTACCTTTCTTTGTACCTTACCTTTAAGTATATATGTATATATTAAAAATACTTTTTATTAATATTGTTGTTGTTGATGTTGTTTTTTTAACTTCCCGCTAAGGAAATCGATTTTTGAAAAAGATTTTCAAAAATCGGGAAGTTATTGGTTTTACCCCGTTTTGCAAAATTCGAGTTTTCAACAGATCTGACTACCCCTGCGAGGTTGTCATTAGGTCTGTATGTATGTTTGTGAAAGTATGGGAACCGCTTATAACTTCGTAATTTTCATCGCGGTTGGTGTCATTCGAAAAGGCTTGTCCTAATTTAGATTTTGAATACAATTTGGATCGATTTGAACTGGTAAATGTTGAGAAATCTCACAAAAACTAAGAAAAAAATTTTTGTTCAATGTGGTTTTTTTGGAATAACTTTTAAAAGGCTCTGTTGACCAACTCCAAAAACTAATTACCTCTTAACCTTGAGAAACCACGTCGATCGGTTCATTCGTTCCTCAGATATAGTGAACAAAAAAAATTCGAAAAGAGTGATTTTTTTTAAAATTTGAAATTACTTACCTAATCAATTAGTGCTCTTGATTCGTTTGTGGAAATTGGAAAACTATATCGATTGCTGCCACTCACGTGAAAATCGGTTTATCTATTCAAAAGTTATTGAATTTTTAAAATACTGTTTTATCAAACTCTTTCCACAAACGTTTTCCAACTTTTTTTTACCGGAAATGTAATAAAAAGTTTTCAGATGAGTTTAAAATTCAAAGTTCACTAATCATTTGTTATAATCATAAAAATAAAGACATTTCATCTTTTTTTTGCCATTTCATGCGATCGAACAAGTACGACGTTTTGAAATAGTTAAAGATTAATAAATCTATATCTATATCTAAATCTATATATATATATATATATATATATATATATATATATATATATATATATATATATATATATATAAATCAATTGCTGTTTGTTAGTCACGCTGAAACTCGAGAAACGGTGAGAAACATAAATAATAAGTAATAGAAAATACTATAAACGACAATTTAATTTTCGAATACAAAATGTTCCTAGCTGTGAAACATATTTTGTCTTTTTTTTTCTCACATGTTACAAATCATCATTTCCATAGAAACCAAAATTTAATTTTGAAATTCAAAATAAAACTTCTTTATCTCTTCTCAATAGCAGTGTGACGAACTGTCAACTATATAAAGTGTGCATATCGCATATATTAACGAACACTGAGTACTATGTAAAACCCAATGATAAATAAAGAGAATTTTAAATCAAAAAAAAAAAAAAATATATATATATATATATATTAACGAAACAAATGAAGGGTTTTTTCTAGTAATTTTTTACCCAGAAAGCGAAAAATGAAAATGCACATTAACACAAAAACTAAATAGTATGAACTTATAAACTTATCTACATAAAAAAATCATGTAAACTTTAATGATAAATAAAGAAACTTTTAAATGTTAAATGTTAAAAAATGTTCAAGTATTACCGGAATCATTCTTGGTTCAGGAGGTCCAGAGGTCCATATACCTTTCATCAAGTGTATGTGTACCACAGCAAAAATTATCGAGTGAACGCGGTCCCGAGTGTACCCCAGCAAATACCAGGTAAATACCGGGTGCATATAATGTACCGGGTGCATACTAAATACCAGGAATCCGATAAGAAAGGATTTGAAATTCTTCCCCTAAGGGTAGAATTGCATCCGCATGTAAACGATGTAATATCATTTATTAAAATGGGAAAAACAGCAACGCGTAAACCGGGTGGGTATGCTTCAAAATATAAATTAATATCATAATTTATTCTGATTTGCCGCAGCTTCATTATTTAGTTATAGACAGTTGAGAATATGTTATCATATTTAGGAGATATTGATGTTGATTAGAAATAATTTATATAACTAATTTATAGAAATAATTTATATAAAATAATGTTTACCCGGGTCAGCTATTCAAAATAGAATTTATTTATCTCTTCTTTTCTATATTAGTGGTTCTGGACTTCCTTTTACTATTTTTTATCAAGTATATAAGAACCACAGCACAATATACATGACTTGTGGGTGCACGAGGTACCGGGTGTCTTACATCAAACACGAGTGTATATATAAATATTTCGTGTCACGGGTATCCCACACCAAATAGTGGGTTACACATCAAATACCGGACATCCCATAAGAAAAGATTTTCTGAAATTCTACCCCTAATGGGATGAAAAGCAGAGGCAAAGTTTGTATGGGACAACGGAATTTCTTCGTCCAATCTGCTTCAAATTTTGCATGCAATCGATGTAATATCAATTGTCACCGCAACGTGTCCGAGTATGCTTTAAAATATATATTAATATCATTATTTATTCTAATTTACCTTAGCTTTCAGTATTAAGAAATAGAGGAAAGTTGTTAAGAATGTGTTATTATACTTAGAAAATGCTGAAATATGTGGTGCTTAGAAATATGTGGCAAAACGACGTTTGCCGGGCTAGCTAGTTAATAATAAAAAGTGCGGTGGGTAAATAAAAAACTGACTGGACGGGTAATTTGAAAATATGGTCTGTAATGGAACTGAGACAAATAATCATAGCCGCAGAAAACAATACTATGTGGTGTGCGAACCAACTTCCCATAATGGAATATGGAACGTAAGATTCCAAACGGTTTGCTCACGTTCATTTCATTTGTTCCAATTTGTATGTACAAATCGACGTGTGATAATAATATGAGTGTTTTAACTTATAATTTGATTGTACTCGTATATATTTTTTAAATAATGCTATAAATGCAATAAATCTACCATATTTATAAATGTTATTGCGTTGACAAGTAGACAATTGTTTGCACAAGAACTAATACGTTTAAAAATTGGTAAAAGACATGATAGTAGCCGCATTTTGTGCCATATCTTATGAATATATGAGTTTAACAGATTCATTGTTCCGAGAAGTAAACATAGCCCATTGTTAATTTATGACAATTAATTGTTGTCGAGTAGCGAGTCTTCACTATTAGGAAAAATATGTCAATTTCCTTTCCAGGAAAAATAAGCTATCGGTATTGTGGTGTTTCTTGCCAAAATTTACATGATTTTTAGCGGAGAGTTAACATTACGAACTGAAACTCCATTTCCCAAGTAGGTATCAAACATTTACTTTCGGTCACGTAAACTCCAAATTTATAAGCACCACATATAATAGTAATTTATTAAAAATATTATATAGTTATAAATACCAAAACTATAAATTGACTTTAAAATAGTCTTGAAGATAAATGCCAAAAGGTCAATATAAACGTCACCAGTGCCATCACTTGCCGCTAAAAATTTTAAAATTTTCTTTCATTTTTGTTTTTTGTAATTGTAAATTTCTGGCTATCTAAAGGCAAGGGTCTGATATATATTGAACACCCTCGATGTGCTTTCCTGTTTGCTTAATGGGATTATAATCAAATCGAAATAAAACTTGATATCGAAGTTGTTTTTGGTATAAGAAAGACATAATTCAGTCACGGTTACAATTAGAACGTATGTAAAGAAAACAAAAATGAAAACTGAAAACCAATTTTTCGGGCTAATATATTATAATTTATTTGTGAACATGATTTTTGCCTAAAAGCTGGCTAATAAATTTATTTATTTTATAAAACGTTATATATTTATCTAGTTTATTGATTAGTGATCTGTCATTATCTGGCGGTTTATCCGCATCGGTTCTAATCCTTATATTTGGCGCAAAATCACTTTTTGGCTGTAAATTATTGTTATGATTAACAGATGTAAAATAATGAAACATATTTATAACTCAAAGATAGCCTGGCTAGAGAGAGATTTGAGATATCCGCATTCTAGTTAGACTAAAGCAATTAATAATAGTTGAACGTCAATCAATGAAAAAAATTATTTGATAATTAATTTTTAAGGGTTAGGTCTTTCTTCTAATTTGAATATAGATATTGCAGCTTATGATTGATTTGACAAGAAAGTCTACAATAAAGAATACCTAACGCAGTCTGTTGTCGCATAAGTAAAAGGAGTAAGGCATTTACGGTATATCGGTATTGGAATTGTACAATATTCGTTTATATTAATCTATATTACCTTCTAAACAAAGGCCTTTTAGACTAAAATAAACTAATATTAAACAATTCGAAAAATATAACATACATACGGGCTGAATTGCTAACCTCCTTTTTTTGAAGACGGTTAATAAGAGAGTGGTATAAATAAGTAAAAAAGGTACTTAAAGGTAAACTGATGAAATCATTCTCGACAAAATTTTCCCAAAAATATGTCCGTTCAAATTAGTAAAATTTGCTGATGAAATCTCCCCAAAATGAATCATCTAATTGCACAACTGTGACTCTCTTCCTCAATGAATCTGATTCGAGCTGGATATATTAATTTATACTTAATACCAAATATAACATGGGTGCCTTAGTCACATTGTAAGCATAATCGCTGAAAAACCGCAGGCTAGTGCCAACTCTACCTCAAATATGCAGGCACTCTCTGTTGGCACATAAGTGAAGGAAAAATAAGTTCCGGCATAAGTAAATCCCTTAATAATATAAAGCATAAAAGTAAATAGAAGCAAAGACTAATATGATCCACCTCTATATCGGCAAGATTAAATTGATTTTTATTAATTCTTAAATGAGATTTCGATATGCTTACGCAGCTACTGTTTGACGCAGTATTTGTAAATTTGCATTTAGTTAGGGTTTTTTTTTTGTTTCGATAATTACAAAACAGTGTATAAAAATTTTACATACGTACATATACTCTCATTATTGCATTTAAATAAATTTTATACTCCCATTAAATTACAGCATTTCAATACACTTATAAATATATATCTCCCGTTGCGCATTGATCGAATACTCACCACATACCATACATATTTTTTTTATTGATACTATTGTCATATTTGTATTTTGGCTGTGGATAAAATACTGAACATGTCTACGTAGCAAAAAACAAGAAATATAAAATAAACTGAACAGAGCTTAATTATCTGTACATTTTGTAAGTACCAAACTTACCAATTATTATAAAATTTATTTTTTTCACTTTTTCCGCAGATTGTGATAAATATAATGATTTCTTAACAATTACCCAAACATGAGAAAGTGTTGAGATTACTTTTACAAAATAATTTTTTGTTCAAATTGTAAGTATGTGTTTCTGTAAAAAAACTAATGAATGATTAATAGAAATTTGTTGTTTACATCCCTTTAACCTTAAATCCAAGAAATCGTATGACAGTCATTTTTCATACAGCTTCATAAAAATTGTTTCGAATATTAATTCATTTGAATGAAAGCAGACAAATATTGAAAAATTGGTAACAAAAACAGAGGGTCTTTGCAAATATCCATAAACAGATATCCAAACACACGTATACTCATACAGTGTACCGTAGTTTCAGTGAAACCACCCGTCTATTTTGGAAGAAGCAACGATTTAAATAATTTATATGCTAAAATAGGTAAATTTACCAATCAAAGTGCTTTAATATATGGTGTAAGAATTATGTTTGAGCTACCATCTTATGACCCGATGTATTTAAATTTTTGTATTAATTTATTGAATTTATTGTGAATAAATTTTCAATAAAATATAACCAACTTAAGCAAAATGGACTAAAAAGTAAAATTCAAATTCAAATTATTTTTAGAAGTCTTTATTTAATTGTAAACCATTTTTTACTTTTTAGTTCAATTTTTAAAACTGTTTATATTTTTAAAAAAAATTATATTTGTTAGTGGTTGTTCTAAAAATTTTGGTTTGTTACATCCCGCCTCTTTTAAACTGATGAAGTCTTTCTCGATAAAATTTGCACTTAATGAATTTGCACTGAGCATTAATTAAGAAAGCTTAATTAATGCTCAATAAACCGCAACTTACTCAATCTTCCAACGTACTCAACCTCGACCTAAAATATGTAAACCTTTCTTATATCCAGTATCATCTGGGTGTTTTAAATCACAGTGTGAACGAAAGGATCAAAAATCCCGCTGACCTGAGCTTATTAGACCCCCAGATATATTGCCAAACCACAGATGGAAAGAAATTTAAGTTGTGTATTACGTAGTAAGAATAAATAATATTCTAATATTTTAAAAATGATTTTGCCGGATAGATTTTGATTTCATTTTCGTGCTGACCAGTGACCTAGGTATTGCATGATGCTAAGGTGGAGCGTTAAACAGAAGTTTTGCAATAAACCTTCACCTCTAGCATGTAATTAGTTCCCCACAGCAAAGGAAATTTCATCTTATAATCAATGAAGGTAAAAACTGCCTGGATATTTCCGGATGTTTATTTGTATTTTTTCAGTATAATTCTTCAGGATTGATTTTGCGATAATAACGGGATATTTTGTTAAAATTCGTAACACTATGCATTCATTTTAGTTCCAAACCAAAACAAGTTTTCTAAAATTTATTTGAATTTTTATAAAAATTTAGTCCACCCCATTTTATTCGTTAATTTTTTTCATTAATTCATGAATTTTATTGCAAAATTTGATATTTTAGTTACATTCAATTTAATTTGAAAACTCCACTTTTATCATATCATGATTTTGTTAACATTTAACCTGAAATGTAAATATAATAGTGGAATCATCGGTTAGTCATTGATGGTGATCATTGTAAATATATTCAGTGTTCGTTGGCTGTTCACTTGCTCGACTCATTTTATTTATGTCATGTGTCTGTTCACAATGTAATTATTGCAAATCCGTTCTGTTTTTAGCTATTTTTCTATTATTTTAATTCACATATTTTATTTGCAAATATGCAAATAATTATGTCACATATTTTAATTGTTCTCATATATATTTATAAATTGTTTTCTATTAAATTATATAAATTCACACAAATTTATTTATTTATTATGTAATATCCAACCCGACCTCCGAATAGTTGGTGTGTTCTATTTATTATAAAGTATATACACTCTACAATCTCTACAAACTTAAAATAAGGAGTTATCAATTCATCCCGTTTATATGAAATATGGTTGGAAATGCAAAACATTTGTAAATGGTAATCTTTTAAGGAAATATTTGTAAGGTTTGGAGATTTACTTTGTGAAACATTAATAAAAAATTTATAAACTAATTATTATTTCAGGTAAACCAAGCATTTTCTGTTTCAAAGAGTTATGTAAATTTTTGTGTTAAAGTTGTTAGTGTCCACGTATGAATTAATGAATGCTGTGTCATTTGTAAAGAAAGACATAGAATCAATATTCAATAGGTATAATCATTTGATACATGATTCATGTGGTTCACCTGAATAATGGAATACCATTATTAAGGTGAACCACAAGCATTAACAATTGTCCGCCAAGCTTTCCCTTTCCTCTCCTAAGGACCTAGTAGCAATCATAATTATTACCTATTTATTAATATTATATTCAAGTAAGTGTGGAGATATATCAATATTATCTTACTTATTATTGGAGTATTAAATTCATGCGAGTAACTACAACAGATTTAATCGTACACATAATAAGAATGTAAATAATAAAAGCATGAACTTACATTAAAACGGAATATTACTGATTTTTTAATATGAGTTCTGGACCATTATTGTGACTGTAAATTCTTATTTAAAACTCTCGGGATGCTGTGCTCTTTAAAAGGTGGCCGAAATCTGTGATTTTGTCGTACTTTTTTAGATTTTTACCAATAACTCATTAACCGAGTTTGTAAAATTCTTATTGTTACTTTTCTTTAAGTTGTTTAAATTTGCTATAAAAGAAGACTAATTTTGTTTTCTAAGTAAAATAACTATAGAGGTATGGCTCTTAAAAAACAGTAATGGTAGTTGAATAACTACAATTTTGTCGCATTTTTTCACCGTGTATGGATGATATTTAAATCTTTTAAATTAGATTAAATTTGCAATTTGATTAAATGCGACAAAATTGCACTTATCCGGCCACTATTCCACTATTTTTAAGTGCCCTAACTCTGTAAATATTTGACTTGTAAACTAGGAGCTAAACTTCCCCCAGACACATATTAAGTGGTGTCAAGAGTAACTGTGGGTGTGAAGATATGGAAATAGTTTCTTGAGTATCAGACTAAAAAATCAATACTAGGATATCAATAAAATTTATAATTTTTTGGGTAGCTTTAAAGCATATGGTAATGGTTATCGCACGTATGAATTATGAAGTTTTAAAATATAATCTGACTCATTCACAAAAATTAGCACTGAGATTAAGAAAAATTAGTGTTTTTTTCTACCTTTAGCATCCTGTACCTGTGAAAGTTCATACTAGTATTGCCTTCTCTCACAATTCTATTTCAAAAAAAAAAAAAATAAATCAAATTTCGTTCTTATATAAAATTATTTTTTATTGGACAATTATTTTATTATTTATTTTATTTTTTATTAAATACAAATAGGGTGGCCCGGTAATTTTAATTCCTTCGTAAGTATTCAAATTATATTTAAGTTGGTATTTATTTTCTATTAAATAATGTTATTTTAAATTCAAATACCATTAAACTAATATGTCCATAACCATAATAATATGAAAACATTTAAATAAATAAAACGCTTATATAATAAAAAAAAAAAAAAACATAATAGTTATTATTCTGCTTTCAAGCTCTTCTTCTCATTATTGTTTATTCATTTGCAGGTGGTTTTGTTTATTTCTCCGTAGAAAAAAAATTACACTATAGAACTATGATAAGAACCGATAAGAAAATATGAAATATGGGGTAGTAATGAAATTTTAATTTTACATTGAATTCAAATATTTAGTTTAATAAGAGGATATTCTGTGATAGTGATACTTCTAATTCATATTTATGTTTCCAGGTAAAGATGATGGTACAAGAAAATTTTCGTTACATTCCAGAACTCTGAATCCAATCGTTTGCGCCCACAGGTAATCGTTAAGAACATTATCATGGACAATATCTGAAAGGATCGATCTTAACTATTTTGAAAATCGGCTTGTTTATCTGGTTGTAAAAAATGCCACAAAGTAAACAAGTCTCACAAAGAATGAAGAGACAGATATGGTAGTTTGTAGTACATTATTTCTTAATGATAAAAAATTAACAAGATCATTGGTGAAGATCTAGGTCAATGCGACGCTACATTTGCTAAGATTTTGATACAAAAAAAATTCAAATAGTATAAAAATGGAAAATTTAAGAGATTTAGGATGAGGATAAAATTTAGTGAAAATGTGTTTATAATAAAATAATCTTTAATTTCATTTAATTTTAATTCAATAATCAGACCGGTGCAAAATGCTAGTATCGATTTACCTGTTTATACCTGGCTACCCGAGAGTTATGACCGTAAGAAAAAAGACAACCCAACGTTTGCATATTCTATGGGCTTCATACTTTCGATTGGTATAGAATTTATCTAACAATCATACCGGTGAAATTTAAAAAAAATTTGTTTTTAAAATAATTAATTAATCATATCCTGGATTGAAAGTTTTTAGGCAACCCATATAAAATATATTTATTGACATATTAAATTTAATATAAAATACGTTTCATCAAATAAACATCTCGATGATGGTCTTTTTATATCGGGATCTTATACTATTAATAAAGTACTAACAATTTTTTTTCAGAAATTCCACGTACAAAACTGATAAATATTTTAAAAAGGAACTATTTTTGCATAAAAGATCATTCTATTATAATGTCACTGTAATACTAACTTACTTTAAGAAAACTATGTGCTCAATATTATTGAATGTACATTCAAAAACCACCCCTTATATTAAAAGTGTTATACACAAATCTGTCTGTTGATTTGATTCTACGAATGTATATGTAGAAAATATTTCTATGTATGTATAAAGAAAGTTTCGGATGTTTTATATTTGAATGTTTTTGTATTATTTCCTATCAATACGTAAACTATACATGCTGTGTATATTATATTTTACAAATGTAAGTTTATATAATGATAGTTCCTGACGTTTTGGATTCAAACTAGTTGGAGTCAGATAAAATTGAATGTTGTCCTACTACATCTCCAACTCGTCGTCACACTTGACAACAATTCTAATTTTTTCTATTCATTATGAGTTTTAATTTATTGTGCATGTTTACTATAACAGAAAAAAAAACATCAATAAATAATGAAAAAATAGCATTAATAGCATATTTAAAAAAATATGTTTTTCAATATATTATTTAGAAAAAAGTATAAAATGATGATTAAAACATATTCTGAACATATTATTGTATGCAACGATAATAATCGATTAATGATAGAATTTTATAGAAATTTATATACCTTAATTAAGTTGTTCAATCATTATTAACTTCTTGTACTCTCTAACAAAAACCCAACAAGGATTTTCATACAAAATGTTAAAAATATTTTCCATATGATTTTCTTTTCTTTATTGTGGTTTTTATGATTATAGTTAACTAACCCAAAATGTAAGCTGGTGCATTGAATGTAAACTGAAACATAATCGCCAGTTTCAGAAAAAAAAATTTATATAAATTCGTGTAGGACTTATATTCAATAAATGTACTCACAAGTGTAACCATGGCGCAGTGGCAACGTTCTCGGTGTTCAAGGTTTCAGTTTCTTTTCTTCCTTTTTTTATAAATATTTTGAAAATTTATTATTTAGTTATTATTTTAAACAAAGGTCCATTGTAAAGATTAAAATGAAATGTCAAATAATATTTCACCAAACATAAATAAAGAATAGTTGTCGGCACATTAAGTAGTCCGGTCTGATAGGTACATTTTTTGGAAGAAACACATTTTAAAAATATACTCTTAAATTTTCAAACCGAAATTTAGCATATTTTAAATTTTATTAATTAATGTAAGTATTATTTTTTGTCAAAACTTTAAATGCGTTTTTCTCGAAACCATGTTTTTGAAATTTCGGGCAAGCATAGACTCAAAACTATTCAACCGATACTAGTTATTCTAGATACACATAGCTAAATACCTAACAATAATAATATCTTTGACTTTTTTTATTTCAGATGGCTATGGAAGGCAGTATACTTCTTCGAAAAAGATCACCATTCTCTCGAGAACTCCACTTTGACATTAAAAATTATAAATTACTTAATTTAAAATTAAATAAAATTAATTAATGTAAATTAATAATAGATTTGTTGTATACTTTAACTAATATAAACATGTAAAAATTACAAATCGCTCGCATATTATTTTCTTATTAAAAAAATTCTCGAAAAAACGTCGAAATTTCGGCCATCACATCGGACTTTTACCTTAAAAACATTGTCGAGCGAAGATCGGCCACCCAGATACTTAGTAAAAGTAAAATATAATAATTATGAAAGAGGAAAATAAAGTTTGCACCAGATTTTAGTGTATTGACATTTACTAAATGCATTTCTGCTAATCTTTTTTATGATCAGTTGAGCTTGCCTTAAATGTATTATTTTGTTAATAGAAGAAGGATTTAAAATAGTTTCTGTACTTTTAGCCGATAGAAAATGTTGTAGTATATATTACATTCGATACAAGAAATTTCGATCAAAGAAACTTATTTTACAATTTGAATACTTGATCAATTTGGATCGAATATTGAATTCATATATATCGATTTAAAATCTAAAATGATATTCTAAATAATAAAATTAACAAAACGAGTTTTTTCTAATTGTTAAAAATTGATTTGCTTCATATTGGATTTCAAGCAATATCAATGTTCATCTATAGTGGAGCAAGCCTGGCAAAATTTATTTAGTTAGCGATTAGATTTTTAAATTTTGCAAGATTTAATCTAATATTAAAAAAATGTGCTTGTTTCTGTGTAAAGAACCACTGTCTCGGTTTTCTAACATCGGATTTGTCCGACAACCTTGCTATTCCCCCAAAACTTCTACCGGTTCGAATCTAAGCAGCGTCAGTGTGATAAATAAAAATGGGAAGCTAATTAATCACATATCTTTGCTTTCAGTTGATGAAGTGGTCTAAATGAGAGAACAGCGGACCAAAGGTTCTAGGTACAAGGGACGCGGTAAATATGTAAAAAATTAAATGCGATTAAATCAGGTAGATGAATTAAGCTGAAATTTTAAGGAATAGTGGCCCATATCGACCACAAGTTGTAAGCCAAGTTTAAAGAAAAATTTTTATTTTATCATTCATTCAATCATACCCTAATTTAATAAACATTGGACGATCCCAAGTATCAGCTATTTTCGATAAATATGTATGTATGGATTTCGAGGAAGTCGAGATAATGTTTTAGATCTCAAATTTATAAACTGATTTGAAATATTCACAAGAAGGAATTTCTTTATTTGTAAATTGATTTAAAAAAAATTAAAATTAAAAAGTCTTTTTAAATTTAAAACTTTTATTTAAATGCACTAAAATTGAAAAAATAAACTTTTACTTAAAAATGTTTACTATGAACTTGCAACGTCATTACAGAATTGATATGATATACAACCTTGTCACGAGATTAAAGTACTCTTATTTACGTATGAAAATTTTTATAGTTAAAATAAATCACATTACGGTATTTAATATAATTGTTTATCTATACAAGTAAATCTTGTGACAAGATTTTATATCATATCCATTGTGTAATGGCGTTATAAATAGTAAACTTTTTTTAGAGCATTTACATAAAAGCTTTTTATTTAAAAAGGTTTTTTTACTTTTAAGTTATTAGTTTTACTTACCTTGATTTCTTCAAACAAAAATAGTTTTTTGAAAATTGATGAAAATATCGCTGCTTACACATGTATATGCGTAAATACAAACGTACCGTAAATAACTGACCGTCCAGAATCTCCATAACATTTGGCTAAGCTTTTATATAAAAACATATAAGAACATTTAAAATGCTATTTTTTTATCGGATCATGAACGCAGTTTTGGCAAGCCTATGAAAAATTTGATAAAAAATATAGGAACGTGATGGAGCCACTTAATATTTTTGGATTAAACTTGCCTCACAACTTCAGAACAATATGGATCAGTATTCCTTTCAGCCCAATTAATTAATATGTACTTACTAAGTTATTTACAATTTAATTTTTTATATATTTATATTCATAACTAAATACTATAGGACTAGGGATAAGCCAATCACGGCAAAATCTTAACTGAAGGCTACCTTAACATTGGAAATTAGAGAATTACAATTTCATACTTTAGCTAGTATTGGAAGTGGTAGAAAATAAATTAAAACTGAAAAATTTACCCTTAAAATGTGAAAAACAGGCAAAAAAAACCTTCTTGGCTAATAAAAGGCTTTCGATCACATTCGTAATTAGTCAATGGTTCTTTACACCTAAACATATAAATATTTTCATATTAGATTCCAAATTTTCTATCAAAAACCAGATATATTGTACATTATCATAGTACAGTTAAAATATGATTTAAACAGCTTCATATTTCCTCAAAGTGAAGGGACTAACGAAAATGAGTTTCGAGTATCTCAAATTTAAATCCCTCCATTTCCAGCCTTCCATTCTCATTCACGCACAGTATGCACCTTTTCATACTCGACATACATAAAATATGTCAGAGTATATTAATTTTAGTTCAAAGTTTGTTACGCTCGTCAATTTTGCCCGCACAAACAAAATTTCGGTAAAGATGATCATAGAATCACTTAAGTAGTCCGTTTCCTTTTGTCCGCCTGGGCTTTACAAGATAACCTAAAAACGAAAACAGATAACAAGCAGAAATTACGGTTGTGTATTCTAGATCCAAGATCAAGTTCAAAAAGATCAGACTGTAGGAAACTGTGCCTAGACTTTCGAAGAATGACTCTTATGGCAGGGTTGATTTATCTTCATATCTGTGGAATAAGGAAGATTCATCAATCAGCACTTGGTGAGTACTTCTTGGTTTGAGTATGAAGTCGTAAAGTCAAGGTAGGTAATTGGAAAACTAAGCACTTTTATACATTTTTCACTAAATTCGTATAAGGTTCAAATTTGATGAATAAAAGTTGAAACGGTACACGAATCAAATATGTAATTTCTGTAATTTGTTTTCTATCATATATTTTAAAATGGTTCTTGGTTTTTCCATCCCATAAAATGAAGGAACCTAAAAATAATTCTGATTACTGAAATTTGAATCTTATTATTTAAATATACACATAAAGTGTAGGTTGTTATAAAACAGAGCTGTCCACCTGACTTGTTCGAATTATTTCATCATAGATAAAAAAAACGCATCTTTGTATTGGACAGAACACGTATAAAATCCAAAGTATTTCTGCTAGAAACAACAAATACCTTTTATAAATGAACAGCTTATGCAGGCATCCGTGTATAGATCCGGAACTGTGCTTTTTTATTTTACAACATTTTCTTTATAAATATATTTTCGTAAAATATACCGGAAGTTTAGGTATTCTTTGAAAATATCGATTGTTATGCGTATACATTGTTTCAAAATGTAATCAACAGTTTACAGTTTTTGTTTCTTTTTAAAAGTTAATGTTTATATTAAAATTAATTATTCAATTTAAAACGTATATATATATGTATATATATATATATATATATATATATATATATATATATATAGATATATATATATATATATATATATATATATATATATATATATATATATATATATATATATATACTGAATTTTATATGTATATTAATATTTATTTGAAAATGTTTGTGATTTATTAATATACTATAATATAAAACATTTTTATTTAAAAATTCATTACGAAAATTATTTTATCTATGTCTTAATCCATACTAATGAACAAGTAGTCAAAATATTGTTCAAGTAACCAAAATACCATTGACATTCCAAGTAAAGTAAAAATCATTTTTTATATTCTCGTTAGGTTATAATTTTTTTGTTTATGCATTTTTCTTATAATATTCTTATTTGATTTTTTACATATTTTTTTATTCACATTCTTAGCAGTAGTCATTTCAAAGCGAATATCAATCAGTTCCGACCTATTACTCTGACACAAGACATACGATCATTTCGAATTTTGGGTTGTTGATATTATTTAAGAAAGTAAAAATATTATATTAAAACAATTACTGATATAAAAATATTTTAAAAGAAGGCTTATTTTTGTAATTACGTCAATGAAATGTAATTAAAATTACGTTAAAATATTACTCTTTAAAAGTCATGAACGCATCATTTTACTATAAACGTATTTTTTTTCATATTTCATGGAAAATGGACAAAATCAACATTTTTTAAAAGTAACAGGTACTAAATAAACAAAAAATTGTCCTGACTTTTTTCAAAAAGTTTAAATTGTCCATTTTATACGAAATATTAAACACAAAAGTTTAAAAAATAATTCAAATTATTCAAACAATTGAACAAATTGCCCAATAAAAATTTTGAAAATGAAAATTACAACTACACCTTTATTATTATAGCTCTAAAACCATTTAATAAATTTCTATCTAGACAGTTCTTATACTGCGAAATTTTTGACAAACAATTTGCTGAAAACAAAATCAGGGTACATAGTAATAATCTCATCTTTTTAGTTAAATTATGGATATATTGGAACCTGAAACATATTAACAAACCTATACCAGAGAGGAGAGGAGTGTTCTTGGGCCATTATTATTCAACTAACAATTTTTGAATCACAATTTTATACATATAAAGTCTTGGCTAAAATACGAAAATACTTACAAAATAGTTAGTTGTCTTATAATCAAATACTTGATTAAACTGGAATAACATAATAGTTTGTTTAATGATAACAGATGTTTATTCAAATTTTATGAAAAAATTCTGCAAAATCATTATTTAATAATAAATAAAATACCTTGTGATCTATAATTGTGTTTTTGATGATTATATTTAACAAAATAAAATATATTATAAAAGATACAAGAGATATGTATAAATTTTGTGTAAATGTATTCTGATAATGAAATAATTATGTGATATCTACAAACACGAGTAAATAACTTCCCAATGAGCTAAATACTGGAATATAGACCATAGCTCATAAGTGAATTATAATGCATGTAAATGTGAAAAAAAAGAGAAAAACAAAAAGCAGTTGAGGAAGGCGAAGGGGTCCTAAATTTTGATTAGGTTATCTTCACGAATTGTTTATAAAGATGCTTATTAAAATTTATATCACATTTTGAATATTTATAAATTTATAAACATGATTTAGAGAGGCTTAGTTCCGTGAGGCCTGGGCCTATGGCAAAACTACTTTTAGACCGACAAAATTTTGAAATCTTAAAATTTTAGAAACACAAAGTGCCGAAAATAATTAAAATTTATAGTTTTGTTGTGAATATAAGAACAAGTCAGATATACTTGATTCATAATTTTCCAAAAAAGGAACCACCTGTTAAATAAGCAAGTTTTACTAGCCAATTTTTCAAAAATTAGTGCCATAATGTATGATAATAAAAATTTGTATACGATTAGAGAATACTTCTAAGTAAGTGTATTTAAATTTTCTAAACGATTCTAAGAAAACTGACTTTTTGGGAACATCCTTAATATCTATGAAAGTTTAGTTGGTGTAAGAAATTAAGTATTTATAATGATTACTTTGAAATAAAAAGTAGTTCAAAAAAATACATTCGATCTGAGAATCTTTATTCGATCTGAGATACATTGGATCTCAGAAAATTTAATATTTAAAAACTAAAATTTAATATTTTTAAAGTCACTTTAATAAAGCAATTATGACGCCACATTGGATCGGCCCTAGGGCGGCAACTAGCTTAAATCCGCCTTTGGCTCAGTAACTTTTTAGGATTTAAATCTTTTACTTGACTACCATTGAAAAGATTCAGATAAATTTATAAATTGCATTTGTACGAACACAATCTGTTATAGATTTAGATTTGGGTATAATTAAAGGATAATTTTTAATCTAAAATACTACACAATAATAATAATATACACACTTTTTTAATCTTTTAGTCTTTTATCAGTTTTGAAAAGAACTATTAATAGATTTAATGTCTAATTATGTTGGATTGAACGGTAATCTACCTAATAGTAGTCACATAATTGACATTTTACTAAGTACAATGTCTTTCATTTAATCTGTAAATAAGTAGTAAATATAAATTCTCTATTAAATCTGAATTTTAAATCTACACATTTTGTATGTTAAGTGTTAATTGTGAGATTGCAAACTTCAATGTTTAGATGCAGTTTAAGGTGAGTCAAATATCTATTACAAAAACACGCAATTTCTGCGTTAACTTCGAAATTCACTAATTCTCCGTAACATTTTTGATTGAAATCATTGTAGAATTTTGATGTTTCGGCAAGCAGTCCCCATAATTGAATTCAGCAATTTTAATTATTGACCAATTTAACGATCGATTTGTGAAAAATGGGAATAGAAAGCTCATTCTAAATTCAATCATAAGCTAAGTATAAAATTAATGTATGAAAATGAACATACGGTCTTTGAGGTTAAAAAATATGTGGACCTTGCAAGATTTTTCGTGTTTTAAAATTTACATATATGAATTATGTGTGTTTTTAAATAGTTGATTCTTGTTTTACCATATTATAAAGGAATGCTTTATGTTTCGCGCGTATTTATATAAATATTTAATTTTCTTTATTATTTTATATCTTCCAATGTGTGAATGGAATTAACAAAGAAAGAAAGATCAGATTCCAAAAAAGAAAAGTAACGAATAAAAGACTCTGTTAGATCCACCTATTAATGCTGGGCTGTCCACTTTTAAACGCCAGATACTGAAAAAAAAAACGTAGATTTAAATAAATGAAGTGTGGTTTAGAATTTTAAAAATTTAAACATTGTCTAAGCAAAACTTAATTATCTTAGTGGCAGAATTCTTTTAATTCAAAATGAATTACTGATTTATGATAGTATAAACAATATGTAATGAGATCTTTTTAATATTTTGTCATGGCTAAAGTATAAATAGAAGAATGAAGTGAATTATTCATCTTGACAATTGCCAACTGACCGAAACTAATTAATAAACAAATGATGATTAAGTAATTCGAACTTGCATCAATAACCTAGTAGCAAACTCTTTCAAACTCTAGAAATATCAGAGGCGGATTTAGGCTATGTGCTGCCCTTGGCCCGATCCAATGTGGCGCCTTTTTTGTTTCACCAAAGTGATAAAAAAAAAATTTAATTTTAAATTATTATTTTTCAAAATCAAGTATTTAGTCAAATTTTTAACTTATAATGGTTTTCATTTCACAATAATATCATACATTACATCAGTTTCTGTTTTCTTCCTTTGGATCGTTCGAATATATCGATGACCATATTATTATACTTAATTTCTTACATTCTATACTATTTTTATGCTTAATTACTTACCTTCTATATATCTTAAGGGCGTTCCCAATAAAATCTGTTTTCTTAGAATCTTTTTTACTTATTTTTTTAAAAATATATTGCGGTACTAACTTTTGTAAAGTTTTTCAATAAAATTTGTATATTAAACTCGTGCAGTTCCCATTCTGGTCGAATTTTAAGTGAACGTTTTATTAGAAATCAAAGGTGTAACAATTATATATCTATATGAAAATTATGACAACCGGTAGTCTAAGATATTCCGATATTCATAACAAAACTTTAAATTTTAATTCTTCTTGGAATTTTCAATTTCAAAAAATTTTAAAGATTTCAAAATTTTCCTGCTCCTTAAAATATTACAAATTGCAATTCGTTTTTTATGGTTTAAAAGTTGGATCGTGAATCCATTGGACCATATGGATCGATTATGTTCATTCACGAATTAAAATGTAATTTCAGCTCGCTATGTAATTAAGCCTCGCATACCCCACCAAAATTTCAGTTCGCTCTCTCTTTTTCGTTTATAAGTTATGTTGATGACAGACGGGAATGTACTAACATAATAATTCTATTTTCTGGCTTCAAAAAATTAATAATTAATTTTTTAAAAGACGTAATCTTATAGAAAATTTAAGTTTATAAAAAAGTGTTATTGTAAAAATCTCAAATTTTGAGCTACTTTCTAGAACAAAAACCCCCTCCCCAACTAATTTGAGATGCTTAACTTGCTGTTCAAATAATAAACGTGAAGCTTACTATTAATTATCAATATGATTTACATTAGAAGTAAGCCCCTTGTTTACTATTTGAATATGTAATTTGAATAGTAGTTTTAGTATATTATTTAAGTACAGATTCAATCCTGAGGTTGTATAAATAACTTTATTTCTGTACTCAATTTTATTTCCATGATTTTTCAAAAGACATCATTTCCTTGTAGAGTTTCATGGTTTTAGTTTTATTCATTTTATCACAACCGGCAATAAAAGCTAAAAATTTAATTAATATACCACTTGATAAAACTCTTTGAGTAGCATTTTGGATACATATATAATATTTAAATCTTACTTTTTGCTCCAAAATAAAAGGGTGATAAGCCTTGAAATATGGTGATAAAAGGGTATACTGTATGTTTTCTGAATTTCATCCCAATCGCACACTGAAAAATAGGATAAATTTTACTTGTAAGGTTTTAATGGATACATGCCGTGTTAGACTAAATAAAATATATCAAAAGCTTTTGTTTTGGCATTAGGACATCAAAGAAATTACATAGACATTAAAAATGTTAGTAAATTAATATTGTAGTGTGGTTTAGAATTTTAAAAATTTAAACATTGTCTAAGCAAAACTTAATTATCTTAGTGGCAGAATTCTTTTAATTCAAAATGAATTATTGATTTATGATAGTATAAACAATATGTAACGAGATCTTTCTAATATTTTGTCATGACTAAAGTATAAATAGAAGAATGAAGTGAATTATTCACATTGACAATTGCCAACTGACCGAAACTAATTAATAAACAATTGATGATTAAGTAATTCGAACTTGCATCAATAACGTAGTAGCAAACTCTTTCAAACTCTATAAATATCAGAGGCGGATTTAGGCTATGTGCTGCCCTTGGCCCGATCCAACGTGGCGCCTATATTGATTCTTAATATTATTTTATATGTTTACAAAATGAACTGTTGAAATACAGTAATTGTACAGTGGCTTTAATCTGTATCTATTCTAATCACGTTAAACAAATAAAACAAGCTAAGGTAACAACTAACAGAGTTAATTTTTTAGATATTCGATATAAGATTGAGCATCAATGTCTGTACTACTTTAATCATTAGCATTCATAAGACACTCTAATACAGTTATTGTGATTGTGAATAAAAGAGCCAGAAGTGACGTGGGATTCCCGGTATGAGTTGTGTTCTTTCTGCGACATATTACGTATTATTAAATAACAACCATAATTGAGGAATGAGAATAAAATTGTAGTTTATAAGTTTTCTTTTATCAAATTTTGGAAAAAAGAGGTATTATTAATAAAAAAATGATGTGGTGTCGTGGGACACCAGGTAGGAACGAAGTTCCTTCGGCTAATGTAGAATCGACACAAATTGCAAAAAAAATCGTGCTCAATTTTATGTAGGTTTTCTTGATTTTTCTCTTAAATTTTGCTAATTAATTTTTATTTAAGTATAAGAAAGTATTAAGAAGAAAGATAACCTAGAAAACCTTATTTAACCAATGTAAAATATTTTATATTTATAAATATATATTTATTAATATATTTATTAATAAAGAATAAACTAATACTTACGTATTTAATTCTTTTGCACTGAATAATTTCCCACTATTATCACTGTCAATTGCATTCAAGTCACTTGTTGGTTCACTTGACATTGTTACTATAGTTACGTCTCATTTAACGGTTTTATTCCACGCATTTTTTCTTACGGTTTTACTATCACATTTTTTTCAGTTCGGTCGCGCAGCAAAATCCCTATCCCCTCCAAGCCTGCCGTAAGGAACTTCGTTCCAATAATAAAAATAAATCTTAACTTAATGAGTATATTTAATTTGAGCAACGATTGGTTAATGGTAACAAATCATGGAAAAACTGCATCGATAGTGGTTTCGTATCTTGTCGTATATGGGCTGAAATATTAATTTTTTAATGAAATTCATAAAAAAAAATTGTGATTGAGTGTAGTTTCTAGTTTCGGAACATAATTTACCAATGTTTATTATGTTTATATTATTAAAAAAATATTTTGTTTTTCTGCACACGATAAAAAATTATCTCCTCAAAAACGTGTCTTTTAAATTTTACAAACTCCATTCGTTTATCTATTGTAATTGATCGATTATTTGGCTTCATTGAATTACCCGTCAACCAGTTTTCAGGGTCCATATTTTCTTTGTAAATTAAAATGTTTTTCATTGATATATTGTTGTTTACCTTTCTTTAGAATATGTCATTTATTATTCCAGACATCTTGTATACGTATACATAATATCGCTTTTATTCAATAAAGATTCAACACAATAAAAGTAATTGAAATCCTAATTAAATTAATTAACAACAGATAAAAAACAAGTAAAAATAATAATAATTAGTAAATGACTCTTCTTCTTTCATTAAACTAATGAATTAATTGCTAGCAATATTCTAAAAACAATTTGTTATGTGTTTTATCCGCTTTTTTAATTAATCTTACTGTTTTGTAATTAATTTATTTTTCTTCATTTATACCTATATCAAATATTCCTAACTATAATTTTATTATTGTTTCTTTCTCTACATAGAGAATAATTTTTTTTTTCTTTTGTACTTTGAAATAAAAAATATACTTCTTTTTGTTAGAAATAGTTTTTATGTTTTGCTTGAGTTCTACCCAGTACCATCCGAATGGCTAAATGGATTTTAACAAATAAACTGACTTGACTTTTTTTTTTTAAATAGGTATGTGTTTCAAATGAAAGAACTACCCGTAAACCTGGAAAGTTCTTACAAAGTTTAAAGTTCATAATTTTGCAATTTATATACAAAACCGTTATAAAGAGAAAATTGTTAAAATTACATACATCTGGTAGTTTTTCCATCATGGTCTTAGAATTATTACTATTTAATAAGCGATGAATTAATTACATCAAAATTTATTAACAAAATGTTCGGGAATAGAATTTATAAAACTTGATAAATATGTTTTTTAAGTCCATTTCTATGTTTTGACATGTGTGACCATGTGGTGGCCTATGCTTTCAAAGATTTTAAAAATAATTGTATAAAATTTTGAATAAATATATATTCCCCAGAGTCATTTCTTTTCTGGATACTGTACCTAGAAAATTATGAGAATTAATAGAAAAAAGAAATTTTATTTTATTTTATTTTATTGCAACTAACATCAAGTAGTTTGACTTTTTTGTAGTATAATTAATATATTTGTTTCGCTCAGCGATGTGCTGTTAGACAACAACAAATGGATCTCACTTTTTACTAAAGGGTAAGCATTCTTGTAGTATTCTAAATGACTTCTATGGAAAAATTTCAAACTCCGTTCTTTATTCAACCGTCCTTTGCTACGTTTTAAATTAAGATCAACCTACTACATCAATGTGGCACTCATATTAGTTATTAAACAGAAAATTATATTTTTATAGAAGATAAATACAGGGAATTTGAGAAATTTCAAACTTTTTTATGCCGCTTAAAAATATATAACCTACAATTTGATATCTTAGCTCAGTAATGCGGTTAAGGAGGCGCTTAATATAGCGATTGGTTTGTTTTTTCCAAATAACTAACCATATAAATAAGTATTCTATATATCTATGAATTTTCCAATTGATTTAAAATGATTGGAAATAATTATAAAAGTTTTTATCAAAAATATTTTTTTAATACACATGATAAATTGTAGGAATAAATAAATAAATTATTATCTAAAGAAGAAATTTTTGATCTAAAAAAGTAGGTAAATCAAAGTAATCCAGTTTTACAACGCTAAAATATTTGTATCTATTATATTATTTAATAATTATAAGCTATTTAAATTGATTATCATAGTTTATGTTAATTAATATAATAATATAATAAATCAGAAAGCTATTGATCTAACCACCGAAGACAATTTCCACCACAGTCTTCTCAATTACTATAAACTTTACGTGTTTGTCAATACAATACAGTCATGATTGTATTGTAACTTGCCTTATATTTAATAATCTATTTGTAAATATTGATATCTTTCAATTTGATTTCATGCATTACTTGATTGCTGTATATATATATATATATATAAATATTTAAGTCGGAGTCATATAACGTTAAAATAAGTTGTTAGTAACTTAGTAATAAAAATTTTTAATAAAGACGTTAATCATTATTTTACTATATAATTAATTTCATACAATTATTTGCTGATGAGAAATTGGCTAATATGTTACTGTAGTCGACTTGTATAAGGAATAGGTTCACACTCGTTTTGTTTGTAAAGGGGCCAGTATAGAACATTCTAAAAAGTATAGTTAGTTAATTCGTTGTTTTCTATGTCTCTAATCTGGTTAATCATAATTCATATACTAGCCTTTGTGGGGACTGAACTCCCCTCAATATACCATTTGAATATTCTATAAAGGGCGAAAACAAAATTTTTGTATAATATGTCGATAAAATCATCTGATTGTCTGTCAACTATTCCGATAATTAGAACGGAACTCATTTTATGCTTTGCCAAACCTTAACGATGATTTCGTGAATGAGTTAACAGACTTAAATATTTATATAGAGTATATAAATATTTTTATAATTTAAATAATTAAAAGGAGCTCAAGCATTTATATTAAGGCATATTCTCACTATTGAATTAATAAACTCTGCTTTACTCATTTTATGCAAAGAAAATGTAACGGGATACAGAATATCCTAAAAGAAAACACGAATTGTCTCTTTAAAATGGGTTACAAATATAATCTATGTATAGTGGAAATTTGATAATTCGAAAAGAAAAAAAGCCAACCAAAATTCTGACAAAACATTTATCAAACTTATGAGAACTAAAAATTAAATTAACAATACAAAGATACAGAGATAGGGTCTGGACAATAAAACAGTAAATTAGCGAGGGCTTCGTTACGATTTAGTTCTAAGATAATTGTGCTTCGATTCTACAAAAATTACGGATGTTTTATCTTTAAAATACACATCTAAAATAAAAATAAAACTTGAACAAATATTTATGCAAAAAAGATAATATTCAATGTTTTCAGTTAGAGCCACAAAAATTCATGACGTATTTGTGATAGTCGTGTTTATGATTAAACAGGATTACTACTTTTATCCTTGATGAATATGTGGAAAAAAAAAACAATACACGTCAACTCTTTTAAGTGAAGTATACTATTAACACTCTAGACATAATATAAAGCTGATTCATTACAATGTTCATGGGTTTGATTAGTTCTAAATTTATGATATGTAAATATATCATCTGTTTATCAAAAAACTACTATTTTATATCTCTAATTCTCTAAATTAGTAGAACATGTTATTATTATTGTTAAAATTACTAACAATAAGATAATAAGCATTATATAAAATCTATTAGTAAATAAAAAATGATATCTAATAATAAGGATTTGAATTTATTCTATTATTTTAATTGTATTTTTACGACAAAATTTAATTATTATTATTTGTGTCGCTTTATGTATTAAATGTTATGTTTAAAATTTTTAATAAAAATTCAGATAAAAGTTTAGTCTAATTAATGTAGATGTTTTAAACAATTCAGTTAAACGTTTTTATTTTGTTAAAAGTTTTGTGAATTATTGAATTTGTTACATTTTTGTGACTGGCTTCTAAGATGAAAATAGAATTAACAAAAAATGAAACTGATACATTGTGTGCTGAAAATAATAATAAAAATGAAATTGAATCATTCGATGATATTTTGGATATAGTTGGTAGTGATGGACCATTTCAACAACGATTCAACTGGATTTTTAACTTTGCTTATGCAATGATTTTATCCATGACATTTATGAACGTCATAATTGCATTAGCAATACCTGACCATTGGTGTCATGTGTCTGGACGCGAGAATACCAATTATACCAGAGAAGAATGGAAAGAATTAACAATACCAAAGTATGTGTTTAATAGTGTAAGCCATTAACTATTAAATTATCTTTTTCTCTTTTTATTTTTATTTTTTTATTTCATCATTTAAAAAAATTCTATTTAGTATTTTATTTTTTTTTTTAATAAGAGAATTTGTCTGTTGAATATCGACTATATTAGTATGAAAATAATATTTCTTATAGAAACCTAATTTCGTTACATAAAAAGACCCAGCCATTAACGCTTTTTAATTTATATAAATTAATTCTTATCTTACGCTTTTTAATGTATCGTTGCAAAATATTCGGTTACCATTTTAAACTCGTTGACAACTCAAAAAAAAAAAAAAAATCATAATAATAATAATAATAATAATAATAATAATAATAATAATAATAATAATAATAATAATAATAATAATAATAATAATAATAATAATAATAATAATTGAATTAAGTTTCGAATATATAAATAATTTCAGAGAGTGATTTTTTATAAAATTTAAAACATTTTTTAAGCAAAGATTGCAGATTTCCATCATAAAATGTCCTCCATTTCTAAAATGAAAATAATTACGTACAATTAACAATTTTTACGTACAATTAACTATAATTGTGAAATTCCACGAGGATGATTTTTTATAAAATGAATTTAAGAAAGTTTTTTTAACATTTCGTGAGTGTAAACGAACAATGTCGTTACTCAAACTGTTCGCCCGCCGTGCTTATAATGTCATTATCTTATTAGTTATTTTAAATATAAAACATTTTTATGAAACGAATTTTTGATCACAAATAATGTCGTCAATCATATTAAAAAAAAGTGGTCCAAAACTAGGACCAACTTTGTATTGGTACCAGTATTTTATCGAGAAAAATTATTTATGTTCTAAGCTATTCAAATTGTATCGATAACCTCTTAATTATAATTTTAACACCTTCTGGAGGGGGGAGGAGTTTTGATAAAACTTTTCTTTTACCACCGCCGTTTGAAATTGTGTCGTTTTCATTTTATAATTTATACTTCAGTGAGGAATCGCGAAAAAGATCTTTTGCTCCTACCATACTTAAATGAAGTTTATAGGTCACTGCAAAAGAAATTTTTCCCGATTCCTCACTGAAGTATAAATTATAAAATGACGGTGTAGGAAAAGTACACATCGTATAGGTAAAACGACACAATTTCAAAGTGCGGTGGTAAAAGAAAAGTTTTATGGAAATAAATTTTAAGAAAAGTATAAATTATAAAATGACGGTGTAGGAAAAGTACATCTCGTGTAGGTAAAACGAAAAAATTCCAAATTTTCCTTCCAAATTTTAATGTCCTACGTACACGAAAAGTGCTTTTATTAATATCCTCTCCCATTTGTAATATGAGTTTTTCTCACCAAATATCAACATTAAACCCACATGAGAAGTTGCTTACAATTTTTATACGGCACTGATTGGGAGAGTCAATACCATAAACTATTTTTTTTTTCTATCGTTTCCAACAAAACTAATACACACTGTGGTAGTACCTATTTAAAATTTCATGATAACATCATACAGCGGGATAAAGTTTTCAGGCATATACAAGCAACGTAAAGTATTCCGTATGATATATTGGAATTTCGTTTTACATTCTTTACGCTTCCAATATATTTTGTTAAAAATTATTTGTACACTGTCATACTAAAAATTTAAGTAAGGACTGCTCCTGTTTCGTTTTTAAATTCGTCTGTAAAAGTATACAAGCTTGTCATTAAATACATTATTTTTAGTTTTCGAAGAAAATTTTAATATTTGACTTTTTTTCACAGAGAAATTGATAACCTTCACCAGATATCATTCAGTAAATGTAAATCTTATAGTGCAATTAATCAAAACGTTACACAAAGTAAGAAATTTTAAAAATAGTACTATATTTATAATATTTGTTTCGTATAATTTTTAAATTAATTTCGTAGATTGTAGTCATGGTTGGGAATTTGATAAGACATGGTATGAATCAACCATTGTCACAGATAATGATTGGGTGTGTGAAAAAGAAGTCTATGTTACACATTCTTTTATATATAGCCGTTTGGGTGAATTTGTGGGAACTATAGTACTTGGATCTCTTGGTGACAGGTAAGTTTCCTATTTTCAACTTATTAGTTACTTAAAAAAATTAAGGTTGTATTCATTTTGTTTTAATGGGGGAATAAATAGAAGACATGAAAAAAAACTCAATTTGTTGTATCAAAAATAGTGTTTTACGAGGTCGTCACCGTTTATAGTATATTTACACCGACTATACTCCTATTTGTTAAATTAAAATCCATTTTTGATAACTGTAAAATGTAGTAAAATTTCAAATAAATATTTTTATGCCTGCATGTCGATTTCTATAATTTGCTAAAATTACACGGTGAATATGGTTCAACGTATCTTTTTCAAGGATAAACTGATTCTTTTCTTATAAGAGAGCTTTATATAAGCAGGAAAACAATTTGACAGGATAATACTTTAAATTTAGAATTTTTTGCAACCATTTTAAGATTTTTGACATTTAATTGGTTGTTCTGTGTCGACTTTATATATATTATATTCGAAATGGGAGACTTAAAATTCTGGAATTGCAAAGGTAATTAATTAGGCGGCAAAATTGCGGGTGGTAGCTACGGTACAAAAAGCTCGCTCTAAAATCCTCGAAGTATAAGTGAGACTATAGTCCTCCTTCCAAGACTTTTTATATTGTATAGGTTCACTCGGCGAAGTAAATTAATAAACCTTTAGAAGTCTGTTACCTCACAACAAACAGTTGTTTGTCTGTTAACATATCACATCTACTTATTGGCTATTACTTACTCGATTTTGATGAAATATTTGTAGCTTCAAAGCATATCATATTTCAATAATAGAAGTCATTTATTTTACTTTAAATAATTGTGAACTTTGTTAAATAATAAACTGAAGGGGCGTTATTTTTTGAGAAAATATTTATAATTGCATCGATATACAGCTTCATCTCTTCGTCATTCCAGATCAGATATCAGATCAGATATCATTTTCTGTGCCAGTGAGACACGCAACCAAGATTTTACTCTACAAACAGTAGAATCTATAAAATTAAAAAAAAAAAATAAAATAGGCTAAAAGTCGAATGATTTCTGCTACAGGCTACTAACTCTAGTACGGCGGACTAATATTTTCTTTTTCATTATTTTCGTTATCGTTAATAGATAGTTAAGATTATTCATTGTCTTTGACATTAACATTTGGCTTAGGAAGCTAAAAAAACATTAAAATAACTTAAAAAAATCATTCGTAATTAATATTAAAATTAATTTTTCAATGAAATAAAATTAAGTTGAAATTAAATTGACGTACCGACCTTATTTATGGTGGTGGATAAGGCCACCGAACCCAAATAGGTGGATCCGTACAAAAAAAAAATAGAAAAAAAATTTTTATTAATAGTTAGAGGTAGTAGAACTCAGATTTACGGCGTTTTGATTTAATTTTTTATAAATAAATTATATTTCTTTTTTCTGAGGCATATCTGAGAATATTTCTTCAATATGATGACTGTTTTTTATGACATCTTCTTGTGATAAAATTGTTTTAGTTTGCAAAACATCTTCGTCTGTTTTACAATAATCAACCCTATTGAAATCGTTAATATGCAAATGTGCTTTAAGTACCTATGCAAAAATTTTGGCCTACATCAAGAAAGATTGAAAACTTTTGTCCAAGTTCCCAGCAAACATACAAATAAGAATTAAAATTTAATTCTTAGTGAAGACCTCTTAAGAATGTCTCATAATGAAGTCTTTTTTAAAAAATCTTAATTAAAAGTCAAAATTTTGAAATCTTTAAGAACTCTTTTTATAGATTTTCGTTAGAGCTCAGAACTATTATCATGGTAATAAGAAATTAGAAAAATGAGGTCTTAAGATTTAATTTTTCTGTGCATATTACTCAAATTATACTGTTTCCGAATAATAACCTATTTTTTAATTAGTTTTTGTTTCGTGGTCTTTGTTTTTTTTTTTCATTTCTTCAAAAAATCTATGATTAAGACAAGACACTAACGAATTAGTTTGATAAGAAAAATTATTAGCAATATAAAAATGGTCGGAAAATGTAATTAATTTTGTAAGTTATTAAGAAAACATCGACCAAAATCCGTAAGAGATTTGTTTAAACTGCAATAAGAATGTTAAACAATTTGGACCTAAAAAGTTCGAACTATTTAACGTTGGTGTAAGAAATTGTGGTGGACACTTCAATAAATTGAAAATATAGAAAATTAACCTGGAGAAATTGAAAGTTTGCCCGATTGTGGCAATGAAGAATTACCCACAAAGATAAAAACTAAGCTAAAATTATTCAATTATTTTACTTTTATTTTTTGTATTAATTTTATATTAATATCTCAGTTCGAAGCCTCTGTATTTTATGAGCTTTTATCTATTTAAGTGCAGTGTTTTAGGACTTTGAATGCCGAGTTTTTTTAAGCATATATAAATTACTTGTAAAACATGGTATTCTAGGAGATTTATCGTTTTTTATGAATGTTAATGTGTTGTTTAAAAATGTCTTAAAAGCAGTAGAAATGATTGTCAATATTAATTTTATAATTTTTAATTATAAAATCTAAAATATAAAACTGAAATAATGAAAGTTAATTAATAAATATATATATTACAATTATTAAATGTTAACGTAAATTTACAATAAAAACAAAGCAATGATTTTCACAAAAAAATATTTTAAAACTAGTTATATAGTAGTATATTATTTTTAAAATATATATTAAAATTAAGATTTCAACGAAAAAATTGAGCACTGATCAAAAATCGAAAATTCGCTGAAGTTTTTTTCATAAAAATGGAAGATAAAATATTTTACTTTGAAACAATTTGGAATTGTTTTAAACACAAAAAAGATCATTTTCTCTGATTTTCATAAAAATATACAAATTTTTGTCGTAGTTATAAATAAATTGCCAAAAAAGTTTTTTGCAATTTTAGAGGAAACCAAAAGTAATTTCTCAAAAACTACCTGATAATAATCTACAATTAATGTTTATGATTATTGATTTCGTTGTAATTTTCAGCTTGGGTCGGCGTCCTGTTTTTTTTGTGACTGTTATAACAATGACATTAACACGTATTGTAATGTTATTTACCACATATAATTATGTGGTATTTATGATTGTTAGTATATTAAGTTCGGCAACATTAAACAGTGGCTTTCAATCACCATTAACCATATCAATGGAAATTATTAGTGTTAAAATGCGTGCCACATTAATATCCATACAATATTTAGGATGGACAATTGGTATTTGTATATTACCATTAATTATGTGGGTTGTACGTCGATGGGATTATTTCTTCTTGATAACAACTTTACCAGGATTACTAATATTTTTATTTAATAGGTACGTATCTATCTGTATGCTATTGTTTATTTTTTGATTACCCCAATTTTAAATAATATTTTAAATATGCAATTGTAGTCTATACGCATTTAAAAAATAATTTATTAATTTTTATTTTTAAATATTGAGATTAATCGTAATCAATTTTTGATAACATTTTAATTAGTTTGTCGTGTAACCAATTTTATTTATGTGGTTGATAATATAATGGGGTTCAAAATTATATTCGCAATTAGGGTTCTTCGATTTGAAAATAATTGTTTTATAAAAAACAAAAGTATTATTGTCATATATATTACAGTAGAATGAAACCCATTAGAAAAGGAGGGGAATATGATAAAAATGAAAGGAAAAATAAATTACGGTCGATCCGAGTTCGGGAAGTGGGTGGGTTTTTAAGGGTAAAAAATGGTTTCTCTTGATTTCCGGCAAAACGTCCTATGGAAAAAAGTTAAATGGCAAAGTTGTAGGTAATAAAAAGATCTACAACTTTTGTATTTACAATTTTTTCACATAACCTCAAAATTAATGTGAAAAATTGAAATAACCAAGTTTTTGGTCTTTGATATCTTTTCTCCGAAATTTGGTGAAAACTTACCTTTTTATGTTCCAAATACACTATAATTTTTTTCATTTAAAATATTGATTTTTTCATCAATTTTCATCGAAAAATCACCTAATTTTCAATCGAAAAAGTTTGAGATTATGTGAAAAAAGTTTTAATACAAAAGTTGTAGATCTTTTTATTACCTACAACTTTGTTATTTAACTTTTTTCCATAGGACTTGTAGTTTTGCCGGAAATCGAATTAAACCGTGTTTTACCCTTAAAAACTCACCCCTTCCACACTTCCCGAACTCAGATCGCCGTAATTTATTTTTCCTTTTATTTTTATCATATTATCTTGCTTTTTCAATAGGTTTTATCCTACTATAATTTTCTTCTTCTTTTTATCATTTTTTAAGGTTTGTTTTGTAAAAACAAAAATTTTTATGCTTGAGTTTGTTGTTTTATCTTTGATTAAATAATTATGACTATGTTTAAAAGTTGGTTCAAGAATTAATTTTGTTCATTCGAAAACGAAAACATACTTTTTAGTTCGAGAAAGGCGAACTCTGAATGGTCATGTCTCGATGATCGTTTTTGAAGCGCAGATTTAAATATAGCCAATTTTTTCACGATTTTTACATAAGCTAAGATGCTGCCAAAAAAGTTTTAATTTTAGATTTGTTTGAGTACTAGAACTGGTCATATAATTTTATACAAGAAAGCATTCTTAAAAAATCTAAATTTTATCATATTTAAGAGCCAAAATAGTATATTAAACTATAAAATGCTTGAATTGTTCTTTTCTTCCCTTGAATTTGGACGTTTTAAATAGACTATTAGTTAAACTATGTTAGGAGGAAAGAAATTGGGTAATAGTTACATTATTCATTGATGATCAATGATAATCTAACGTGTAAAACGGAGCAATTGATGTTAATAATATGGAAATATCCTTTTGGATGTATTTTACATTAATTTATGACAATTAAAAATAAATATTTAAGAGTGTATCAAAGATCGAACATCCTTAAATTGATTAGCATATCAAACTGTAGATGAATTAAAATATTATAGATATTTTTTATATATTAGTTTTGTTGATTCAAACGATGAAATCATAAAAACATAACTGTATATTAGTCATTGTCTTGTCTTCTTGACTTATCATCTTCCCCAAATTACTAAATCATTCATAAACCAATTGCATTTCTTATAATAATAGTAAAGTTTAATATGATTTTGCTGTATTTCAAAGACTGGAAATGAAAAAGATGGAAATTAGTTCAATAATAAGTTTAGAGTCGTATTTAAACATTCATACAATTATCGTCATCAATTACCGTATTATTCCATGTTTTTTAGTACAAAAATTGATTATGTATTATGCACATCCAAGATTCATAAAGCTTCTTTGTTACTATCAGTCCATGTAAATTATAATAATGCAGCCGTTTGTCTCCTTATTATACGAGAGGACTTGCAATTTTAAAAATTTATAACTATTGAATATTATTTATAGCAAGCGCTATAACAGTCGAAGAAATGAAACACAAAAATATTATTTATCGTCGATTTTTGCACAGTAAGACAGATTTTAATGCGGTTTTGGTGCGTTGGATTCTGGAAATTTTGTAACCTAGTCAAATTATGATAAAATCCCAAATTGCGTTTACGTATAACAAAAATGCAGATTTCAGAACTGTATTTTGAAGTAGATAATACATCCATTTTGAACATTACAGGAATTATTTACAAATACAGACAATTTATTACAGATATATGATTGAATCTCCTCGTTGGTTGATTTCACGAGGTAAAACGGAAAAAGCATATGTGCAGTTAAAAATTATTGCAAAATATAATAAACGATCCTTACCGGATGATTTTATGGGTAAGACAAATTTTCTGTCTAATTCATTAAGATAAGACTTTAACATCAGAATGCCAAAATTGATATAAATATTTTCAATATTTTACGGTGAAAATAATCTCCTTATGAAGAACAGATTAACGTTATGCTAAATGTAAAGATAATATAAACATCATAGCAGTTTTGTGAGATTATGTTTTTGTGCAAATACTATTGGGGGCAATACATCTTAATGACGGTTAATTTAAAATTAATGAACATACATTTTGGTGCTCCCATTAGGTTATGATATTTTGCTTTCGAGACAATGTTTAATATAGTTATTTAAAGTCAATGAAGTCATTTGTTTTCAATTTATATTTGATTCTTTTATAACTTTTCAGATAAACTTAATTATTTAAAAAATAAGGGTGAAACCAATTATGGATTATCGAGCTTAACATCGAGTTGGCGATTAATGAAAAATACATGTATTTTATGTATAAGCTGGTAAGAAAACAATATTTATAAATAGATTATGAACCTCAGAAGCACTCAATATAGTTTTAATGCCCTACTTGATACGCAAAAGTTAAGTTTATGGCCGTATTTGTAAGTAACAAGTGGCACTTTTAACTTTATTCCTAAAACACAAAAGTAACCGAATTTAACATAGCGCAATATATTGTAATATTTTTTAAATTTTAAGTTTTCGCATAAATAAACAATTTTACGTGTTGTATAATAAGTTTTTGTTCAAAATAATTATTATTGAAAATAGAGTTTTAATGGTCCATTGAAAATTGCTGGATTTTGTTGAGGTCTTTCCGAATTTATATTTTGCCACCTCGTATTTTTGCTGCTCATGTTGCTATATTGGAAAAATGCTAAAATAAGTTTATTGTCAATATTTCCTTTCCGATTTATTTATACTAGAGAAAATTTTCGTTAATTTATGTTATAACCTTGTTTTTTGTAGAATCAATTTTTTCAGTCTATGAGTTCCATAAACCATCATACGTATACACTCCATGGATTCTTTGTGTATTAGTAAATAATTACTGTACTAGATAAACTGACTTATTACGGCTTGTAGAGCACCTATAATACCTAGGTAAATATAAACGCACCATATTGACGTTTGACCCTGCTTTCTCTATTCTTTGAAACATCAGTCGATAGAGCCTAATAAAAGTATTTTTCCATCGAATAATAAATACATGTTTATAGTTTTACATTGTCGTTCGCATTTTTAAATCATTGGCTTCTAAGGAAGAAAATTTTCTATTTGTGCACGTTTTGATCGGTACTGAAGACGATAAACACGAAGCACTTCGTCCATTTAGACCAGTGAAGCGAAGGAGAATGGGCTTAATTTAAGAATATATTGCATGCGAAGACCTAGTATTATGTAGAAGTAGACTTTGTAGCGCTCATACAATAAAACTATTGATTCAATAAAAAACCGATTATTACATTAATCATAGGAAATTTTCTCTAGTAAACATATATGATAAACTATCTAGTAAACATATAAAATACTGCTTTTAGATGCCATTTATCCAATATGATGGCGCTAGGATAAAAGTCTTTATAAAACTTCGTCGTGTTTTGAAAGAACTGTTCGTCGTTTACCCGTTGTTACCGATTGATTAATATTTCAAAATAGAATGACGCTTTTGCTCAGCTAAATATTATGCGAGGTGTATAAAGTCTTGAATTTTTTTATCGGAATAATTAACCGCATAAACGGTTTTTTAATAATATAATTTTAATCCAATTGAGAGATGATTGAACATTGGAAATGGAAGTATAACGTTATTGACATAATTTAGAAATGATTCTATAAATGCCGAGAGCCAGAAATATGAAGTGCAATTTCAAAAGCCAAAACATCCAGCCTAATTGTCAAATAATTAATAAAATAAAAATGTCACAAACAATAAATAAATTATAATAAATATATTTAAATTACAACGAGTATAAACATAACTTCAATCAAATTATTTATTGTGTGCCATGCACTCGTGCATTATAACTAATTGAATGTTCCCTATTTTTGTGTATACATTTTGCATAACTTCAAAATCTTCATGATAAAACAGCAAGGTTTGTGAGATCTTATTTTTCATTGGAGCATGGAGCATTGTAGATTATGTTAAAAATTTCGATGTATAAGTGAAAATAGCATACTTTTTGAAGCAGTAGCCATTTTTTTTCGTTTGTCTAGCCGCTATAAGTTTAGAAGGGGAGTTGAACAAAGCTACTGAGAAGCATTCGAATCAAACAAAATTTAAATTTGAAAACGGAGGATTGGGACATAAAAATTTAAATTCATGTATAATTAGATTATATTGTGATTTTTTCCATGATACTATTTTATTTATTTATTTCTGTGTTTTTGTATTTTCCACAGGAGTGCAACATTAATGTGTTATCAAATATTTATATATAACGTAACGAGCTTAGCTGGAAATCCATTTTTAAATTTCCTATTCCAAGCATTAATAGAACTTCCAAGTAATTTAATTGGAAAAATAAGTTGTAATTATTTTGGGCGACGTTTTTTATCGTTGATTGCTTTCATGTGGGCAGGATTCTTTTGCATTATTTTACTTGGAACTTATCATTGTGAGTTTTTAATTTTGGATGCGAGGGAATATAATTATTTTGTTCATATATTTTTAATTTTACAGGGCAAATATCAATGTTATCAATTGGTTTAATATTGGTTGTCAAGTTTTGCCTTTCATGTGGTGTGTATGTTCTAAATTTGCAGTCATTAGAAGTGTTCCCAACATGTGCTCGGCAGTCTGGTACCAGTGCAAGTTTCTTTTGCGCTGTAGCTTTGTCATCCTTAAGTCCTTACATAACTTATCTGGTAAGATATTATGATTTGAGATATTGTTAGTTGTTAGATGGAATAAAACGATTCCATTGTAAATTGGTTTCGTATTAAAACGATATAATTTTTTTTAACGAAGAATTTTCAAGATATTTCTCAATACCTGAATGCATTTCTGATCGTCATCGTTTTCTGAGTCCGTCAACTTCACTAAGACCTTTCTCAATAACTATATGCAAAATTTTATAAATTTTTTAATTTTTTTGGAAAGCTTCGTAAATGTCTTATAATATAATATCTTTTTACTAGTTAATTTTAATTGAACTTATACAATTTCTACCAAGTTTTACATAATTTTCTGTGAGAAAATAATTTATATATAAAATTTTACCTGAAATACATTCATAGGATCTTAAGCTTGTTTAGTAGCTCGTGGTTTTAATTTTCTACTACCATGATTATTGAATTGGAAATTTATATTTCAAAGTTTTAGTTTTTGTAATTTTTGTAACGTAAAGTTTTGATAATTTTAGGGTACGCAGTATGATGCTCGAATTCCATTTATTGCTGTCTTTATTTTGGTAATAATTGGAGCATTGAGTGGAACATTCTTACCCGAAACGGTGGATGTACAATTGCCAGAAACGTTGCAAGATGCTAGTATATTTGGGAAAGATCAATCGTATTGGGACTTTTTAAATAGAAAAAAATTAAAATATCAACAAGCAACAAGAACGGATGAATGTACTGAGGTTAAAGATGTGAAACTGTAGATTAATAATTGCACAATAAATTTATTTATTTATTTAATATGATTTTGTTTATCGTTCCAAGTAGCGTCAAATTCAACGTTCATTTGTTTATCCTGTATATGTTAATGTTATATATATATATATATGTATATATATATATATATATATATATATATATATATATATATATATATATATATATATATATATATATATATATATATATATTTATAATTAAATTAAATTCGATATCAATCAATATCGGAAATATTTTGTTCGTTTTGGTGAAAAAATGATGTAAATTTGCTTCCTTTCTTCTGCATTCTTAATAATTTTAAGCCACTTATGAAGACAGATCTCTCATGACCGTATCTGTTGATGTGTGATGCATATAAGATGCTGTCCGAAGTTGGATCAGATTTTGCATATAATGATTTTTGCTAGTGATTGGAATTTTGTGTGTTGGAAAATTGCTTATGGCGGCTCAGGCTATTTAATGCTCAAATATTTAATACAGTATATCTAATATATAAAATTCTTATAATACAGTGTTTGTTGCCAAACTCTTTCGAAACGGCTTGGCCAATTTTCATGAAATTTTGTGAGCATATCGGGTAGGTCGGAGAATCGGCCAACGTCAATTTTTTATACCACTAATGTTAAAGGTGACCCACCATAAAATTTTTTTTTTTTTGAATTTTCGTCAATATATTTTGTTTTTATTTTTTTGTTATTTGGCATTCAAAAATATATACAAACCGAAATTTTCACTCTTCTAGCATCAACCCCTAATTTTTAATAGTCATATTAGTAATGCAATCATTTAACCCCGTTTAGTAATTTAACCACGGGCAATTACTAATCAAGTAACAGTGGATCAGTTATCCGCGTCAGGGGTCTCCCGTTGTCACTTCTGAACCAGTAAATATCACAGAGTGGGGATGAGTATTACGTTTATGTATCATCTAAATTTTTCAGTGCCTCTCAAGTTAATTTTGATTTCGTAGTGAATTTATCATTATTTTTGAGTTCCATTATTATTTATATACATTGTTTTAATAATTAATAAAAACAGTTTCACTTTCAAACGTGATCCTCAACGTATCCACACGTATTGTGACAGCAAGAGCCGCTACTTTACCGGTAGGTATCATTTTATGGAAATAATATGACCACCACGACTCTGCGATAACACACGATTATTCATTAATAAATTAATGAAAAACCTTATCGAGGCAACCATTTTGAATGACAAGTTCCGAGGGGAAAATGTATTGCTGATAAAATTCCGATGAATCCTACAGTAGTGCCAATTGATGTCAAGCGTATTAAATTTCCAATTAGATTGGCATTTGCAATGATCATCAATAAGTCACAAGCTCAAACGTTGTGGGTTTGTGGCTTAGATTTGGATACACCATGTACAACTATATGTGGTATGTTCTCGCGTGGGAAAACCATCCAGTATGTTTATATTATCTAAAGATAAACTGACCAAACACATTGACGCTCTTTCGAAAATGATTCTCGTTTATTTTTCGATGTATAGATAGCTATCAAGAGCTGTAATTAATATATATTTGTTACTTTAATAAAAAGCACTTTATTAACCTAAATAAAGTGTACTTTATTTGTCTACTACGCTTCATCTCTCTTTTGATTATAATCACATCCTCACTTACTTATAGTGTTGGTTATTTTTTAAAATATTTCCTTAATTTTTCCTAGAAATAATGTATATGGCAAAACAACGTTTGTCGGGTTTGCTAGTATAATATATTATAACAAAAAAATTTAATAATAATAAAGTACATAAAATGCAAATAAATAAAAACTAATAAAATATTATATTAAATTTGCAATCGGTTATTATTATTTACAATATATAACAATTATTTATTAATATAAATTGTAGATAATAATAAACCAAAAATATTATAATCTGTGATGTAAATTTTGTACTTAGTTCTTTCATAATGTTTAATACTAAAAAAATTTTCAGATAAAAAGTTAATTATACAATAAGATTTTTCGAAATAAATAAAATTGATTTCAAGAAAATGATCCAAATAGTAGAAATAATTTTAAATTATTTATGGAAGTTTTAAATTTAAAATGAGTTTTTACTTTTTAGTTCATTTTGGAATGTCTGTTCTATATGTTGCCCACTTATAAGTCTTTTTAATGTGAAATTTTTATGCTGGAATTTAAATTTGACCAAAATACTCTATCAAATGAAATACAATCATTCAAATCTTCTCTGTAAAAAATAATGCGTATACATGAAAAAACTTCCTCCTTTTTTTACTTAAAAATAATTTTCTTGAGACCAAATCGAAGTCATATTATCTGGTTTTATTTAAGAAAATTATTACCGTCGACTCCACAATTAAATTATTTATAGAAATTTTCAATTACCAATTACTTTTTTCATTTTAGTTTACGATTCGAACAACAAAAATTTGTCTTCACATATATGGGCCAGCAAAATAAAAAAAAAGGTAAAAATGCATTGAAGGTTCGTAGATTTTCATATAAACTTGACATCGAAGAATTTATATGGCAAAACAACGTTTGCCGGGTCTTTTTGCATATTTAATAAATACACGTGTCACGACCCGATAGCGATAAACTTCAAAACTATTTATCTGGCCCTAAATAACGTAACGTTATTTTAACGGGATATTTGTTCTCAGATTAATATTACGTTAGTAATTTTTTAATGAATATTCACCAATAACTATGCTTCCTGTAATTGTATTTTACAACTTATGACTGATTATAATAAAATTTTCGATTTAAAATTCACCTACTTTAAAGAATAATTTTAACTGCAAATACATTTTGCTATGTATAAAAGAGTGTAATATTCATGAATGGGAGGTAATCATTCTTCAAGATGGTATGCTTTTGCACAGAGTTTGAAAAGACTCAAATATTTTCGGCATAATAGAGAGTGTATTTTTGCAATCAGGAATGTGGAATGATTAGGGATTATGAGAAATTTGTTTGCTTTCCTTAGCTATTTTTGTTTTTTTTAAGGTAAAAAATTAAAAATACCAAGTTTTTTCTATGCATGCTAGAAAAAAGTGATAAAATAGTATAGGTATAGTAATAGTAAACTGTTTTCCATGCAAGGTGGTTATAATTGATATGAAAGTTACCACAGGCAAGCGTTTTACCGGGTATGCTAGTATATATATATATATATATATATATATATATATATATATATATATATATATATATATATATATATATATATATATATATATATATATATATATATATATATATATGTATATATAAATATATACTCTGATGTAAAAATCTACTACACTAAATCCCTTAAATAAATTGTGAAACTACACTACAAACCTTTTTACTTAAAACTCAAAATGCTTTACTGTATACGTAAGTACTCTTAGATTTGTATTTAGTTCGTATAGTGTAGGTTTACAAAGAAAGCAAATAGGTATATCTACTATCATTTCTATGTATATAAAATTCTTCTTTGGAGACAATTTTTCGAATAACAAGTATAAGTAAAATTTCAGATTTTTAATTTCGAGATCACTCGAGATACAAACATTTTATGAAAAAAGTTTATGTATATGAAACGTTAGTTATGTTGTAAGTTAAATAAACTTTTACTTTCAAGATAAATTTCAAATAACTGCAAAAGTCTTAATCAAGTCCATTGAAATAGAGCTGCTGCAATATTGATGATATCACCGAATTTTTCTTTACTACTTTATAGTTTTACAAGAAATATTTAAATTAAATATTTAATTTTCAATGTATATTTAATCAAGCAAAACGAGATGCAAAACTAATAATAAATAAACCAATGAGCTCATCTACCCTTTTATTTCTATTATCTAATTTTCCTAGGGAAAACTTTGGAATAGAAATTGTAGGTTAAGTTTAGCATTTATTCCAAGCTCGAATTTTCTTCAGATAAAGAAATAAGAATAATTTCTGAGAATGATCGATTTTAACAAAATGTCTTTTTTCTTGTCCCTGGATTATCTGAAGCTCAAATTTAACATTGTTGTGATTGTAGCTATTTTGCTTACGAAGGTATCTTGACAACTAACAGACTGATGAACGGTCAAATAGACAGACCCATTTCTATAAATAATTTTGTTGGACTTAGTGGATCCCAAAACGGGTATTTCCAATAAAAACTAGAATTTTAAGCCGACAAAATTACTTCTTTTTACTATTGTATGAGAAAAGAAAGTAATTAATTGTATTACGACTCTGCAAGTACATATGGGTATCTATAACTAATAATTGTATGAATTATTTCCTAGTGATAGAATTACAACCATCGAGGTTTATAAGTTGGAAATAAACGAAATGTACTTAATGGATTTGAACATTTCATCGGAATATTTGAAAAGAGAAATGCAGATTAGAAACTGTATTATTATACTAATACAGAAAAAAATTAAAATATAGTAAAACACTCTCTCTTTGTTAGTAAATAGTGTTTTATAGTAAAACACATGTTGATATTTCAATTGTCTATAAAATCTTCTTGGATCACTTTTCACGTATTTTCAATTGAATCTGAGATGTTTGCAATGAACAATTCAAATATACAGCTCATCCGCTTGGAATACCCATTAATAAATTTATAAAAACCGTACACTTACGTCAAATTTGCAGGAAATCCATCTTCGTGACTGTATAATCCCCCAAGCCCCATTGGTAATGGGAAAAATTCCTTTTAACTACCGGTTATACTACTAAACATGCAAAAAGCATTTGTTTTCGACTTTTTCATTCGATTTGGACATCCCTGACACCATAAATTACTCTAAAAAAGTTTTGGGAACATATGGTTGCACTCGCTGTTGTATTTCATATTAGTTTATAAACAGCTACTTTAAACTTAATCAATAGTGGTTAGTGCAAGATATAAAACTTGCACTCGTGTTATAAAAATACTTGTTTCAACAAATTTTGTAAACTATTTTATAATATTTTAAATGTGTTTATTTATTATTATTCTTTTTACTTTTTGTAACAGTAGTACGTACAATTGTCTTTTGAACCTTTGAGGGAGTCTGTAGTGTTATTGATGATCGATATAGAAAACGGCAACAGGCAATAAAAAAGGTAGGAGATTATCAGTTTCAACGGTAATATTTTTAAAAAAAAAACAGCTACGTCTCAATTTTTTCCTAGTTTTGATTTTAAATTTTAACGTTACACATGTTGATTTAAATTATTTGAACCAACTGTTCATGAGAGAATAAATGCTAATAATTATTATTCCTTAAATTTATATTCATACGATATTCATCTGCAGTCACTGACTTTATATTATTGCAAAAATATGTACTACCAAAAATTAAATATTGTTATTTTTACCTCTCATTTTTATTTCTCTTTTAATATCTCTGATTATTTCTATCCGATTTATAATAATAAATAAATATTTATTTATAAATGACTTATTTTGAAGCTCAATCTCAAAAGATTACAAAGTTTATGTTACTTTAAAAGATTACAAAGTATAGCTTTCCTTTTTTTTTGTTTTTTGCAGGTAATAGAATTATAGATTTCTAACGTGTCACAAAACATAGAATTTAAAATCTATCCAATAGGTACATTTGTAACAATTAATATTAAAAACCTTATTTATCGATTTGTAGGTTTTAAATATTTATTGTTATAAATGTATTTAAAGGGTAGATTTTAAATTCAATGTTCTGTGATCCGTTAGAGCTTTGTTATCCGTCTATGTGTATCAAAGGCTAGAGGAACTGTTTGTACTCGTTTGAAGTGTGCAGCTCAAACGTTTGGCTGATAATAGTATGCAACTTCAGTTTGTGCTTGTTTGTCTTCCACCTGAGCCACGAGGTTCAAACTCGATGTTAAAAAGGTCTTTTATGCCTTACGTGAACCATACATCATAACTAAAATGAATAAATTCAACTATCGAATGCAAACATTTACGTGCTATTAACTTGTGTATAACTTGCCATATTTCTGATTGGCTAGAAAGCAAGGTGATTTTAACTTTTGTTTGAAAAATTGGTATATATTAATTTACAAACACGTCATGGGTCAGGTTAAATAAAGTATATATATATTTGTAAAAAATAATAAAAGTGTGAAGTGTGATATACTTGTCCATGGTCCGTCTAAATTTTCCCAATCACCTAGAAATACAGCACATAATATTACGACAATGCTTGGACGTCACTTACGTTTATACATCTGTATGTGTACATGTACGTTCGGATGTTGAGTTAGCACCACTGCAGCAAAGTAGACAACAATCTTTTATATTCTTGCACCACGTTTGGTTTACGTGCTGTGAATGCCTGTTTGAGATATTCATCCAACTATACCTCCACAATTCTTACTAATACAATATAACAGTTACCAAGTGGCATTTTTCAAGGTGATGGGGAATATTTATATCAAGCGCTTTTTATTCAATTTAGAGTTTACCATTTTGTGATTATTATTATTGGTGTCACATTTACTGCTTGTGTTAACCCTAACGTACAGAGGTAAAAGTTGTTGTATCTGAACGTTGTAATACAGATGATCTGAAAATTTCTGACACGTTTTAGAATTTTTGAATCACTTTTTAGAACTTCACACATAAATCAAGAAACTTTAAGAAAGTTTAGGAAGCTCATTAAACTTCTTTTTTTTTTTTTTTTAAATATGGAATTGAACCATGTCCAGTAGTACAACGCCATGATGTTTAGTATTATACCATTTCTTTTTTAAATTATTCTGACAACTTGTATATAAAGCATGAATAATATTTGTAACTCCAAAATATAAAATATGAATAAAGAAAAACTTTTTTAAAGAAAATTGAAAAGCTGAAAATTGTTTTTTAATTACGACGAATGTTCAAGATAAAAACTGTGATAGTAATTCTAAAATTTCTTAAAATACTTAAAAGTTTCAGTAAATTTTTATAGTTTTAGTTTGTATTGTATGGTTTGATAATTATGAATCCAAATGATTATAATTCTCAATTATCTTATCTACTTTTACGTATGAAGTCAATTTAATTTCAGTTTTGTATTTGACAATTTGAGTAATATATGATTGTAGTCGCTTGGAAACTGTTAATTTGAGGACACCTGTTAATTGTTGGTATTCCTAAACGTTTTGATAACAAAAATAGAGCATCTAATGAAAACATAAAAAGCCCTTAATTTTTTGAAGTTTTGGTTAATTTTTTGTGGGAGGGGGGTATGTTAGCATTGGTAAGATCTTAATCGCTTAAATGGACTCTTTTATATGTGTGCGAGAATCTCTATAAGTGTGGGTTGTTCCGACAGAGTGAGGCAGAAAATATCTCTTGTTACCTATTCTCCGAGTAACTAAGCATGTTGCACGCATTTTTCATTTGCATATAAAATGCGCAATGTGGACAGAATCTCTTCAAGAAAAGAGTGAATATATACCACACCGTAATGTTAATAATTTTTTCGCATCCTCATTGACAATATAGCAGTCTTACATATTTGGTCGTTATATGTAAGAGTGACAATCAGTAGTAGTTATTTTTTCAGTAGTGGTATGTGCTGAGTATGCTATATTTGCATGCATGGCGATTATAAGTGCAGCCATTAATGTAACACTTTTGGCCAAACTTTTATATCGTTAAATGTCCATACCTGTTTACATGACCGTGGTCCGATCACCAAAATAACAACCACTAACATTTACTCGAAGAATAATTATGATTAGCTAAATCATACTGATGCTGACCACTTTATAGTCGAGTTACGGATTGAATTTAAGCGAATGTAGGTAAATTGGAGTCAAAATATTATTTCTAACAATCTTCAAATTCTCTTTGATGGTATAATGGTATCATTATTTCGAGACATTCTGGTATAATATATAAACCGCAATTTCTAAGCAGCATTAATACACAACAACATGGTCGGCACTATAATACTATAAACCACCCCAATTGTAGGATGAATATACTTTCTAACATACAGAACCACATCATTCTGTATAGGACAAAACCCTTATTCATCCATACCATAGCATCTAGTCTCTTCCTATACTTACAAATTCACATATACACACGTACCTATAGGACATACAAACATGTTCCATACAAATACAATTTCTTACTACTCAATATTATTTTGTGTTATCTAAAAACTAAACTAAATCCAGTAAACCAAACAAACGAAGTGTCCAACAATTCGAACTGACAACACATAAAATAAAAAAAAAAGAAGTTATTAAAACGCATAGCAGTATTATGTTATTAAATAAATAAAATACAAAATTGTCGTACATGATGGCTCGTCCATTTATTTATGTGTGTTTGTATTTTTTTTTGTCTGTTTTTATGTTTATTGACAATTGAATAGAAATTTCTAGTTTATTATTATAGTGGATCGTTAGGGTTTATTTTCAACTTATTTATGATATTTGTATCTCATAATTAATACTTATACCATGTGTGTATGTTTGAAGTAAAATAAAAGCCCGTAAAATTTTCGATTACGTCCACAGGCTTATAGGAAGGATCATGGAATAGATGCAAAAACGATTTTTTTGAACATGTGATATCATTATATCACAAGTTGAAAAAAATCGTTTTTGCATCTGTAGGACATCTCATTAGATGTCCTTCACTCGACTACATCAAAATTTTCAGGTTGCAGAACAACGGACAATTGGTATTTTTTACGTGATGGATAAAATTGTTATTACATTTGTTATTGAATTATTTTCTAACTACAATTACAAGAAAAAAAAATTTCTACCAAATTAAAGTCTGTGAGGACATTCAACAATTTTACGAACTTTCCACAATTTTTTACAGAAGAAAGTAGTAGCCCTAACTGTAATTGGGCGTACCCAGTCTAGCCTCTTTGTGTGTGAGTGTGTATGTTTTTTTTTTTTTTTTGAAGAGGGGGGAATCCTTTTTACGGATTCCAGGCATATCGCCTGGATATGTGTAGAATCGGCGCAGCGTCATCTAAAACTCAACGCTAACGCCCATACTCACTAAACCCTAAACCCCTTTTCTTTTGTTCGCGTATACCCCACGGAAACCGCTGTCAGGCATTACTTCGTGGGGGGAGGATATAACTATTGCTTTTCCTTCTGGCGGCTAAGGTGTTATCTTTCTTCCTTCTATCATGTGTAATTTGATCTTGCTCTTTCGATGGAACGCAAGTCTGTGAGGACTTCTGTAACAAACGTGTTGGTAGCGTTCCAGGCAGTCTCTGATGATAACATTGCTTCAACTAGTGAATCTGGTTGCATTCTCTGGTTCAGGATCCTTTCCAAGTCTTCACGCTGTGGATCGAAACGACGACATACAAAGAAGACATGCTCCGCATCTCAGCAACTCCTGGGCAGGCATTCCGAATCATTCCGGGAATTCCGGAGAATCATCGTGATTAAAGCTGTGTAGATACTCTAGAAAACACCCGTGTCCACACAACATCTGTGTAGGATAATAATTGACCTCGCATTGATTCCGGTTAAGCCAAGTGTCGATCCGCGGTATGAGGCGGTGCGTCTACCTACCCTCCTCTGCGGCATCTCATTGCAGTTGGCATCGGCCTATGCTGTATTATACTTGCAATTTGTTATAATGATAATGTTATTCAGTTGAATGCAAGACATTTGTCAAAAACTTGAAAATATAGGTGACTTTAGAGTATATTTCATTAGAAGCTAATTTGTGTAGGTTTATCAATTTTAAAATATTGAAAAAAATTTGAAGACTTTAATAGTGACTTTAAAATGGAATAATCTTGTAACTCAGTTTTTATACAATGATACCCATGCGTATTTAAAAGAATATTTCACTATAAATATAGATATAATTTTATTCTTCTATTAATATTATATATATTATAATGGCTCTTAAAGTTTTTTTTCAAACTTTGTGTATAAAACGTAGGTAGTTTGTGTGATAATGAAAAAACCGACAGAAACGAGCACAAGTAAAGTTTATTTACACGATTTTGAAATTACTAAAAATAACACTATGATGTGGGAGACAATATTCGATAAAAATAGGAGTGGGAGACAATATTCGAGGTACGTATCCGATTTGCAAAATCATTTCATCAATATTAAAAATGGATCGTTTGAGACTGTGCAAAATTAGGGGTAAGAATAATACTTATCATTATATAAAATCATTAAATCATTCCCCAAGAGAGTTGAAAAAAATATTTATTATTGGTTTTATGAAGATTTTTTATTTCGAACACCTGATTATAAGTCAAGAGGGATGTGTAAGGAGGAATGAAGGAAATCTGGGCTATGCAAGTTTGGGAAAAAAATAAATGTTCCTTATTTATAATTTATTATTAGATGTGGAGCGAAATTCTGGATTATTTTTAGAAAAAAATTCTTAAATTTATCTTCCAGTTCACTATTAAGCGACCTTTGATGGTTATCCATTTTCACTATTTATAAAGAATATATATTTATATACTTCAGAATATAATAACAAATAGACTTTCATGTAAAGAAATTGTGTTAATGTAAATCATGCTGAAAATAATATAACTTTTGAAGGATAACTATGTACAAAATCTTAAATGAAACAATTAAGTAATAAAGAAATGCTAATACGCTTCACATAAAAGAGAGTAAATACGATAGGGATGTCTTCTTGTGTTTTCTTTAAGTTGAAGGTGGTACAACCGTACACCATTATCCTCTAGTTCTTTCATGTTCATCCCATCAGGATTACGAAGGTATATATGGGGACGTTATCATATATAGAAGATAGTTGAATGTTTTCGGTCGTTTAATTCAATTATCCAGTGTCTCTAGAAACCTCAAACAATTTACACTGTTTATGTTAAGATGATTGCTATAAAAACAGGTGATTATAAAATATCTACTGATTTATTCAAAATAATTTACATTGCTATATAATGTGGTATTTATGTTTCCTTCGAAAAAATGAAAAAACAGTACCAATTTTTAGAAGACTCAAAACTTTCGAGACATCGTTGATTAATTATTGAAATTGCAATAAAAATTGCCAATGTTTAAACACTCCAGAAATGTAATTTAGTAAACGAAAATTATAATTGAATTTTTCCGAAAAAAGACTGTGGTCAGGTGATGAAGTGTGTTATAATTAAACTTCTTTAAATATTACTTAAACAAAATCTTCTTACAGAAACATTGAAGTGAAAATCAATGCCTCATTTCCATTCAAAAATGTTAAATAATGGGAATCAAAATTTGCTCATGTTCTTTGATGAGAAAGTGGAACTCTTGTTTCACTAAGCTTCTAAAACTGTTTTCTTATTATTATAGCTAACATCACCCATCCAATTACAATTTTATCTTTAATTAAAAGAACCTCGTGAAGTATGAATATTATGTTCAGTTAATAAATTTCTTTATTAAGTAAACGCCTTGAGACTAAAATGAGCAATTTAAATATGAGGTGAAAAAATTAATTTTCTACATTTAATCTTTTCTACATGAATTTTATATATAATACTTTTTTGGATAAGTTAACATCATTTTTTACGATTTTCTGCTGCAATTTAAAAAAAAAATATTTAGTATAATCGATTTGAACAAAATAGGGCTCCGTTTGATCCAAGTTAGCTTCATAACTGATACTTTTTTACCACTAATTTTCAAATCGAAAATATTAATAAAACATTTATAAACAATTTTGCTTGAATTATTAACGAATACAAATAAAAAAATTAATGTTTTTAATTAAATATTACATAAATTTTTCATAAATATTGCCAATATTAGAAATAAACTTTACATGTACAGTATTTGTTATCTCATATTTGAGATTGATTGCATGAGCAACATCAAAGTCATCGAGGTTATGTTTTATTATGGAGCTTTACAAAAACGGATCTCCATTATAAATATTGAAATAAAAATATATAATGCATGTGCGTACAAAATTTCATCAAAATTGGGTGAATGGCATACGATATATGTGGGCATTAAAGTAAAAATACCTATTATCGAATATATATTTACGTAAACAGCTGTATCACCGGAACGACAAGACCGATTGAGTTTCGATTCGAATATTTGGTAGACAAATACATTTTTTACATTTATCATATTAAATTTTCTATTGTAGTAAACTGTATGTATGTTGTTTGTGAATGTTGCTTTTCTCTTATTTTTTTGTTTCAATTATTAATTTTTCTTTCAAAAATTTAAATGACTTAACAGGTCATTTTTGGAGGAGTAAACCTAGAAAACATATGTACATATTATACATAGAAAATAAAAATCGATATTAGACGAACGGATTACGGGATATCGCCGTGTAAGTGAAAACCAAGAGATAAATTTCGTAATTGAACCACAGTTCACTTGTAAAACTGGGATTATCTCGAACATTTTCACTTCTGTTAACCACAAATTCATAAATATTCGTTATGTAGTTTTGGAGTATTCGTGCTCGACTGATCAATTGTTATAGACCGATAGACCGATGGACTCGAAATGAGACTTGCTCAGGAAAATATTTTTTTTTTCAAGAACAAATCCCGAGATCATAGATATAACTCGGAAATGCCCTGTCTCAGAAACCGGTATAGATACAATGGTATATATTCATGTGACCCAATTAAATTTTGTTCGTTTAACATTATTTTTTAAGCCAACACGCTATTAGCTTTTAGTTTTTAAGTTGGCTATTTAAGAGCCATTAAAATTTTTTCAAATTTTCGGTTGAAAAAATTGTTTTCAATTTTATTATTACTTATTTTGAAATATAATCGTATCAATCTAATATTTTTCTTCTAATCGTTAATCACGATTCTTGTATGAAAATTATAAATTACGGATGAGCTGTCTTTTTCTCAAAAATTACGCTAGTTTGTTGAAAAAAAAAAACTGAAAAACGCAAGACATGTTTTCATGATTAAGATTATAATGTGTAGAAACTATAGAATAGATTAAATTCTGTCATGTTGAAAACTTCACCGGTTCAACTAATTTTCAACTATTTTGTCACAACTGATATTAAATTCGATGGCGATGATGTTTATAAGAGATTGGTTACTAATAAAATATTCGATCAAAACAAAATCTTATAATTTCTTAAGGCAATCATATGTTTTAATTTTGTAATACTTATTTATTTGATAAGAATTATCTAAACATTTGACAGAAACTATTAATAAACTTTCGAATCATTTATATTTAGGCACAATGAACTCATACTCAAAAATTAGTATCTCGATTGTTGTTGTTACACTTCGTAGACTTTCATAAATTTACCTATTAACGTCTCATACCATTAATTGTATGTTTGGTAAATATAATGACACCCAAACCCTTTAATTGGGCTTACATAGAATCCCTAATATACCACCGTTGTAATCGTTTTGCAACTAACATGTTTTTCACACTGTTTATGGCAGTATCTATATTTCATGTAATTTATAAATCATAACCGTTTTTATAAAAAAGCGTTTTATTAATATTTTATGTGGTTTTTTTTATACAGCTTAATAGCTCTATGGATTGCGTATCGTTTAGGGTCTTTTATTAATGCTTATAGTCACAAATAGTTCAATTATTACTGGTTGTTTTACTTATTATATTAACAAAATATTGATTATATTAACAAAACTTTATTTTTTAGTTTATATTTTCTTTTCAAAATTGCCTTGTTAAGTGCTTTTAGAACTAGTTTCATTTCGTATCCATCGGACCGTCGGTCTGTGAAACTAATCAGATGAATGCGCATAGCTTCAAAATCACCATGGTAAAAACATTGCAATCATCAACTACCTTTCCGCAGATACATCCTTATATTATTCATTTCTTCTCTGAAATACTAATTTTTATTCATTTAAATGTCGAAATCTAATGAGCTGTGGAACCGATATTGACGAAATTTTATATGCTCATAATTTAACGTCATTTAAATTATGTTAAAAATTAATTAATCTGTTAAATCGTTACTAAAGTATAAAACAAAAATATAAACTCAGCTAACTCAACTAAGTGAATTTTATACGATAAAATATAGAAAATGTGAAAATGTCAAATAAAACATTTGTTTGAAAATTTTTTTCAAAGACTTAGATCATTTAGATTAGCCTCAATTTTAGCATAAATATTGCGAACTAACACATTTAGTACTTATATGTAATAGATATTGTGAATAATATATATATATATATATATATATATATATATATATATATATATATATATATATATATATATATATATATATATATATATATATATATATATATATATACCACGTTATTTTTCATGTAAAACTTTTATCAGGAGGTTCTTGGTGTGACTTTAACGAGCCGCACCCATTTCGGAATTTCATTTTTCTATTAGGATGCTAATTTAATAATAGTTTCAAAAACCAAAAATTCAATATTCCTTCATGATATATTATCTGATTCATATTGGAGTGTGGTATACTTTACATTCTATTTAATATCTGTTTTTTAAGATTCTTGATTTGAGTACTCGGTCTTACATAGAAATAATCTATATATGTTGAGAACAGGATATATCTAAATTTGAGTACAGAAAATCCCATAAAGAGTTGAATGTCCGCCTTGGCCTCGTCAATCTCACCCAATCTGAGTTTCTTCTCATCTGTGTGTCATCCGTAAACTTTCTTTGTTGATTAGAACCGGAAATTGAATTAATAATTATGTCTAAATTTCAGTAGAGAAAATCCGAAAAAGAGTAAATCATCCGCGCCTTGCTCTCGTCCATCTTATCGAATGAAAACCCTTGAGTCACTTAGTGTTATTAGATCAAAACGAACCCTCTTTTGGAACTGGAGATATTGGGGTACAAAACTGTCACAGCACTACGAGAAAAAAACCCCCCTAAAGAAATGCATATTATATAATTTGTCCTTTGAACACTCAGTGACTCAATCCCTATTATTTGAGCTATTAAACTCTCAAAATGGATGAGTTAGAGGTTGTTAAGAGCACAATATACACTTATCATCTGTTTTTATGTGATCTGAATGATAAATAGAATCAGGTCTGTTTGGGAAATGCCATTGGTGTTAAGAATTTTAGATTCAAATTCAAGGCATTAAATTATTATCAACAATTCATGCTGCGGAGCCGCTCGCATGTCCACAAGTTACTATTTAAAAAAAAAATATCAGCATCTAATGAAGCTACAAATCAGTTTCAATTATAAAATTAATTTTGAAAGTCTGATCTTTGAAATCTGTAACTCGTCGTTTTAAAGACAAAGACTATAAATAATAACAAAAACTAATAGACGCATTGTCTTTAAGTTGATAATTCATTTAAATATGAGAAAATTTAATGATTGGTTGGTTGATTTTGAAAGAGTGTGCATAATATTCGCAAGTTTAAATTGCCTATATAATACATCATATTATACTCGTTTAACATGGACCTAGAGTATTAATAGGAAACTTATATAACTTATATTAAACTACAAAGCCATATTTTTTAATAAAAATGTATACTCTATGAAATAGAAGTTCGTATAAGAAATAAATGTAATAAATTTTTTGATCAAAAAGCGATTTCTGTTTTTGAGATAAGTACGAAATTAATGGAATTTTAGAGTAGCAATATAAGTCTACTTCATATATCATTTTCAATGATTGAACTATGATTTATTGTTGTAATATATTTTGTCGAAAATAACACACATTACCTATCTACTTTAAAACTAGTCAATTAACGAACAGGAAAGGTTTTAGTTCATGTATATTAACGAACACTACGGTGATGTAAGACATATATTCAACATCATTGTGCGACAATTTTCAACTTTATGTTACTAATTTTCTATGTAAACATTGTTCTCCTTTGTGTGGCAGATAGTACTTATTTGATGAAAATTATATAAATGAAAGAGTATTTTACTTTACGACAAATACTCGATGCATTGTCAATAACTCAGCTCGTAAAAGTATAACTAACTAGTTACGTAAATGGGAATCGATAGAGGGATTCTAAGGGAAAAGTTTCCTATAAGAGATTGAAAATGTGAATTTTTCGTTGAAAAACCCATGTTTTTTAATATATTTTTACGAATAACTCTAAAACTGAATCATATAAAGGATTTTTTTTGTGAGTTTCTAAAATTTTTTACGCATAAGTTTTGATGTCATCTAATCGTCTGTAATTCTGTATGTTTTAAATCTAAAGAAATAAAATAAGCAATTTTTATACTCGACATATACATAATATGCCAGAGTATATTATTTTAAGTGTCAAGTTTGTAACGCTAGAAAATATTAACAGCACAAACAAAATTTTGGTTTATACCCGCTGGTCCACTTACTTGTCCGTTAACTTAAGATAACTCAAAAACGCCAAGTGCTACCGAGTTTAAATTTTGGTGACATATTTAAAACGTAAATACTGAGTTTTGATTCGTAAATGTGCATAATCGGTTCATTGAGTGCAATGTGTCCAGAACCCAACTTTTGAACTATAAAAGAAAATTTTAAGGATAAAAATGTATGGTTTTTTAAAAACAAACACCTTTTGTATCAAATATTTTTTTGAAAAACGTTTACGTTCGCCATAATTTTAGCTCAATTTTAGCTATTAAGTATATGTATAAATACAATACATATCGCAGTAATATTATATGTATATGTATATTTACATCTGTATAGACTGGATATTTAAATTACTTAATGAATGCTAATGATTAAAAGCAGTTCAAACGTTGATACAAAATCGTATGTCGTGTATCTAAGCTTTTGACAGTGTATATTTTAACGGCCATTAGAAAACCAATATTTTGCTCAATGATTTAGAAAAAAGACTGATTACAATAATAACATGATTTGAAAATATTATAGTTTTTGGTTGAGGAAGTATTATATTACTTTTGATTTGCATTGAATATGTATTTTTGAACATATAGACAATTATTTATGAATTAGAATTGTTAGGAATTCAATATTCAAGTAGGATTTAAAATAATCACGTGTCTATGCTTCTGCAAACTAAGTGTTATCGATTTTGAATTATTTTGATTTGCTGTGAATAATAAGACTTTCAACTAACATATGATGATCGTCGATGGATCGAAATCCATGATTCTGATCTGATGATAAGTTAAAAAAAAAAACATTTTTTTCATAGGTGAACTTTTATTATTTCATTTGGTGAATATTATTCGTCGAATATAACAGATATAACAATGGCATAGAGTAGAGTTAAATGAAAAGACAAAGTGAAGTTTATATAGCACATCAAATAGGAAGTATGCCGTTGTTCCTTGTTGCTTCTCTGTGCCAATCCACTACCTTGGATGTACTGTACGCACACATATATACAATATACAAACTACAATCTATACCATATAATGTTGAACATATAAACTTATTCTAGTTGGGTAGTAAATCATTATTATTTAAATAAAATAATGAGGCATAAAATTATTATTTATATAATCTTCCATAATATATTTTAGTGATTGTCTTTATCGATTACTATATTATTAACACTTCCACGTTCTAAATTGGACACTTGAATATGTATTTTAAAAGTTACTCTGATATTGTATAAAGCAGAGTATCAAAATTAAAAGGTCTATTTTGTCGGACAACAAATAGTCTGTTTTGTATAATGTCCAAGAAATTATCCTTTTTTAATTAGGTATTTAATTATTATATTTTAAAAGGCAACTTATTGAATAGGATAGTAGGAAATTTAATTTAAGATAGTAATTTCAAGACTCCGTAAAAGTAGTGATAAAAAATTTATTTGTAATAAAACTGTGTCGTCTATATAACCAAACCATAAACGATTTTCAATTTTAAACAAATTTCTATTTACCATTTTTCTATTCGTATCGAGTAGATCACAACTTATGCGCTATTTCAAAGAAACTTGCCAATAAAAGAGCATTTAAGGAGGTTTTTCAAACTTAAGTATCTATTATTGGCAGATATTTTTGTAAAACTGATATATTTTAATCAAAAATAATAATAAAACTAATAATTAAGCAATAATTAACATTTTAGTGTCTTTATATATATATTTATGATTTTAATATGAATGACTTACTGTTTTGATAAGATGATAGTTGTGAAATTTTTATGATAACACATAATTTTTATAATAAATTTTTATACTAATTAAATTCTTTCATGCACTTCTTAAATTTCATTAGACTCATCTAAAAATACATATATATATATATATATATATATATATATATATATATATATATATATATATATATATATATATATATATATATATATATATATATATATATATATATATATATATATATATATATATATATATATATATATATATATATATATATATATATATATATATATATATATATATATATATATATATATATATATATATATATATATATATATATAACATGTAAGTTCCCTATTATATATATTTCTGTTGGAAGAAAATTGGACTCTCGCTATAAGTGATTAATTTCTTGATGATGATCGGAATAGCTGAGTAGAGCTAACAATTATTACATATTCACGCAAAATTTCACTGTCTTACCCAGTACGGTGTGTTATATTCTTAATTAATCTCGTCCATTGAAGACTTCTAATAGCTCAAAGTAATATAGCTTTTCCCATTTCTATTCTAATGTGTAATAATTCTAACTTATATTATGAATATTAAAAATATATGGTAGGCCATTTAATACCTTGAGAGTACAGTATATATTCTATACAGATAAAATTGAAAGTTTCTTGCACTTTATTCATGACATAAATTAATTATTTATGGCATAAATGTCGAGCCGGTGTTTGTGCCAATTGCTTGTCATGATACAAACAAAGCGTATATATTTATATTCGAAGATATTGGATGATACTCACTTAAATACTGACAATGTCATAATTATTTGGAATTCATTAAGTAAAATTACTAATGTGAGTAACTCCATTATAAATACAGAACATATACGAGATTGTATGTATATATACTAAAAGCATTAAATAAGCGATGAATGTAACCATACATACAAACGTATACATCTTAGACATCATTGGTTGAGGGGAAAATATGTAGAAACAGTAAAGATGAACTTCAAAATCCAAAAGGAAGGAACACATTTTGATAATAATTGTACTTGAACAATCTTATATTAATGTTTAACCAGAATTATCGACATCATATAAAAGTTAAATATATTGTACCTATATCTACTGTATGCACAAAATAGTTATTACCATCTTTGTAAAATATTCTACGATAGACATTTATTTGAGACTAAAAATTCTTTACAACTAAAAATTCTCAGCGACTATCATCAAGTTTTGATTGATGTATCAGAAAAAAGGATTGGATTTTTACAATTTAAAAAAAAACTGTGCATTCTGTTTATTCTAAAGTAAAAAGATCCAGTGCCTTTGCTTTAAAAGTCTTGATGGTTATGCCAAGTTCCATGTTCTTGTGGCGCTTGTTATATTGGACAGACTAAACATAAGCTTTCTGAGCGCATTAAGTAACATATTAATATCTGAAAAATAACAGAGCATCATTGGTCTATTTTATTGTTTGATAAAGTGTCTATATTACATCGGGAACAAAATTTTTTTATGAGAAATGAAACTGAGATGGTGTTTATAAAGTTAAACAATTCGGTTAATTCAATTCGATGAAATAATGTTTTGAAAAAAGTTTGAGTAGTTATTATTGTGTTAAAAATGATAAAGTAAAAATTAATTTTATTGATATATACCTTATCTGATCATTTGTTTTCGTCTCGTGTTTTTTTTAAAGCATTTAAAATTTACGACAATATTAAACTGTTCAAGTAGAAGATAATAGTATTTAATTCGTTTGCTAATTTAAAAATTCCTGCCTCACATTTTTATCATCACCAGAAAATCTACTGAAATTGTTTTTAAACACACTTTGCCTAAAGAAAAAACTTGTAATCAAAGTGCAATCGTCAGAAGTCAGTGTAATTAATTTATGAAGCGAGTTACTTTTGTACATTCTGTATATTTCAGTATACATGGTTATTAAAATACTTATATGACATTGTGATGTTAACTTACTTGAAACTTTATCGATAATGTACCATCTATTACAACGCTATTTAACCAAAAACTCTTCCTTTGGGATTATTTTGTGTATAAATATGAGTATATTTCTGTTTGTACGTATATGTATATTATATTATCGATAACAATATGTGTCTTTACATGTTGCTTTAATCTGCTTGATTTAATTAAAAAATTAATGATATTACTTTTAATTATAACATTTTCATAGTTCATTGTTTAAATATTTTTATAGATTTATTAAACTTTATTTTCAACATTTAAACAATAAACGTTCCAAAATCCCGATAGGTTAAGCCGCTTAAAAAGCTACCATTGGCTTAGAATGGGTGATGGATTCATCTATAAATGAAATGTTCACAGTCTACGTCTAAGTACGTTATTGAAGAAAGTATTGAAGTATTGAAGAAATAAAACGGCTGATATAATAACAGCCACAAATTTTTATTAATAAAAAACCAAATTACCTTCTTTGTCTAAACAAAATTTGACGTAATGCGTAACTCACCCGGATTTCGTGAACTTTATATGGAAAAATTAATGTGCTTCTACTATGTAAAGATTTATGTTTGAATATAAGTCCAAATTATCCCAATTACGATATCTGTAGATGAAAATACCTAAAAGTCGAAATATATTTTTGCCTTTATTTTCTCTCATGTCTTCTCTATAAGAGTATTTTTTCTCTTACGTAAAACTCAAAATTTTATTTTACATAGCTGGTTCCTTGGCACAGTTCAATAAGTGGGTTTTTCTATTCTAGAATATTAAATTGATATCTTAAAAATTGGGCTCGTAAAATACAAAAAAAATTTCGCCAGCCCACCTTTTTCAAAATTCAAAGACATGAAAGAGTTTCTGGATTGTTCTATTGCTGTAAACCCTATTCTAGAAAACCAAATTGATATTTCAAAAATAAGGCTCAAAAACGTAACAAGAGTTTCGACGCAATTGTGAGGAAAAAAAATTTAATTAGATATTCGGGTCTATTTTTTTAGATATCAATTTGATATTCTATAACAATGAAGAATATTAATTGAACAACTCAAAACAACTTCGAAAATTGTTTCATCGAAAAGTCCCTACTTTACATTTGCATCTCTGTGTATTACAAATCGATATTTTTCATGTATGTCTTATATTTACATCAATGCATCACTTACAAAGGCTGCGACTTAGGCATTTCGACAAATGTGGTGAACTGAATAAATAATTATAGATGTGACATATACCCATGGCCATTTATGATTTGATAGCAAAACCTTCTGTGATAGGGAACTTATTTAGTGGTGCGACGAAAACTGCGACATTAAAATAGTTGCAGGATCAGATACAGGTACAAATTATAAACAAAACCTATGGTTTAACATTTATTCGAAAAGTCAATAATGTCTGAGTTATCCGAGTTATATTTTTGAACGAATTCATAAATTTTATCGAAAAAATAGTGATCGAAATGATGATGCTCTTAAAGAAAAAGGGAAGGATCCGTTAAACAATTTAATTGACGTTGAGCTACAGACGAACTCATGCATCAAAATTAAATTGACTAATACCGTAATCGCTCTTTCAATTCATTAAGCTTTCACTATTATATATACTTATAATACAATTAAAAGCGAAAATTACACAAATTATTTATTCAAAATCCAGTAATAATTTTAACTCTACTTCCATAATTATTTTACATTATTTCAAACACATAAATATTTATTTTTATAAATTACTACTTAACACCTTTTAAATTTCCTCCTTATAGTGAGCACCTCCATATAGACATAATACCCTGCGATTGCGAGAAAACGCGGCTCTGTTTTAGTTAAGACCAAGAAGCATCCACTGAAAATTATTAACTGTTTTCGGTTTTCGTGGGGGTTGGTGAAATTTCTATAAGATTAATTTCAATGAGGTGCGTAAATTGTTAAATTTCCATAATCGTGCTATAAATGGCGTTTTTTGTGAACACTGCGTGAGTAGTAGAACTTGTAGGGGATTCACTGCCTCTTCACACTATGGGGATTTGGTATATAGTTTGTTCCTTTGAATTTCAAAATTTCCTTTCGAATACAGTCCGATTTATCGAGATCCTCAATAATGATTAAATATTATTGCTTTTCAAAAATATTTAGTTTAATTGCACCTATTTTTGGCTGATTAAATGAAGACTTACCATGCTCATTTTGTTCGTAAGACTATAAAGTATCAGCCTATAAGCTCCTGCATTGCGTTTTTTTATTAAATTTTTCGTTTATAGTGTAGCGTGTAGTGTAGCGATTCTATCAATTGTTTCAACGAAACAATTGAAGGAATCAAGAAAACGATTTCTATCAACGAAATAATTGATGTAAAAATTGACTCTGTAGTCTATCTCATCTAATGCTATGCCCAATTATGAATAAAACATCTCGTTACAATAATTTTATAATATGATTTGAAAATTTCATCTAAATTTCTGAATATTATGTTTCCGAATTGTGTTGTTGAAAGTGCCTTCTTATAGATGTATCATTTTCTAAAATATTGCGCCCTAATAATTTAAACGAAATAACATGTCAAGTAATTGAAATTGGGGAATTCGACAAATTAACTTGTTGCAAATACAATACATACACTTTCTGTAACGGTATATGTTAGGTAAAGATAAAATTCCCAGTAGAGATTACATTATAAGTATGTGTTACGTACATGGCAATATTTTCTATATATATATTTATGTAAATTGAAACTGTATTAAAGTATATTACAATAAGAAGCATTTCATATAGGAATATAATGATACCATACAGACAATACTTGTTCTTTGCAGAATATGATTAAAAATTTAATATCTCACACCATTCGAATTATACAGAGGTTTGATATGAAATTAACAAGGTGTAATCGATAGGTAAAAAAAAATTAGTAAATGTGGATGTTAATGTTAACATCTATAAAGAACATTTAAATTCTTTTTCGTTAACAATAAGAGTAGGTTTCTTATTTTATTTTTTTAAATTATAGCCTTTAGGACTCCTTTAGGACTTTAGGACTCGATAGCCTTTAGGACTCAAAAAGAATAAAAAATTAAATTCTCTATTTTTTTAGCCCTTTTTATTTTTTAGCAACCGCCTACTCAATCTTCTAATTAACTTGGCTCAATTTGGATCATACTCTGAAAATTATTGAGGTTTCACTCTGAAAATTATGTTTGCTTTTTGTGATTTAGATATTTTAACGAGAAAATTGGTTTATAGGTAATTCTTCGGCTACTCTGTTGCTGATTTTGATGTTAAATTATGAATAATTTATGTCGTTTTGTGGGGAATTTTGAAAAATTAACTTTTAAAAACTATATCTGATTATAATTTATAGTGGTAGTATTCAAGAAAATGTCAATAATTAATAAAGCATAATTAATTCCTTTAAAAGTTTTGTTTTCTTTTATTAATATTTCGGCGATATTTCTAATTTGGTTTAGTATCTAAATTATACATTAAGTATAATTATCTGTTCTACATCCGATAGAGGTGTACCTTAAATTTGAAATACAAAGTAAATACAAAACAGAAAAACGGATTTGGATAGACGAGATCGTGATCATAAATTTATTAATAAAAATTAATATAAAATCAAGAAATTTGAGAAAGCAAGATACATTATAAAGCAAGAAATAATTTAGACAGTCGATTGTATTTTTTTATACAAATAATTAAAAATACAATCAACACTTAGTCCACAAACATAAATACATAAAAAAACTGATGTTAGGGAAAACCATTTTAAAAAATGGTCCAGTTTGAACATAAACATTGGGATAGATAAGATATTTAATAAAATAAAAAAAATTAGTAAAAGTATTAAATATTGCAATCAACCAACTTAATTAATCATAAACAATCATCCAATGAATAGTGACGTTATGATCCTGGAAGAGAAATGGTATATATATTCTTTTCTCTGCTATAAACAATAATAGTTGAGTGCAATTGCGCAATATAAATACAAAATGATCGAATCCAATTATAGTGAATGTATTTGAATGTATTTTTTGTTGTTCAATTTTTAATGTCATATACTTAGATACCTTACGCGATTTTGAAAATAGAATGGAAGTTACCCCATCAGGGACGGCAAAAATCCCAACATTTAATAGTCAGAGATATTGATAAAACGGGACACGTCAAGAATCAGCTTCATAAAAAACTAAATCCCCACTAGTAAGCACAAAAAATTTTAAACATTCAAGTCTGGTTATAATGTTAATAATATTTTATATAAAATAAGCTGTAAGCTGTGTTTGTGCTCATCCATTATTGATTCTTGTAAATAGCTGTAAGTTGGTTAGTGTTTTACATGTGCAGTTCTAGTTTATTGGCGAACTGTATTCCTGTGTATTATACACTATTCACCACGAGGTCTTAAACGTCGTTGTTACAAAACGTGCCATATTCTTATGATTAAAAATGTATTTGCCCGTGATATATATTAACATTTACCCTTGCTATTACAACCTATGGTGAAAATACTCATTTTTGTGATCGAGTCAGTATATGTTTTTACCATATATCTAACCTGCGATTAAACTACCCATGCTATTTGGAATCGAGTTACGTACAAATTATGATAAAATTTTTAAGTGACAACTGAGGTTGAGCTAGTATGGGTTTGTGTGTTTTTGACCTTATACCCAACCTGTAAACTATATACACTTTTTTGGGTCCATGCTGTAAGTCCCTTACGTCCAAGCTGTAATTTAACTATCCAAGTGATACATGGGGTATGGTTAGTATGATTTTACCCCTACATTCAATCTGTGATTACACTACCCAAATGATATATTGGGTGGAATAAGTACGGGTCTACGGGTTTTTCGGTCCTATCGTTCAACCAGTAATTAAACGATCCAGTTTATTGCACCATTCAAAGTGTGGTTTTGGGACAAATAAAAGTAATTTTAAGCAAAAAATGTCCCATAAATTGTTTTCGAATAGTTAATACTTTTGGAATTATATGCGATTAAGAATGCCGATTTAACACTAAAAAATGTATCTTTTAAATTTTTCATGAATACCTCGACTGACTTCATCTTCACTTATCAAAATTGTTTAAGTAGAATCAATTTTTTTTCTTGTTTTACAAACAGGAACACGATACTTTCTATATCGACATATATATTTACTGATCACTAGTCTATAAGATGTCACTTTTGGGTTGGTATATAATTTTTTCATGTATTTAATTAGAGTTATATTTTAGTCATATACCCGGTATGTGTAATATTGTATATTTCTGTGTAATCTATCTAAATTTCCATATTATGTAAAAACTTCATGTATATAAAGATAAATTGTTCTTAAAACGACACCTCCATACGCTAAGAATTTGGTATATAAATATCCATCCATCTGTAGAATTTGTATTTACTTACTTCTGAAAAAGTAAATATTTTCGACAGTTCGAAACGTCTACATAATTGAATATAGCCATAATATTTTAAAGTGAGATTTTTATTCGACTTTATGCAATCGTATATTTGGCTAAATAGTATTTACTTCAAAACTGTTAGTTGTAGACGTTTCGAACTGTCGAAAATATTTACTTTTTCAGAAGTACGTAAATACAAATTCTACAGATGGCTGGAATAGATGAGATTGTCGGAAATTTCTGAAATGTGTCGATATTATTATATGGTATTTGTATACAAGTTTTTCTTGATTGATTGGAAAAAATTGTACACAAAATTGTTAAAAAGAACAAATTATTATTATAATTTAAAAAAATATAATTTGAACGATAAAACAGCAAAATAATATTAATATTTTAAAAGTTTTTACATTGCAAACACATTTAAGCATTAGAAATTTGCAAATATTAATTAAACGACCATAATAACCTAAAATTTTCTCCATTGTTTACGGTCATAAACTAGTGCATTCACAATTGTTATTGTAACTCATTTCATTTTTGATTTTTTTACATTTGCCATGCTTATGACCAAATTAAAATAAATAAAGACGTTTCAATTGAAATAATAATAAAATGGTTGTCATCTATGATAGTTAAAGCTTGTTATTGTAGAAAATTTACAATATAAATCGTATGAAAAACTGAAATCGTATTTAGCAATTCTCTAATTCTAGCAAAATTTAGAATTTAAGCATGGTACAAATGGCTTATTCATTTAAACAAAAAGACAAAAACAAAAGTACAATGTCCGTAATCACGAAAGAAGTCAAGAAAAGGGAGTATTATTTTGTTATATAATTTCATCCGAAATTTACAGTACATACTGTATTAAAAAGTATATAAAGAACACGTTTATTTTTATCTGCACCTAGCTTGCATGTGACTGTATTCGGGGCTGCATTTCACAGTTCCTATGAACGAGATCAGACTGATGGTATAATACTAAACCTACTGCAATATCGTTAAGCTATCTACGAGGTTAAAAAGTACCTACTAATATTCTATCTATACACAGAATTAGTTACTTTGCTTAGCTTGCAATAACTTTCAAATGTTATTCTCGATAGTAGAAGAAACAAGAACTTCATACAATACACGGTTTGTCAAAATTATGAATACTTTTAATTAATTTGTTAATGTACATTTTGTCTACAACAATTTAAAAAAAAGCTGTTTCTTGATATGAATACCGATTACATCTTATCCCGTGGCATGTGTGGTTAAAACAAGGCTGAAAATTTAAAATAGTACTAAAGGTTAAACGGTTGTACATTTAAATTATGGTTTTCATACCACAAATTATAGTGCATAATACAAAGTCAATATGAACTTTCTTTCAAAATGTGACAAAAATGTCTTATCAAAGATTAATCGCATAGAAAGGTTTTCCTTTGTATGTTTGTATAGCCAGATATGTATCGCTAAGCATTTGTGAATATAAGCATTATTGTATGTCGTGTTTAGTCGTGATAAATTACATAGATAAAAAATGAGCACAGCATTTATTTCTCTTTAATGATTAATCACTCTTTAAGTCTATTACTTAGTTTAAAAATAAATCGTGTATAGTGTTATAATGTTAATAATTACAATTCTTCTCAATCACATCGAATTTTGCCAATCACGAAAAGAGTATGTCCAAGAGATACATTTTGGAGATAACTCTGGTAACCGATTGACGTCGCCAATATTTATGCTTTCAATTCTATGCTTTCTTTCTCTTCTTCATCGTAATGGTAAAATCTTTCCAAAATTTCTGGTCGCCTTCGGCTAAAATAAGTAGAATTGTGTTCATGGTGAAACCATATTTTATAACACGTTCCTGTTTTGTAATTTTATGGTAACTTGTTTGGATAGAATTAGCTTTCTTTTAAAATTTTAAGTGCAGTTAAATTTGATGTAGTAGTTAATAATAATACTTTAAAGTCCGTAAAATTAAAATACACCATTTTGTGATGCGGTGATTTTATAAAAATTTTAAACTACCTAATAAGGGCTGTTATGAACGATTTTCATAACAGTTCACCCTAAAAAACTAAATGGTATCTGTTGAAATAATTCGTTCTCATGTCACAGGGTAGCTTTTTAAAAAATCAAAATATGTGATTAAACGTTTACACTACTTTAAGGTAAATATATTATTTCTATTAAGGGCTTCCACACTTTTAACAAACCTTATACATATATTACGCTTTAACTTATGTAAATACGAATTTCGTTAACACCATACAGCAAACAGCGAGCGCTCAAGAACACAACCATACTACACATTTTAAACTAATTTATGGATATCACTACATCATGGCATCTCACACACAAGTCATCAAATTCCAGCTCGCTATTTGGATGAAAAATGCTTACATATAATTATTTCAACATATTCTTGGTTTCAGTTGATGATCATCGATATTTTCCTAACACAAGGTTTAAGTTTCAATTATCGAATATAATAACTCAGAATTTAAGGTATTTGTAATAAAATTTCAAATTTGTCCCTGTGGTAAATTTTTTAGTTAAAAATACGTATTTTTTTAACAAATTAGTTGGTCAATTTCAAATTAAGAAAATTGAGTCATTAACATTCATTTCTGTCGTGATGTCGTGTCATTGCGTGATATCATATCGTTATATCCACATAAGGTACTTTTATGGTGTGTCTTTAATAAATCAATTTAATCAAAATTACCAAAAAAAATCAGCTAGTAACATGCTAGCTTGATACTTTTTTCAATAGTGATTCATGTTGCATGGATTGTTTTGGTAATTTTGGTTATCTTGATTTATTGAAGGCACACCAAAAAAGCACCGAAAAAGCACCTAATTTTAGTTTTTTACATTATATAATTATAATTTTTATTTGAGAATTAATCTGTTAGCGTGATATTAAGTGCATCTTAATGACTCAATTTTTTTTTAAAATAAACAATTTGAGCACCTAATTTAATTTTGCACTACCTAAAAAGAACCTAAATTTGATCAAATTTAAATTCAATTTGAATATTTCATTCTGTTATTTCAAGATGTCAAGTTTTCAAATTTAAAATTTTGCTGTAAATATAAGAATATTTCATTATTAATTAAAAATTTGTAACCGAATTTTAACATGAAAGACTCATAAACATTTTTATCGAATACCACTTGCCATCATTTTAAGACATACATAATTTGACTAATTATTTTAAAATTTAATATTTTTAAATCATTTTCGTTTTCCAAAAAAAGGCGCCACATTGGATCGGGCATAGGACGGCACATAGTATATTAATTCGTCTCTTCACTGTTAGCTTGATACTTTATTATGGCAGTGATTCATGTTAGTATGTTTACAGCATATTAAAAGTATTCCACATTGTCCACATTGATCATTAATATTAATAAATGTGATTTTCGTATATAGAGACCCAGACAAGAAACACATTCTTTACTCAGAAACTTAAATAATATTAAATATTAAATTCAATAAATATTCGATGTTATTTTCTTATATCCTATATGCATATTTTTTTTTGTCATGTATGTGTTCATTTTCAAATTGTTTATTTTTGTGCAATTTTTCCTATTTGTATATATATCTACAATTACAGTAAAGGTTCAATATTACATGTTCAAAGATACTGTAAACGTAACAAAATGTTAAATGAACTCTTCAAAGATACATTGGATAATAATCCGAAGATTTGTTTTTTTTTCAGTAGACCAAATTTAAGAAAAATAATTTGTTTCAATTAAAAACATTATGTGCAAAGTTTTTGCCTTTTGCTTAACTTTGTTCTATTTCAATTCAATTATAAATTTTAAAAAAAGTGGTCACTTTTATCTAATTTGCTATCTTAGTCACGAACTTCATGCTTGGACCAAAATTTGCAACTTGATATAATCTGAGTATCCATTAAAATCAGCTATATTTTATTCTAGTAGAATCGGTGTATTCCAGGATATTACTTACTTTCTCGAGCAGGTGTTTCTCCGACAAAACTAATATACAAGCATGGTTGAATAAAAAAACGACATAATCTACATATGCCTGTTTCTGTATGTGCACAAACAGGCAATGATAAATAGTTTGGCAAGAATTTGACCGCCCATTTAATGTCGTTTCTGAGCTAATCTAATGAGCTAATAAATTCTGGATATGAACTTGATTAATTGTGCCTACAGTCTATTAATTGAGCTGATATAAGTTTTAGTAGTTGTTTTAAAATGTAGCTTTCACTATATATTGAAATGACAAAGTTATATCGGTCATAAATATAAAAATATGATCTGTTTTATATTTACAGATCCATAAACAGGGTGTGGCGAATAACACTTTATTTTGTAAAAATATTCTCTAGATCATTATAGAATTTATAAATGTATGTTACGTTTCTATACTTGGTCTATTTGTCATTAAAACATAATTTTATGCAGGGATAGGAAGTTTCTAATTGTTAAGAAAAGTGGTATTTTAACGTTACCCCAAAGTATACAAACTAAAAGAATGTGCAGCCATAATTATTTCAAAATTTTTAAAATTGATTGAGTTGTTTATGCTTTTCAGTTTTGATCATAAACGAATCCAATATGGTGACTTAAAATTAAAATAAATTATGACATCAAACATCATAAATGGCTATGATGTTATGAACCTATTTATGAAACATCATGAATGGTTTTGAATTATAACATCAAATATCAATATTAATTATTTGATGCAAATCTGTGATTCATAACGCCTGCTAAATTTATTTGCAGGTATATTACTTATTTATTTGGTATATTGTAATATTTATACAATAAATATCCAAATATGGCAATTTATACATTTTTTATTGTAAAAAAATTATTTGTATTGTCGACAGTCTTCCACTTCCAGTCTTCCACGACAGTTTTACACTTAGGAACAATGCAATATTTAGTATAATACAGTTTTCTTTTCATTCATTTTCATAATTTTTGCTGTGCTGTTATTTATATAATTTTTAAACAAAAACATAATCAAATAAAAAATTCAGTAATTTATATGCAAGCATAACATTTTAGATTGTCGAACAGACCATGAAAAATAATGTCATTAAAACTCGTAAAAATAAATGTAGAAATCCTGTCGTTCTCAAACTTTTAAACACTCTTACTCGGTTGTTTTCAAAGATAAATCAAATAATTTTGAGGGCCATGACTAATTGCATTTAAAAAAATGAGAACTTGCTAAATTTTGTTTAGAAATCTAGGTTTATTGTTATCTTTTCGATCGCCAGATGAACTCTTCCAGATCCTCGGTAGCCTAAACCTCAATATCTAATCGAAACCAACGTGCACTTTGAATTTTATACAATTGAAGTTTTTAAATTAAGAACTGAATCGTACAGTATAGCGATTAAAATAATAATGCTCATTGCCTAAAACAAACATCGTATGTCTTAAATGTACCGATTTTCAATGAAAATCATTTTATACATAATATGCACGTATTAAAATTGTTATATTCTATATAGGTGTATTTTAACATTGTTTTGCGTATGCCAAGAGAATCGATCAATTTACAAATATCTATGGTTATACTTTTACCTTAATTTGTATAATTCAAATTTGCTTAGTTACCATTGAAATATGATTCTTGCGTCCATCCTGTATATAGAAATTTTATAGTTATAATATCATTCCAACATTCCATCTATATCCATTGAGGTATAATAAGAAATGTAAATAATGAAATCTCTGGAGAATGAATCAACACACACACAACTATACCAAATATACTTACTATACTAAACAACGAACGTCAGTTATTCTTGTTCAGTCGTCAAGTTAAGACTGAACTTAAAATTAGACTGAACTCATGTGTGTTTGATTTTTGTATATACAAAATTTAACTAAGATTATTTATCCAATATCAATCAAATAATTTAATTATTAAATAATAATTTAATTTGACATTAATGTGCTTATGGAATTTACCGATATCCATATGTATATGAAAATTTTTAATCGTTAATTTTAAAATCGAAATTTTCATTAACCCTTTTATCTTATTAAATGATTTAAAAAAAAACAAGGTTTCCTGAAGTCTTTCATTGCCTGAAACGTTGACATTATTAGATCAAAAATTTTGTTGAAAATATAAAATTTTGTTTTGGAAGGCTTTTACAGTCCTAAACTAGTATTTCAAACGATCTAACCATATGCAAATTTAAATAATAAATTATGTTCATTTCATATTACTAAACTCCAGTTAAAACCAGTCGAAATTGGGCTATAATCTCTGAAAAGTGAATCACACTTCCTTTAAACAAAACAGTAGATATGTGTGCCTTTAAACAAAATAGTATATTAAAGAAAAGAGTATATATATATGTGTGTGTATGGTAGTGTGTGTAATATAAGCCCCACCTCTTATATACGTGTGTGTCATAGTTGTATAATGGTTTTGTTATCGATTTAATTTATTTTATATACATAATTTTAAAAAAAATTAAGCATTCTCCAGTTCTTCTCTATATTCCTTCGACCGCCCAATTTTGTAAAAACGTATACAAAATTTTTGTTTCAGGTAATAATAGATAATTAAATGTAAAGCTTTAAATTATCAGTTAACTCTTGTAATATTCATCGATTTGATGTCACCCAGTGTTGCTTCTTCGACCATGTTTATTGACTAACTTACATAATAACTTATAGAAAATATAATAAGCAAATGAAAACTGGACCAAAATAAAATTATGTTATAAGGCGAGTAATAAGAAAAGTTTGAGAATGTATTTAAAATAAATATGTTACGATTTATAATAGTATATAAATATTATATGAATCTTCATCTAATCGTATATAAAACTAAAAATTTTTTTAAAAAATTATGAGAATGAATTAAACAAGTATTCAAAGAAATCGAGTCATTGAAGTTCAAATTATTGAGGTTCAACTATAGTAGTGAAATGCACAGAAACGTTTTCAGTTATAAATTATTCGCATGAATAAGTTTTCAATACAAATTTGATTTGAATGGAAGAAAACAATGAATATTAAAGGCAAATAAACTTGAGTGTGTTATTTGAACAACAGCATTAAGGCGTCCAATAAGCTTGGATATCGTAAAATCATGATACGTTAGATTGTTTTACCCTCAATGGGTGGCATATGACGTAGAAGACATTTGATACTATTTTTTTAATACAATGTCTTACAGTCAAACTCAAATTGTATATAAAACATATATTTGTACAGAAAATCTTCTTACTCTATTTTTAACCATATCAAAAATATCACTAAAATATGTCATTTGATATTCAAATTTTATCAAATTTTATATTTGACTTTTTTGTTTTCAATTTTAGTCAGCCAGGGTTAACAGTGCGGATTCTGTTAAACCGTAAATGTTTGGATTTTATTTGTATACATAGTTAGTTATTCATTCAATTCCGTAAATAGCCCAATCAATGAACGGATCGTTCTCATAATTTTTTCGAATTGCTGGGATTTACATGAAAATTTAACAGTAAGTAGAAAATACTTCAAGAAGCAAATGATATATTGTGCCAAGGGGTGCTTTTGCAAAAATGTTTATGCAAATTAACCGTACAGTTGTTGAGCCCTCATTCTATATCAGGATATCAGCTTTGTTATAAAAAGTTTCCTAAAATTAGTTTTGTTTTCATGAACGGTATGACTTAGTGTATAGTATATTGAAACATATAAACTAATTACGAAATATAGGTGTTGCATATGTTTTATTCCTAATGAGAATAGGGTATTGCCGTGATGACGATTATCATGGATAACATAAGACAATCTACTTTGAAAATCGTGTTATCGTTAAAATCATATTTGCAAAAGCAAACCTAACGATAATGTTAAAAATTTTTAAATGCGAATACAATTGGAATTATTTAATTACATTAAAATATTGAGCTTTTCAGTCTATATAAACATTTTTTCACTAGCCTGTTATTCTAAATATATATAAAAAATTAACAAGAAAATTACTTTACTCCTTTATGAAATTAATTTAACACCCTAATTTGACATTTCAATTCATATTAGTAAAAGTAGTAGTAAACAAGTTTCCTAAATCATAAAAATGGAAATTATATTCAATAATTTTAGAAATTAAAACTAAGGTAAAAGCACCAATGAATGGACAATTGATAGCATTCACATTAAATTAACAATGTGATTGTGTATGGGTAGTCTCAAAACTTCTAAATAAAAAAATATTTAAATATATTATATGCTTAAAAAAAATTTTAATAATAGTAGTTTTAGATCATTTGTAATAGCATGTTTTGTTCATAATAAATTTAACCAAGAGAACTTTCGGAGTCAATAGTGTGTTGATTATTGTCATTTAACTAATTTTGTATTGCATGTTTAAGAAATTTTCCTAACGTGAACTGCTTAAGCAAAAAATTGTAGTATATCCACAAAGGCCATTAAAATAACTAACTCTAGACTGATCGAGCTTGTAATTTAACTTACATTAATGAAAAATAGAAATGAAATATTTATAAAAATATGATATTGATGTATCATAATTCTATAGAGTTAATTTTAAAGGCATTTGTGGCATTGATATCTTCTGGTTATCTTTTTCAATGGATATGCCATAATTTTTGGATTTAGAAAATTAAAATACTCCCAAATAATTTGTTGTGAAAACATATCCATTTGGTTTATAATCAATATTTCCGGTTAATCCATCAATTACTAAATAAATAAAATATCCAAACGAATTAAAAAATAAAAAATAAATGATGTTCCAAACTGATGTATTATAACATCAATCAATATTTAAAACCAATAAAAATGTGATATGTTCACTGGATCGAAGTCGTCGGGCAAGATAGTGTAGAAAATTATCTTTTGTTTTCGAATTTACATTGTTTGTTGAAGTTATATAATCTCATTTTCGTTATTTATTTTATTAATATTTTGAATTTGTTTTAAATGGCCATTAGTTTAAATGAAATTAAATCAATTCATCTAAAAAGTCTGGGATGAGGGAATGGCATCCGGCAATACTAAGCGTGATGATTTCTGTTTGTGTTTGATTTATTGCTTCTTTAAGAATATATGCAGTCACCTCTTACAGTACTTTAGTCTCAACATAACGTCAAGATGGCGAGATAAATAAGGTAAATGTACAGGTAAATAAGTTAAAGTTCTGTAGTTGGTATATATTACTTATAATTAATATGAAAGAAAATCATTATTTGAACTATTTCTTAGCTGTTGTATAGGAATACATGCACTTACATTCGGTATAAAAATAAACAACACCATACACACAAAATACTATAAGTTTTCTATTTGCTATGTTCAAAATATTTTAAACTATTAACAGTGCAAAATTTGCATGCTAGATTTTCTTATACCTGTATACAGAATGATTAAAGAACCAGTATAACACAATACTTTCTATTCCAGCAAAAAACGAGAGTACATGTGTAGGTTTGTTATACTTAAAATATTTGTAAACTTTAGGATTATTTTATGCTAAATCACGAAAAACTTGAATTTAGTAATAATTAAGTTGAATATAAGGTTAATCGTTTGGTGCCCATAATTATATAAAATAATGTTGATCAGTGCAAACTTTAAATAAGAGGCCTTTCAGTTTTGATTTTCCTACAAGCTTCAATTTGACGCAAATCTTTTTTGTTTTTGTAGTTAGAAAATCAATGAATAATAAATTTAAAAACTAATTTAACTAACACGTAATAAAGTAGATGTTCATTTTTCGCAAGTTTGATATTTGTGAAAAAAAAAAATTTGAAGTTGTCAGGAAAAGAAAAATGCAATCCGTTTTGTCACATGTTAAAAAAAATTGTGACTTATTGTATTAGATCTTCCTTTAACAATATAAAAAAAAAACAAATGTCCCTGAAATTTAAGCTTGTGGGGAAATCGAAAATTTTGCGGGCTATGAAAAAGAAATCGTCCCATTTTTTACAATTGTCTTAAAGAAAAACGTTTTTACATTAATCATAATTATTGTTAATTAATAAATGATGTGATATGCTTATGGGTAATCACCTTAAAAATCCGCCAGTTATAAGCGGTCGAATCTATAAAATAGATCATGTCTGTTCGGATTTAATATTAAAGTCTTCCAGTTACAAATTCGAAGGTATTCGAAGTAGTAATAATGTACTCGAGGTAGCAATTAAATTAAATTGTTGTGGCATCGAGAAAACTATAACTAACAGTAATTTTTTACTTATAAATGTTTGGTAAAACAACTGCAAAGGCAATGATGCCATTTAGAGGATTAAGTACTAGTAAACAGTTGGTGAAATGTAATAAATAAAGCCTCGGATTGATATAAAAAGGCTTATTGATACATTCAGAGATTAAAATAATGTTATTGAGTACTACCCGGTGAGCTTTCATGATGAAAACATGATTAAAATATTCAATTGTTAAAATTTTAAAATTATTTTTAAAAACAGCATCAAATGAGATCACATACGAAATGGATGACTCTGATATGGAATTTGTCGATGTACTATTATTACGAAAACGACTTTCAGTGCATATTCTTAAGGAGGAATGAAATATTCAGACTATATAATTGTTTCTGACGTGTAAAATTTAATAAATGTAATGCTCATAATCTAGTTTTGGTTACATGCTGTATGTATGTTTTGTTTGAAATGAGTGTGGGTACTCTCTTGTTACTAGTATAAGAGTTTTCAAACATTTCTTATTCGACATAATATACTACTATTTTAGTTTTTAAGTACATACAAAAACATTCGAGAAAATCATAATATTAGAAGAAATATGCTTACATTTTAGAAAACATGCATTTTGTATGGGAAAAAATAAGACAAACTTACATGTATGATATAAAAAGTTTGTTTTTAAGGATAGTTGGCCAAAAATAGAACCTAAATAACCCAAATGAATTGAAAGTCATATCAAATCACTGATAAATACATTTCTATAAATTTGTATATTGATTAGTTACGATAATTATAACAAATACCTATTGAACGTTACTTTATCAATTAATAATCATAGTTAACGGGCATTTTTTTTTCAAATGCCATCATTTTTTTTAACATTTAGTATTCAAGAAATTGTATACTGTCCTTATTAGCATAAATTATATGAATATTCCTTTTAAATAGGTAATGACTTGACTTTATTACTTCTGGACTATCATTAGGTGCCATATTCCGTTATACAAATAATAATAAGGGGTACATAAATTCTTGTTACTTTTATATTACCAGTACTGACTGCATTTTTGCGATTTCTGAATGCAAAAATCTTGCACTGGATATACTTCCCATTTCTAAATCACTGGGTGAGTTCAGAGTAGATCTTGACACAAGAAGATGTTTTTTAAAGAAATTATTTGCTATTTAAATCACCAATTTCAGTGATTAAAGTTTAGGAAAATCAGTGCATTGAACAAGTCAAGAAAGGCACTTTCATGATATCTATCAATCGTACTTCAGCAACGACCATGCTTTGGTATTACCGAACATGCACTCTATGTGAAGTCTCAACTTTCTGTTGTAAGCCAAATATTTAAAAGACTCAACTTTCTCAATATTGTGGCCGTTTTATATCGAAGAACAGTAACAGCGTATCGTAAATCTGTACTGTTACATTCTATATTTAACACGTTACGAGACCAATGATTTGTGAGTGTTACGACGTTTCGATTTTGCGTAGTGTTCCTTCTCTGTATACCAAGTTGTACACCTTCATTTAAAAAGAATTTATGTATGTAGATAAATTTCAATAGTAATGTCTTTTGTTCGTTCCACTCAATATCGAAATATTTAAATACAATTAAAGACGAATAATGCATACACCTTGAACAATTCCATGCGTGTAGCTAGTGACTGTTTTTGCAAATGTTACGTTGTTGAGTAAACCTTACGCATGCTTTGTTTGAATTAAAATGTTCCAACATTTTGTGGGACGCGAGGTAATATCGTTGCAAATTAGCTTTTATTACGCAACGGTGTTACGCGTTCACATCCATACGAAGGTTGCTGAAGATTTATCATTCATTTTAATAAGCATGCTAGTCAAGACACAATAACAGTGGCATAAGTTATTCACTTAATCTATATAATAACAACGAAACCATAAAGAAATGTTCTCGATAGCACACTTATCAATTTAAAAAAAAGTATACAGACGGTAGAGTTAGTTAAAGGTGACTTTACAATTTTTGTCTAATCATTTACGATATATATTTTTCTTGAAAAAGTTTCTTAAAACTTTTGTAATTAAGATCTGTGAAAAATTTGTGTTGAATATATCTTACAAATATCAGTTTCAAATATTTACAGAAAAATCAGTGTTTGTTTAAATATTCTAGAACTTTGAATCATTCAAACAAAATAAAAAATAAATTATTTGGGAAACAAAAATTTCAGAAATGATCACAAAGTATTTGGGGTGTGTAGACAATATTTTATTTTAAGATTTATAATTAAATTTCAGGTAGATTCATTGAAGATTTCATACGTGAAGAAAAAAAAAATTACACCTAAGGTAAATAATAACATTTAAGGTAAATAATTGAATTAAAGTTCAATCCACTTTCTTACCTTTTCTTCTGCAGAAGTAAAATCCAGAGTGAAATTCCAAAATATAAAGCATAAACAAATAATTTTTTTTATAAAACTATATTGTTTACATGAATATAGTTTCACCTGTCCTAATACCTTCCTGTAATCAATTCCAGCAAGTTAAATTTTACCCACTTTATGTATTTTTTTTTGTTTTTTTTATTTTTTTTAATTCTTTTATTTGCCAGACTAATATTCAAATATTATACATGGCATTTTCAAAAGAGACAGATACATGACTAAAAGAAAAAATTAACATTAAGAGGTCGTCGCTTATAACTTTATGGTTACGGATTCATCTAAAATTAACTTTGTAAATTCGATGATAATAATAAAATATAATGATATTTGATATTACAAAAAAATAATTTGGTAGAGTTGTAAAACTTAATTCTTTATTTTTTCGTTGCGATTTCATCATATACTGATACATAAACACGCCTTTTATTTGTATACAGGTATCAAAGTATATTAATGTTAGTCTGAAGTTTGCAACACTGGAAAATATTGAAGCCCCAAGCAAAACTTTGCTGTAGGTATTCAAGAACCAATTAACTGAGATAACTCAAAAACGATAAGAGATAGCAATTTGAAGTTTTGGTGACGTATTCCTAATATAAAAAGTGAGTTGAAGTTAATTAATGAGCAAAATAGGCCCATTAAGCTGATTCCTGCCTGTAATTTCTTTACCGTACTATATTTATATATACTAGTGTTCGCTACATTGCTCGAAATTCGGCCAATCATTTTAGAAGTAAATCTCTACCCTTTTTTGTATCAGCCATTAAAATATTACTTCCTCACTGTCTTCACCTTGCGCTAGCACCAATTATCTTAATTTCCACCAGTGGCCGATTCCTTCTACGCCCCGCTCCAATGCATTTAACCTGCTCCCACTCACTGAATGTTCAAAAATTATTTACAAACTAAACCCAACACTTAGCAACAAATTAAAAACATCCTCCATCCTTTTAATCTGGGCTTTTAAATCACAATTCACCCAACTTTTCCTCAACCTTTCCTTAAATGGGGGTAATACGTCATTTGAATATCCTACATTAGAATATAAGAAGCCTTAGAAGCAACCACTCTAACCTTCTACATCTTCTTAACTCCCATTCCATCAAAGTAGTGCACTTATATAAAACCTGACTGCCGGCAGAACATCAAGCCTATATTGGTCAATACCAGATTTATTCTATTTTCACCCTTCCCTACCAAATCTCCAACTTTCGATTTAATCTCCTTCCCTCAATACGTAAGTGATTGGAATTTGCGTATGGACACTTTTGTTCAAATTTACCAAATCCAAAAACTCATTTCAAACCAGCGAGACCTTTAAGATTCTTTCTCCCTTTTCTAACCCGTTAGCTTTCTATAAACCTTTTCTAGTAGATAATTAATACTACATCCAGATTGGCAATTGCTCGATCAAAGCCTAGTTCCCAAACTAGTCTCCTACTTCTTTGGTGGGATGAAGAGTGTAATCATCTTATTCAAAGACGCAAAGCTGTTACGAAGCAACTTCAACGTAGTTTTAATATTAAATGTTAAAAAATGTTAAGAAATGTCGTCCTTTATTAAAAAAGACCCATATCTACTCAGGGACTCCAAACTTCAAATTGAGAAGCAGAATTCATGGATCAACTGTCCCTCAATTTTGTCCCTCCAAATACCATTCCCTATTGAACCCAACAACATATTGAATGATCCCTTTTCAATTCAAGAATTAAATTCAATCTTTTGACGCCTTAAGATTTTTCATCGGATTTCCAGAATCTGATGAAATTTATTATGGTTTGAATCAAAATTTATCTAAAGTATCTCGCATCAAATGTTTGTACTGTTCTATCGCATTACCATATCTATTGTTACCATTTCCAAGGCTCTCGGTATTAAGTTTGTGTTCAATTCCTAGCTTCAACGAGTTCTCGGCAGCGAATTTTCAACTTTCCTTAACTCCTCAATCCAGTGTCTACGTTCCATCTCATATTTTTATTGGAGTATATCTGTTTCTTCATTGTTTTCATTTTAATTTTTATATTTTATAATTATTTTAATTTATAATTATTTTTCCACTTATACCTTGCAATGATATTGCCTTATTTACTGATTAATCTTTTTTTTTCATGCCCTATAGATTTTACGAATTCTTATGATATATTAACTTTAGAAATATTGTTTGTGTTTATATTTGTACTTATTTTTGTAAATGAATTTCTTTAATTACAAATTCTGTCCTTATTAAAAATTAATTAAAAATATAAAAAATGAAAATAAAACTACGTATTAAAAAATAAAATAATAGTACAAAATTATTCAATTAAAATTTACTTTAAAATTATAATGAAATCCAGTATCTACTGTAGAATTTGATTGTCGATCTATATTTTACAAGCAGTCACAAATTCAACATTTCATGTGATAATGCATACCAAATACATTCATTCAATTTCATGTTTATGTTAGATAGATAAAAGAAAAATAACTTGTGTATGTTTAAATTTGCTTTCTAATGAATAACAAATACAATACTTTTCAGTTCGTAATAAAATTTAATTGTGACGTGAATAATTTTGACTCACGTATCAACTTTTTTTTTGATAATAAAAATATACACTACTCACCAAAACAGACCACAACGTAGTTAATTTTATGAAAATTGTGTTAAATTGGTCAAAGTGTGGTTAAAATCTAAATATATGGGACTTGTTTATAATCAACAGCATATTAGCCAATAAAAAAATATTAATTAGGTATAAGTATGGGAGCTTCATATTTTTTAATTTTAACCACGTCTATAACAATTTTAAACAATTTTTCATAACATTAATTACTTTGTGTAAATATTTATATTAATATAATTATTAAAATGCAAATATTAATATAATTTATATATAATATTCATTATTTTAAAATTGTTTCACATTATTTAAACTAATGTTTTCTCAGAAACAAAAAAATGAAGCGAAATCATCATAAATATGCGAGTTTTTCATAGATAAAATTATAAAATACACAATTTCATGGTGTCTTAAATTTGTTTTTCAAATTAAATTTTCTTTATTTAACATTGATTTTATAGAAAAGAACAAAACTGTAAAGTACATAATAAGATTTTTAAAATTTAAAAAAAGCACAATAGAAACTGCAGGTCGTCTCAAATTTGTTGTTGTTGACTATACGCTTAACTTTTAAACTTAAAAGTATTATTTCATTTTATCTACTTTTTGATATTATAAATAAGAATTTAGGAAACTGAATATTTCAGTTTCATATCGTAATATTACCGATTTTCTTAACCGGCCTTTTGTAAGATTGGAAGCACTGAAAATTTTGTAACATTGGCAATTTTATCAGTGTCTTCCATTAATTTTTTCGAACTTGATTTATTCATGAATATTTTGTTTTACTTTTTGTTTTGTAGAAATTGAATTTATGGTTGCCAACGTCATATTTTTTCAGGTTATTGATTTGTGTTTTATATAGCTTTTAAATCGGTATAAGATATTTTGAGCCAATGTTTCAACGGTGGATATTCAAAAAGATGTATATATAATATTATGACTTTTAGGTCATGTATCTTTATAATTAAATTGCGATAAAAATAGGGTTGAGTTTACCACTATTTAATGAAACTGGATTTTTTTCGATTTTTTCGAATTTGATATATGATCTAAATAATAATTGCCAAAACCTAAACTAAAACAGACAATAATAGGATTTTTTTACAAAATTAAATTCAATTATGTTATAATGGCTGGAAAAAGGCATGAAGGAGATAAAAATTGCATTCATTTATTTAATTTTTCGGCATTCATATTCCGGATTAATTTTAGTTTTGGAATAGACTAAATTCCAAAAAATTAAAAAATAATAATTTTTTTACTATTTCTTTTTAATAATATAAATTAAGTTATAACTAATTGAAAATAAATTATTAATATCATACAATTTGTTTGGACACTTTGATATCTGATTAATGTTTGCTTTATTATTAAGGGTTTATTATTACTAACTTTTTGGAATAAAATTAAAAATAGTAATTTGTTTTCTTTTCAAGCAAATTGATGAACACACTCTATATTTAAAATGCCAATTTCTAATAATAATGTCTAGTATCGATATATCTCTCCAAGCCTGTGTTCTTCATATTAGCCTTTTTCTTAAAACTGGAGCATCTCTTGAAATTTGGAAAGAGCTTATGCCCTCCATTAAAAAAGTGTGACAAACCCCAAATTAAGGACAATATCGACCTAATAAAGCCCAACGGCAATCAAAACCATATCATTTCTTAGCAATATGGTTTTTACTCAAAAAGATTAACAACCAATAATCTGCTTTATTTTCTTTATTTAGTGCATTCTATGAACTTTGTACTACAATAAAATGCAACTTATACCGACTTTGCTAAAGAAGCGTTGGATAAAGTTGATCAAGGTATTTTACTGAATAAATTGCCAAATGCAGACATTTCTGAGGTCATTTGCTTATCTGCATAGCTATCTTTACTCTGCATAGCTGAAACAAGTCGTCAAACTTAAAACGTTTAAATCAAACCCGGCATTTGTTAATTAATTGCGTCTTTCGGAATTTCAAAACGGTCACATATCGGCCTGTCATTATTTTTATAATTTATCATTGCTGGCGATTTTAAGATCTATTTAAAAATCAATTCATCTAAAGTTTGTGAAATATTCAATTTACAATTAATTCATTTCTGGCATGAGCTTCAAATAATCTTAACCTGAATATAAATGTCCTACAATTTCCTAGATCTAATAACAAACTTTGGGCCCGTCTTATCTCAATAAAAGATCTTGGGATAATTTTCGATTCGAATTTCACAACCATATAATTATTTTCAAAAAACGCAGCATGAAAATCCTAGGTTTCATTACAAAACACTCATGTGATTTTAATCCCTATACTTTTGTTAATATTCAATTACCCCTCAGATTCATCTTCTTGTTCTTGCGGTGGTACACAATTTAATAGTCCTGACTCTCTTCCATACCGAAGTTATTATGACGTTCTTTTCTTTTTGAAATTACTAAACGTCTAAGTAAATTATCCTTATATCCCTCCCCAAGTAAATTTCCGTGATCATCCTATAGTTTAAGGGCATTTAGGCTATATTAATCTCGCCTGAAAGGATAAACTATATGGCAAACTCACCATTGAACCCGTACGGTAATAACTAGTAATAATTTCGAAAATAGTATAGGCTTGTACAATTGCAATATTAATCAATTTCAAAGAATTAATAAATCAATGGTTCAGGTTTCTTTAATTCTATTTTTCTAAATCTATGTTGTGGCTATAATATACACACAAAATGTTCCTCAGAGTTTGTGAATAAATGGTTACATTACAACCGATGGATAACGCAAAATTTGTTTTTTTAGGAAAAGTGACCTTATCACTTTTGTTGAATTTAAATAGTTTTGAATATTTATATATAACAAAAATGTTAAATAAGACTTCTGGCATTATGTTCTTCAAATAATCATTGCGAAAAGTATTTTTAATGTTCAACAATCTCCTTGTCGTGCATATTAAATCCGATAACATCTTCTTATAGGATTAAAAACAAACCTTGGGCCCGGACAGCCCTATAAAAGATCTTAAAATAATTGTCGATTCGAAATTAACCTTCAACACCCGTATAAATTTATTTAATTAATTTTACGGGATCAAAATAAATATATTACTTTTGTTGAATTTAATTATGACTAATAGTTTTGAATATTTATATATAACAAAAATGTTATTAAATTTTAAATATTAATTAATTTCAATGTATTTATAATTTGCCATTATTTGCTGTGCAATTTTCAATAAAAAAGTTTTAATTGATAAAGTTTTTTGTAAATTTGTTTTTTACTATCATCTGTGTGCCTTACGAAATTCCATCAGTTTATGTGTATGACTATGTAACTCATAATTCATAACTTTTTTATTATTCATTATAATATAAAAAGTTCAAAAGAATATTGAAAAATATTTCGTGTGCAATGAATATGAAACTATAAAATTGAATAGAGCAAATTTTTTTTATGGTTAGATAAAAATTAGTTTATAAATGTTAATTTTAGTTTTGACAAATTCACATCCTCTCAATGCTACCTTAAATTACTGTAACCATTCAATATAACGAGTCCATAAAATTCAAACTAAATCAGGTCTTGAAAGTTCTTCTTTCATCTCCCTATTTCAGTTTACAAGATAAGTTTATCTGAAAAATAAGACATCTATTAGAAAGACACTATTCTCTTATTTAAATCACTCAAAAATTTACAATTCAGGTGTAAGGGAATTTAAGATGTAAGGGCATACATAATCTAAACAGTGGGCGTCGTGTAGACGTTTCCCGGGAAAAAATTTTAAAGTACTCATTTAAAGTTGATTATAGGTTTAGAAATGTTTTTTTGCGAAAATCTCTTCCGCATGCTCTCTGTTTTCTTTGTTTATGCATGCCAAATTTAAGTAAATTTGAATACTTACGTTTTGAGTTATTTGTGCGTGAAAATTGCGACAGTAATTTTATTTTTCTGAAATTCTATTTGCATCGTATTTTCCAAATTTAACATTTGGATGTTTATGCAATGTTGAATGTTCATTACTATACTAAACCCAGTAATTATGCTTATTCTTTTATTTATTTGTTATTGTTATTATTCTTATGATTCTTATTATTATTTTTATTTATTTAGTTTTTTTTGACATGATACAATAATTTATTTTGGATTAATAATAAGAAATAAAATATAATTATATTTATAGAAAGGAAGACTATCATTGGAATAGAAATTCGTTTGACTTTAAAACTCATGCCGTAAAAGAAGAAATACTTTAATTAATAATAATATTAATTTTTAATAAAATATTATAATTAATAATAACATTAATAATAATATGCCAGTTGGCTAGTCAAAGTAATACATTGTACAATTGTATAACAAAATATTACATAAAAACAAATTGAAAATGATACTAAAACAAAACACAAGACACAGCAAATACATCATAAAGTAATTGTAATTGTAAACGCCTGCCCAAGATGAAACGTAAGTATTTATAAAACTGCTACGAGATCTACATAGTCCTTGGCATATAATGCTAATTTTGTACTCGGCTCTAAATAGCATTCCATTCATTTCCTAATATCTCATAGCACTCCCCTGTAAGATGTTAACCGTTTAAATTCCGTTAAACAAAACTCAGCCCTTCCCCCTGTTTTGATTTTCATTAATTTTTCTTATCCTCTTTGTGATCCAATTTTGAATACAAATCCAATGAAAGTTTAATCCTCACATTCAATAGTATTTCTTTCATGTAAGAAGTAATCATGCATTTTAATATTGGCATGTTTTCTGATCTCCAAGTACTTGTCATATCCGATGCATTAAATCATAATTAAAGCCAAAGGTCTGTCTTAGGTTGCACTGTTGTATAATTAATAGAAACTGGTTGTTTTAAAAAATGTCTCGTTTAATATGGAGTATAGTACTGACATCTGACAATGTCAAATTTGATATGTCCAAACGAATATCTTTTTTTTTTTTTTTTAAAAAACAACAATATTCGTACACAAATCACTCAACAAATAAATTCCTCAATGTAGTGAAATTTATCATACATAAAAGGAAAACGGACGCTATACCGAAGAGTTAGAAATGATTAAGTGGTGTCTTTGTTGCAGATGTTTCATTCTGTCAGATAAACTCCCTTAAATATCACTTTTTCAATTTTTCTATTGAAAGTGACTGCTTTATGCATCAAGTATAATAATATTGAGAACTTTAGCTTACTAAACGGAATATATTTTGCGAACTTTAAACACCTACGTCTTGATAGAAAAACATTTGTTTAACTGTAAAACGCTTCTATAAGCAATATCGTTGTAGTTTTTACGGTCTATTGAAGAATTTTCCTGTATCGAACAGAATGAAGAAATAAAGGACACAAACACTAACGAGAATCACTACTATCTGATTTAAACCGCTTATTTCGACATTTTTAGAGCTTTTTGTACCCTTCAAATTGTAGCAATGGCGTAAGCACCGTTTAGGGTTGTCAACTTCTCAGTCCTTCATTTTTATTTACGGTATTCTTTGGTAAATTCATAAAAGATTTCACGATCTTGAAAAGGGGAGTAAAATCTTCTTGTCCGCACCTTATGCATCTGTCTGATATTTCCTAAAATTTGAATAAAAATTCCATAAAAAATAATCTTGAGTCTTTAGTAAGTCGAATACTTTGGATTTATCTTGGAAATTTTACCAAAACTGTGCACATGAATATTTCGTTTTTGAGCTAAATGGTAATCCAGCATTTTATATTCTTTTGAGTAATGAAAAAATGAAAGAACTTGTTCTTAAACCTGTACGTAAATTTTTATACGTTCATAAAATAAAAATATTTTTTGACTCCGTATTTAACATTGATAAACATTTTTAATCATTTAACTGCATTTTTTTGAAATCTTCGAACTTTACAACCATTCTTTAGTTGGTACACATTACATAATATACTGAACTGTTTTTGTTATAAATAATCTTTAACATAAAATAATTTTACTTAAAAAAACAAAGAAAATGAATATACAATGTACATGAGTCGAAATGAATACAAAAACAAATATTCTACCGACTTTAAACTTTTGCTGCATTTCATTAAATAAATTACTTGAGTGATTCTTTTATTTATTGATTCGAATCTACGTAAACTATGTACCATATAAAAACAGTATGTAGTCCATTTTTATTAACTGGAACAACTATTTTTTCCGTTTCAAATATAACCCACCGATTCCAGTTTAGTAGCACATAGAAAAAGCTGATGAGTTTGTTATTTGGGAAACATATCGAATGATTGCCGATATAACTCTAATGCATTGCTGTCTATTTTTAGCAGGTGATACAAGTTTCAAAAGGATAAGACATTCGTGAAAGCTCCGTTTGGTGGGTTTTACGAGAACGTGTTTACAATGTATAATAATTTTATTACAACACAACATTTTAATATTTTACATAAGTTCTCAGAGGATACAAATTCATGTTAACTGTGGAGACTCAATAAAAATTCTACTTATGGCTGTATGAAAATAATTTAACCTTTAGCTGTAAATGTATATCTTAAGTTAATTGACTATAAAATATTATTGAAATCAGTAAACGATCTATTTTATGTGTGGAAACCAACTGCTTTGATTTTGTAAAATTTTTTTTGAATGGAAAAATGAAAATGCAAAAAGTGATAATAACACCTTACAGTGTAAATTGTTTACTCACTCGACATATCGTTGAGTATCAATGATTAAACTAATTTTTATTGATTAACACTATGAGTAGAAACAAACTCCTTTGATTATAAAAAACCAAATAAACAAAGTACATTATATTGCTGTATGATCATGTAATATGAATGTAAATTAAATGAATTTGAAGTAATATTATCGCGAATACACATAGTTCATGAAAAAATACGTTTGCAGTTTTTTATGCAAGAAATATTCAAGAAAAATGTACTATCAAAATTATTATTATAATTGAATTACAAACGTCTCCAAAAAAAAAAAAATCCTACTATCAATTGTGATTACGGAAAAATATAATTATTGAAATAAATTTGAACATATAATAAAATTGAATTTAACAGTGTTGTTGAAGTATGCATTTTCATTTTTCCTTGTTACACTGATTTGCTTTAAGAATTCCGTACCGCATATTCCTTACCATCTATCCTTTAACCTTTATATTTCATCAAATTGGTAAATAAATTTGAGACGCACAGATAAAGTTTTTTGATGGTCGAAATGTAAAAGAAAAACATAAAGATTCATCTAAATATTTCAATTCTTAACCTTGATTAGATTTATTATTTTTCCGTTATTGTCAAATCTTGTAATCTGTATTTGAACATTATACGAAACTTCCAGCTTGCCTGTGCTTAAAATGGTAGAATTAAATGTCCACAACTTCATTGGCAAGTTCGAAGCTTGACAACATTTACAAAGCAAAAATTATTTTTTCTTGTTTCTAATTCCAACTGATTTGCCGTTGGCCATAGTCCTATGTGGACGTAGTTCTTCCGATAATTTAAATACCATTGAAATAAAATGTAACTGATAAGTGACAAATAGCCTATATGTAACACTTTGATTGACAGCATCGGGTTTACTTATGGATTGTACATGCATAAATGGCCTCAAATATTTCATTTGTGAAAAAGTTGTAAAATGGTTTCGAAATTATTACGGAAATATGATACCGATTTTTTAAATTCCAATGTTGATAAACATCACGTTGTTTTTACGTGAAATTGAAACATAATTAAGATAAAAATTCGAAAAATTGTGTATGCCAAAAATTTTATCAATATTATTGCAAAACAGTTTCAATCTTATTTCACAAAATTTTCGCGTATACAAATTTGGTTGTTTGTTTAAAACGAAGCCAGGAACGAAAAACTAGCTTGGTGCTGCTTATCAGCCAGAAATCAGGCCTCGGATTTACGGACCATTATGTTGTTCCATTTTAATAAAACTGAAAATTTATAATCTGTGAATTATTACAAGGAAAATACAAACGTCATCTTGATAACATTAATCATATCTTCTCATCAATGATGAGAATTATAATATTCTTGCATAAATGATGAAAGCACATCTAATAAGATCTTATATGTTTCTATCGAATGCATCATACTTTATATATTAAATTTATATTATACATTTATATAACTACTGATAATAGTACAGAACACTTGACGTTTCAATTCAAGTGGTGGGTTTTGTTCTGTATTCTTATAAGTTATAGTTCAACTTCAATACTATATATACATATTTTTTTAAATTTACAGGGAGTACAGAACAAATTGATAAAAATAAAGTATTGATAAAAAGTGATGAAATGGATACGACTTGATTTTAATAGTTAAGGGATCGTCATTAAATCCGACTTCTCGTTATCATTTAAAACATATTAACTTAGTCGAAAGAATAAATGATGAATTTATTAGTTATTGTGAATACGTTTTTATTAGTATTTATTAAAAAAAACATTTTAAATATGATTTAATTATTTATGTCAAGAATGTTAGCAGCGTGTTTTTCCAAGTTGAAAAAAACAAAGACAGGCAAAAAAAATTTGTTATCAGATGCAACTTTTCGGTTTTTCGATAAAATAAAATATTTAGTTATTTATAACACAAAATGAATACTGAATATACCTCGATTTATGTTCAATTTTCTCATGAGCATGCTATTATGTTTCATGCCATATATTTTGTACTTGTTTGCATAATCTTACAAATTAGTGAAATAGTAAATATAAAATGATGAAACATATATTCAATCATATCCAAATGATATTAACTAATATAATTTGTATATTACTCTTCAACTTTCGAAGTACTTAAGGTTATGTTAAGGGACTCTAATTGTCAAAGCAAAAAAAAAAAAGTTATTAAGCCTTAAAATTTATAAATATCTGTTTTATTATTTTACGAGCTCCTTTTACCTATATGTACTACTATCCATAGTAGTATATTATATTTAAATACAATTTTACAGCATTTGAAAGAAAAACATTCTGATGCGAACGCCATAAAACTTCTGTATACGGGAAGTAGTAAGAGAGCCCAATAGGATATTTTTAATTTACTGGAGTGCGGCAGATTATGATAAAGGAGATGCTTTGTACTCAGTTGTATAATGCTTATATTATACACACTACCATGCTCACGCATATATATACTCTTTTGTTTAATAGTGAGATTCACTTTTGAGTGATTATGGTCGAATTTCTTTCCGTATTTCGCTGTAACGGGACTCTAGTGTTAACAAATCTGGTTACTGGGTCTGAAAGTTGAGATGGCTATTTTTGCATACATTCATTATGCTGTGGTTGATATTTACATGCTCTAAAATATCTAAAAACTTGATTCATTTCACACACTTTTTGGAACATTATTTCTATACTGCTTTGTATATTGAAGTTAAAAATTATTATTTTTTGTTATATAAAATAATAGCAACCATTGCCAATGTATTTTACATTATGTATATTAAAAAAATTTTGCTATTGATTGCATAAAATACATCATTTTTATAATAGTTATTAAAAATCCCATATATATTGAGTTTAATTTATAGGAGAAATTACTTAAAGATATTAAAAAAAATATATATTTTTTACATTTTCCAGTTTAGTGTTTCTCATTCAGTTGATAAGAAACTGTGTGTATGTATTCTATGTTTAGAATGAAGACTTATTTATCTTGAGGCTTTTTGTTTCTTCTCTGGTAATTGTTATGTGTTTGGATGGTTTATGGGGGCAAGATTTCAATTTATTAATTATTTTTGAAATAATTATACAGTCATAAAAAAAATAAGACTAACACTATACGAACAATCGAGTGCGTTAGAAGAGCAATAACTTTCTGTTTAAATAAATTATTGTATCATTGGTTATATTAAGACTCTTTTACAACCTAGATAAAACTATTATGTCATTTTTCAAATTGGCTATTTGTGTTTTCGAATACTTCATATGCCCTATTCGAAAAAGCTATTCGACTCTCATGAAAAAATTCACTAAGAACAGATTATTTCACTTTTCGAATATTATTTCATTTTGATATTTTCAACATTTTAAATATTTGTGCTCTCAGGCTAAGATTGCTTATTACAAAAATATTAACTAAAACATACTTTTAGAATTATCAACCAAAATCAAGAATATAGTTATCTCCAAATATTATTCGACATTCTACGCCATGCGTATATACTTCTGAGATTCTTCTAAATGAGATTGAATAAACATTTTAATAAAATCGTCTAATATTTTCGTTTACTTATTTTTTTTACTTATTAAGTTTTTAGTTTTCATTTCGTTACTTTATATTATTCATTCTATTTAATCGATTAGGTGCCTCATTATTATAAGCCATATATATTAAACGAAGTGAAACAAATATGAAATCCGCAAATTTGTGGCCATTTTAAAAATGGAATTTTTCATGGTGTATTATATTCTATCAGCAAATCTTTTAGAAAAATCAAAGTCATTGTTCCCGTCTTATAGTTCTTATGTACTTCATCCAATAAAAAATTTTTGGTATACATAAATTTCAGTAACTCAAGATCGTGCATCCCATGATATGTTAGAAAATCGTTTTTGAATAAAGGCCGGCAGGATACCGTCACTTCAGCTTTATGTATTATATTTAATTTTTTTTTTTTTTTGAAGCTATACTTCTTTTGGCGCATTTTGAAGGCAGGGAATTTGAGAGCTGCGCGCCCTCACGATTCCATAAAAACGACATGAGGAAATTGGCTACAGAATAAATCACATGAATATGCATATACACTTACTGTATTTTTGTTGTCCACCTCATCATCACTATTAATAATAATTAAGGTTCTTTTCTCAAAATATCAAAAATAACAACAAATTTTCTTCTTCAAATGAAACTTCAAATGGTACAGAGAGTTTATAAGGAACTCATAATATATTTATACATATTGAAAAATCATATTCTCCTGTTACAAATAGTTATTTTTCACTCTCATAGGCAGCAGATGAAGGGAATAAATAAAAATACTTTTTTTGCTCTTGATTTATTATTTTGAAGTATACATACATACTTCTTTAACTGCGTTATGAAAAAATGATAAGAGTATTATTTTATTTCACTCTCGCTTCTATCTGTGAATTATGTGAGACAGCTGTCGGCGAAACCGCTTCTTAAATATCATATTTTAGTTATAAAACACTGATGTAAAAAAATAAAGTTAACAAATCAAAGTTATGTTTTGAAAATTATTTAAAGTTGATATTATCTAGTGACAGTTGAGTACTAGTCAAATAATACTTTATTTATTAAATTATTTTAATTATTTAATTATAATCCGTGCTAAATTATATCAATTAAATTCTTATGTGAAATTCTATCAATTATTATAGCATGCTTTGTATATTTATTATTAAAAAAACTTAAAAAAAATCTTTTATTTGATTTCGGATTGCGGCTACCAAGCTACCTTAATGTAAGAAAATATGTATTTATTTATTTAATTTTTCAAAAATTAACTGAGCTTTATTGAATATGTTGATTATTTTATTACTTTTATTATTTAACTATAATTAATTATTTGAATGCAAAAAAAATACAAAATTGTTTTATAATGACGCCAATGAAGTATAACTTCTGACGCGCGTACATGTAGATGCACCCATTGTTTTACATAACGTACAGTCTATCAGATTCTCTTTCCCATATTAGAATTCTGTATTTAATCACGGAAAACATATAATTAAACATAATAAACTGCTGGAGATCTCGGTATTCCCTCAGTATTCTCATTTGATAAAATAATTTATTTAGCTACCACATGTGGAATATAATAAAGAGATCGTGATTTGTGTTGCCATTTCATTAGTTTTATCAATAAAAAAGAGATAAAGAAGCTTAGGTGCATTACGGAATAGTTCAAAAAAAGGATAGACTATACTCATCATTAACTGAATTAAAAATTAGTAAACCAAATGATTTTCAACATTCTGCGATTATATAGCGCATTATTTCATGATTATCCCTGAAATTTAAATGTTCGTCCTTAATTTGACGGTATTCTTTTCTTAAATTAGTCTGCAAAGAAGTGATGTTCCTAATCAATTGTGACTTATCCGCATCTGGATAGTATTGTCTATATTTCAATAGCATCTGTTCATATTGCTCATTTTTATTTTTTTTTTTTTCTGTTGCTATGATCTTTACATTGAATGTTTTACATTCTAGAAGAAATTTTTCATCGCGATCTATTACGTTTGTATACATGATTGTAAATTTTGTATTTTTACTTGCATAGCGTCAATTAGAAAATTAGAAAACACGCGTTGGATACAAATGATGTATATAATTGCACAATATAAATTAGTGTGCAATATATTGATGTTCATGTTGAGCTTCCAGGTCTCCTATTACACTCCATTACAGCCTTTACACTCCGGTTAAGTTATACATATTCCTCACAGCTCTCGTTTCCTATATTAAACATTTAAATTTTAATTTTTTATGAATATTTCATTTTCTGATTGCCATGTTGCTTGTTTCGATGTACTATAAACTTGATAAGTTCTCTAAAATTTGAGTAATTTTTTTAAAATTGGAAATCTTTTTTTTATATACTTAGTTTTGTTAATAATGAGCCCATTGCGTGTAGTCATTTTTGGATAGCTGTATTAAGTCCGATCAAAAATCACTTCACATCACAAACTGAATATGATTAAAATGATAAGATATGGTTTTGAATTATTTTTATAATAATATTATTATGAATATAAACGTTTTATTTATGTTGTCTTTAAATCGATTATTAAAAGTCAATAAATCCAAAACTTCTCTCATATTAATATTTATAGTAAAATAGTATGTATTATACTCGAATATGACAGCACTTACAACAACCCACATGTATCTATATGCAAGCAAGGCAAGTCTTTTGTAAAATAATAATATTTGTGTAATCTAGTGATGCTAAGTTTCAAGTTGATACATACCATTATATATTATATATAACCATCATATTATTATAAACATAATTATATACATCAAACTTGTAATATATTCTAAAAGTGGATTTCGTAAGTAAATCATGTAACGCAGTCAATAAGCCGGCGAATTTGGAAAAGTGGTGCAACAGCTCCGATTTTAAAAACTCTTGTTTGTTCGAGTACCTTTAACCACCAGGAGCATTCATTATCACTAACCTTTGCCTCACTTTGAAAATTGAGTAAATAAAGGTAGTTTGCCCAACCCAAACATTAATAGTGATAAAAAAATATTTAAAAAACTACTAATTTCACAGCGAATGTTCTTTCCTGAGCTTTTGGGGTGGATGCCCACGAACCAGAAGTCAAAAAGCAACAATGTTTTAATGGAGTTGCAACTCAATTGCTTTTTGACTGCATATTTGTGATCAGCGACCCCGAAAACTTCTGCAAACCACGAAAATAATTTCTGGGGTGAAATATAGAATTTAAAAAAAAATTTTTTCTTTGCCACATAGGTCGTTTTTTTATCGTGTTGAAACCATCTTCGGTTACTTTTTGACCTCGAATTTGCTAATCAACAAATCTGAAAACCCCCTAGATATAATTTTTGAGGTAGAATTTTGAATTGGAATTTTTTTATTTGTTTCTTCTTGGGGTGATTTTATTGGGGCTGAAACAATCCTCAATTACCTTTTAACCTCAGATTCGAAATCAATGACCCAAAAAACTTCGAAGGGTAGATTTCCTAAACGAAAGTTTTAATTTTGCTATTTTCTAGAGATGGTTTTAATAGCATCGCAACTAACTTCAGTTGCTTTAAACAATGAATTCATGATCAGCGACCATTAAAACCCTCTTGAGACGTGGTAAAATTTTAGTTTTTTTCCACCCCAAATAGAGCACAGTGTTTAAAAAATTACGCTAATTTTCTCAATTTTTAAAGTTGGGCAAGGATTTGGTAGAGATAAATGTTCCTGAAAATCTAAGGAACACGTACAAACAAGAATGTTAAAACTCATAGGTGTTTTACCGTTTTACCACATTTCAATGTTTTTTTTTTTGCATATTTACTGTGTAAATGGGCATTTAATAGATTATGATTGAGCATCATGATTAAGTCTAATCGTTCGCTCTATACGATCTTTTAATGATTGAACTGGTTTCAACGGAGTCTGAAGATTAAATGAGTAATAAGACATTAGAAAGTCTAATAGCTGTATAGAAAACTTATTTAATTTTATTATTATGTTATTATGTTATTAATGAAAATTGATATATATTTAATCAATTAAGCTATTAGTTGTTATATTAACTTCTAGTAACTATTTCTTGGAAAAATATAAATTTCCCTGGAATAATATGCAATAGCAATTATTGAGAACTTATAACAAACCACAGCTAATTCAAATGAGGAATTATTTATGTTAGTAGTATCAAATTAGAATTTGCATCTTTTTAGTAATTAGTAAATAATTGGAATTCATTAATTAGTAGCAAAAAACGATCAATTGAAAACATTTTAAAAATTTCGAACGCATTATCCGATGCGATCAAGATTAATAAACATATTTACCACTTTCCGTAAACTTACCGTTTTTTTTTTAGGAAAATTTCCTCGACTCCTTTTGTGAAAAATTTTTCTATACATACTACATAGATGAGGTGTGTTTGATAAAGTTTCGTAATCATATTTATCAACTTCAGCACATTTATTGTATATTTTTGGAAAAATTTCAGAAAAATTCCCCTTTTCTTTGAGGAAAATCTAAAAATATACATAGAAAGATAATATTTGTCGCTGTGAAATGCAATGTTATCTATATGTCTATTTTATCTCCCTCCAAAAAGTCCAAGTTTTTCATGCAACCTAAGAACATGTGGTTTTTTGCATCTAATGAAAACAATCCGGAAGAAATGGGACGGATAACATTTTTTTACACTCCTGTTTTGAAAAAACTTCTTAAAATAACAACTTTTTTTCTCTGTAGAGTAAGGAAAATGGTTTTTTTTTTGCAATGGATGTGAAATGGTGAGAGATTTTTGGAAAATTGTAATTTTGAACCTCACTCCCATTTTTTAAAATCGTTAAAAATGTTAATTTTTATTAAATGAAAACCATGGAAACGCAGTTTTTTTCAATCGATTTCTTTTAACCCCCATCCTTTGTTGTAATCAATGAAGATTACGATTTTTGGATTATCTTAGAGTGAAATAGTTAATTCCATACATGGAAAATATAGTTTATTACGAGAAAATGATTGTGTTGTTCGAATGAAATCTGGTTAATATTGAGAAAAGAACATATAATTTGAGATATAAATATATAACTAAATTTTTTGTGATAACCAAAATATGGGAAACTTTAATTACATAAAGATTCTTTGTGATTACGTCATTTCTGTGTATGACAAATCTTTGTTTAATCGAAATGTTTGTACGTCCGTATTTTGCTTGTTTTTAGAGATTTCTTCCTTCCTTTTGATATTTTTTGCCTTCGTTTGATATGGTACTTGGTTTCTTGCTACTAAAATTTTTGGCCGATATTCTAGATTGTAGTATTGGCCATTTTGTAGTTATTTCAATAATGATGTAGTTTGATAGATATATACTCTTTTGATACTTTAATACTTATGTAGAACCTCTTGAAATCTCTTGAATATTTTGTATATACTCGTACAAATAAATAAAACAAATTTGTCAGTTTTTCAAGTAACTTATGTCTAAACTGTTTTTGATTTTTCAAAACTACCACTTACGCTTGCAACAAGTAAAAACTTTCTTAAGAGTACACTAAGTATATAAATAAGTTTTGTTACTTCACATCAAATAATAAACTCAATAGTTGTATAGCTATAAGCAATGTTTCTAAACACCTACCATCAGACTGGCCAGAACTATATATCATCGATATTATATATTAGCAATGTTAAATATCCTATTTTGATGACGTTATATCGTTTTGGCCAGCGAGTCAGTTATGTGTTTTAAAACTCAAGCATAAATAATTGTGGAGTTTACATTGTCCTACATTCTGTAATTCTGTACAGATGAAGTGGAATAACTTGAGAAGTATTTAAATTGTACAATGCCTGTAATCAAATTAAGAAAAATTTGAATTTTAAAGTTTTGAATTTTAAAGGATAAATTTTGTTAAGGTCGGTTTATTTCCGTAAAAAAGCATAAATAACTACCGCAAACCATACTAATATTTTAAACGCCAAAGGTGTTTAAAATGCCGACCACTTCGAAGCTTATAGAATTATTCTATTTTGGTTGTGATTTTATTTTCATAAAAATCGAAACATTTTGAATAAGTACTTTTTTAGGCCGATGGCCGGGAACGGATACATATTTAACTGGTGGCCAAAGATTCTCTCCTACCTAACTGTATCCTTGCAACCGCAAAAACGTTATATATACAAGATAAATTTATAATTAAGCCAACATTATACCGGAAATGCTTTTGTACTTGCGGCAGCAAATCACCGGGTACCAGCATACTTATATAAAAAAGGAACTATTTATTAATACCATAAATATTCATAATAAAAGTAGGTGTGATTTTGTTTCGGGAGTTCAAAAATCCTAGATATTTTAGATTAAGTAGCTGGTCATCGCGTTAGTAAGCGTGCGATACATCCTTATACGAGTAATGCATTGTAACACATTGTAACACATATATAAAATTCTAAACAATGAAATCTTTATGGTATTAAATGTTAAAAGAGTTTATCTTTTTTCAGGTCAACCACGGATTGAGAAAATAATTAAATTTTAATTTGACGGCATTTTCCACCTAGACAAGTGAAACTCTTAATGACAAACTATGTCTAAAGTATCAAATTTGTCAATGGAATATTTCTTAGCATCGTTACACACAACTTTCAATAATATAACGGAAACAAATTTTTCTAAAATAAGTATTTGCCTTTTTATTTCCTTTAGTATTCTTCATCCTTCATATTCTAAGGAATTAATCTACAAACAAACTAATCAAAGAGGATTATAGACACTGTATGCATGTTCATAATAAAGCATTTGACATTTAGTTTAAACTGTAAATGCATAGAGATTTTCTTAAGTAATTAAGACGATCAATAAAGCTATTTGGAGATGTTTTCAAAGTTTCTTTATTAATCAATAGTTTAATTAAACCATCTTCAATTTCTTAACATTTCCATTATAAATAACTTGGACAAAAATGTGTTTTAGAATTTGAAACATTTTATACTTTTATTTTTTCATAGAATCACCTAATTAGTCCATTTATTAATCACCGCATGTCCGACCGTCGGTATATCCGTCATCAAGATAGCTCAAAAATGAAAAGAGATAACAGGTTGATCTTTCGGTGGCGTATTTTTGTATTTTAGTTCGTGAAATATACAAGAAAAATGTTTGTTTTTTAAAACAAAGAACTTTTGTTTGAAACATTTTTTCGTAAAAAGGTTTGCCTCAAAATTTATTATGGCTCAAATTTAGCTAATAAGCACATGTGTAAATACTATAAATATTATAGCAATGAAATATTGAATTCGAATATTTTGGTTTACTTTTTAATAATGATATCGGCTATGGAGATATTCAGCCGACACTTTTACAAAATACACTGTATACATATAATAAATCCATAGACTTATTTATATGTATTAAAATAGAAATGGTATTATTTAGAATTATAATAATCATAATAATAGAGTATATAATGGTGGTTAATTAAATTGCTTTTATTACAATTAGAAGCCACATTATATATATATATATATATATATAATTCATATACGTGAAATATTATAAACCAATGAATTGCAAACCACATATTATTTTCGATTTGATTTCAAAATGTTTCATAAAAAACATTTGACACTGTGCATAATAATATTGATCATAATATTAAAGATCGCGGCCTTAACCCGTTTGTTCGAACCAATTGAAACCGAATTGCTGCCAATAAATTTTAGATTGTTTTGATTTAATACGGTACACTTTTTATAATGGCTTTTGTATATTTTTTGTTTTGAAACAGCGGATAATTCTAAAATCGTAAATAAATGTATTTCTTCAAGGAATTGATATTGAAATGAAGGAATTTCTTGAAGATGTGATGAATGAAATGAAGGAATTTCTTGAAGATTTGATACGTTTTGAGCAAACGTGGGCCACAATATTAACGAAGAGAAAACAAAAAGTTTAAGAATAAAACTCCAACAACCAGAAACTCAATTAAGAGTATCCAAAAGAACGAGTAAATTACATAGGTTAACGTTTTCTGCTCAAATTTCTGCTTTCATGTATCTTAGCAGTATTGTTCTCGAAACTGTCGGAGCAAGCGAAAACGCATCATCATTTGGCACACTGCAGGTGATTTGAAGATTATCATCAAATTTTTGAATTTTTCGATCAGGATGTCATTAATTATGGAAATTTGTGTAAAATAACAAACCTCGTTGGATTTTAAACAGCATCATCATATCAAGCATTATCTTGAAATCCACCTTGAAAATGAAAATAAATTGAACAATGTACACTGCTGCAGTCCGAACGAAGGATTTTCAGCAATGAAGGGAAAATCAGGTTAGGACAATTTTTTTGGATTCCCTACACTTCATAAAGGAGTCACGAGGCGACATCATTATCATAAATATCTGGGTAAGACATAGGTTAAAAAATTAATTTTCGTACATTGTAGTATTTATAGAGATTCATGCTATTATAATCTTTTAGCGCTTTACGAAGACAAACAGAAATCACTCATAATTTCACTCAAATGATTATCTACATAGACTAAAAAAAAGTGAATATTTATTTTAATATATTACATATTATACACTATTATCAAATTTTCCATCTGTAATAAATTCTATATCTATGGTGCGTAATTGTATCGTAATTTTATCGTTATTATTTTTGTGAGCCGTTTATAACTATAGTTGGAAAAAAATATTTCTACAAATATTATAATAAACTAACAATTTTAAATAGAAATATGTTACGGTTTTATTTAGAAATGAATCCGTATATCGATTTAATTTAACGGATTACATTGCGAGCAAAGCTGCAGGCAAAACTAGTTTTATTATAAAATAATAGTATACAATTTTAAAATATTCAGCCTTTACTTTCTAATATGGCGCACGATATAGAATTTACATGGGACAGATTAGTAATAAAAGAAATTGAAAGGTTTCATGTATAGCGCTTTAAAAAAATGTTAAACGCCACAATGCTTCTTTTACGAATGATATCAAATATTTAATTAAGTTGTATTGTTTTTACCAATAAATTACTAGTTTTATGATAACAAATATCCTTAAAGCAATTAAAAACATCATGCGAAGATGCAAGATGCCTTAGCTCAATAAAGTCTTTTCGCGTAATGGAACATCGATATCCCAACAATTTTCTGGAAATCTATTTAGGAAAATTATTTTTTTGTAATATATTCGCTTTAAGTAATTCATTGAGAGCCCCAAAAAGTACTTACATTCATCAATATAGATTCGTTTATAGTTTTATGAGTGAAAGGTTTAATAAGTAAAGTATCGTAAATAATTTTTAACCATTTCATGGGTGATATAAAAAGTGAATAATTCAACTTGCTGTGTATTGCTGTTACACTATAGCGTGACTACACTTGTAGCTGAATGTGAAAAGAATTGTATAAAAATAATCATAGTGAGATGGACAACAGTGTCATTTTTATTTAATGACATTTAAAGAAGTTATGTTTACAAATTGTATAACATAATTCTAATGTCATCCATCTTATCAACGTTTTAATATTTGTACACATTACAGAACATATCATGTTTCGAAGTACAATTCCAGGTTATTGTTTCAAAGACATACAATATTTATTAATATTTCATCAGTTCATATAACATTTATACACCTATTATGGTATAGAAGAATTATCAATATTACGTTGTTTATTGTTTATTGTTTATTTATTATTATTATTATTATTGTTGTAGTTGTGTTTATCCTTTACAATAAATAATAAAGTATTTATTTATTTATTCTGTGTTCAATAATATACACATACATACACACACTCACACACACACATATATATATATATATATATATATATATATATATATACATACATATATATATATATATATATATATATATATATATATATATATATATATATATATATATATATATATATATTGTAAAATTTAATATTTATCAAATGTTATAAAACAGCATAGCATAATAGAGATGACGAAAACAATTGAATACAGGTTTTTGATAAATTATCTTTTTTTGTGCTAGTGTTCATACTATGTGTAAAAAGGGATCTGGATACGAAAATAACTAACAAAATTAATGAAGGTTGAAGGGAATGTTGAAATTGAACCACCCTTTTTGACATGAGTCAATACAAAATTTTGTGTTAAAACATAAATTCTATAATTAACATTAATATAAAATTTCGGCCTTTAAAGCGAACAAGTTGCAAAATTGTGTTCTTTAATCATAATTTTGAAATTTGTTCGAAACTCTTCCTACTGTCTTTTATTATTGCAACTAACTGCTACTTAATTATTATAATTACTTAGATGAAAGAATTGTTCTTTAATTCGTCTTTGAAGATTTGTTTTCTTCAATTTAAGATGCATTCTTTATTACGTTAAATAAAGTTAATTAATAAATAATCAATACAAAATTTATAAAATCCTTCACCGCTTTAAAAAGTTACAGAGAAGGTTACACATTACACATCCATATTGAATTATTTTATCGACATTAATTTTTTATTTACATCGAATTAAAAAAATCTTCTACCTTACATGAATCAAAACGTTAAATTCTTAACTTGAAAAGTATTTTAACAAAACAAATTATGAAAATACCTATATCTATTAACTTACGCATATTCTCCCACCGTAATTCTCTGTAATTCTTCTATATCTTTATTTTCTAGGCGGTAAGTTTTATTGCCGATGTTATCACACAAAAACTTTCATCCCCTATTTCAACCCCCTTTAGTGTAAAATTTATACAAACTTTGAATGTCTGATTTATTTTTATCAAATGAAACGCGTAAGAATAAATTTCAAGCCTCTAGTTTCAAAAATGCCGTTATTTCCATACAAACCTTCATTCCCTAGGTCAGCCCCCGTTTGGGCATTAAAAAGTAGCCACGTTCTTTCTCTGGATCTGTTCTTCCTCTGCACCAAATTTCATTTAAATCGGTTCGGTAGTTTAGACGTGACTGGCTAACACACAGGCACACAAAGTTAATATATGAACCTTAAATAAATTAAGGAATATAAGTTTACAATTATACACATGATTATGTATGTTAATTTAATTCGAAATTCAAGGATTAAAGTGGGCTGCTAATAATATCTGAATATCGGATATCTAATATAAGGTACCTTATTTTACAAAAGAAATTATGAATGCAAAATAAATACAAAATGTGATTCTTGTGTATTAGGAACTTAAAATTAACCATTTTACTTTTAATTGTAATAAAAATCAACTGGAACGTAAATCAGTCATCATTCTTAGCTTTTAATTATTCTTAGATTTTCTCCATTTTGTGTACAAATAATCAAGAATACAAGTGGCAAATATGGACCCGTATGGAGTCAATCTTCCAATTCATTTTTCATGTTAACACGTGAAATAACAAATGTCGAAACTCCCGTGTCATCAATATTCAAAATGAGGAATTAGAAAAAATATCAGGTTTTCGATAAAAGATGTGCTGGAAAAAATGGATTCCAAAAGACCTGTTATATTTTTACAACATATTGAATCCGAAATTAGAGACAAATGCTATGAACCCTATAAGGCTGATGTTCTTAATTTCGGTTTCAGTATGTTGTAAAAATAGAACTGGTTTTTTTAAAAAATCAGACAATTACTCTTGTATTTGACGCATGTGCGCCTTAGTACCCAGGGTCAATTTTTCAACAGTATTTTAGTAATTTGTCTCAAATTCTTGATGGAAGGTAGATTTTTTACCTATTATAGTTTCTACTAACCCATACATATTGGCTTCTACATACATTTGGACATTTTCCCAGTCTCCCGAAATGCTTTTAGAAACATCAAAATAACTTTAAGATATTTTATCTCATTATTTTTTTTTATAATAAATGGACAGCGCACTTTTCTTCTTTTTAGTAGAAGTCTTTTTCTTAAAATGAAAATATTTTTCAATGTTTTTTTAAATTTGAAAGAAGAAATCCTAAATTAACAAATATCGGCAATAATGGCAATTTGTACTTATAAATTAAAAAATAAAATATCACAAAATTTTGTGTTGCTTTCCCAACAAAACATAACTTATTATTTATATACTATTTCTATAAAAGCGTATTTTTTAGTTTTTTTAAACTATTATTTATTAAAATTGAAATTTTTATGTTATTGAAATTCTGTCAAACACAAATTTATTGATTTTGATTTCCATGGAAACGATGTTAATAGGATAGGTAACATTCTTCAAGTGAGAACTTGAAAAATCTTGACGCAGATACTCCGGTTAATCCCTAATCCTGATAATCCTAATAAGGATAACGGATCAAACTGTTAAAAAAATTGAATTGTCATCGTTCATTAATAAGTATACCAAATTTCGAGTAAATCCGAAGTTTTGAAGGGGCCAAAACCATGTACAAAGATTCCGTTACATACATACTAACATACGCCTGAAGCTAATAAAAGCGTATTAAAAAAGGTGGTTCCGTTTTTAAACTTTTCAATTTCGAGTTACGCTGGTGTCCCATTATTTTTCATACAACCGATTCTCGACCATGTATTCCGCGTTAAAAACCAATAAAAAACTGTTGGATTCTTAAATTATTGTATGAAAATCTAATATTAGCTGAAATATCGGGATTTTCTAATTTTAGAACAAAAAAGTTTATTTAAGAGTAACATAAGATGATAATATTATTTAGGATTAATCATTTTTATATTCATGGAAACAATTGACTGGAAAATATGAAATATGCAGATAAAAATGTGCGAAAAAGCGTGTCCGAGAACTCAAAAACAGAATACTACCGAATTAGAGAGGAAAACAAATGTATTGCAGCAGTCGGTTGTCAAGTGTCAGTAAATTTTTTATTTACGTCGATCGTCGTTATTGCAAAAATTATTAAAAATTATAGTACTATTTAATTTTATTTCGTGAAAAACATTTTTATTACGTGTATGTTTTTTAAGAAAATATTTATTTTATATTATCTGTTTGTTGGTAAAACAAAGTAGGTTAGTGTAACTCTATCTCTTTCGTTACCAGTATTAAAACACAAGATAGCATATACTTGAGTACTGTATACCAAAGAGAATTCTTGACGTATACTTATTACAATACCTAAGTATAAAAGGAACTACATGAATTACCAAAAAATTTAATTTAATAAAGACTTGTTTGATATGAAAATGTGTTAAATGATATTTGTTGACAAATATACTGATTTACAATTCTACATAAAAAATATTTTTTGTTTTCCAATAAAACCAATAATGTGTTAGGTTATGTTTCTGAACTGTCAAGCATTCTACACATTCTTTTAACACACTAAATTGTTCAAGTTTGAAGTTTTTTTGTTATTGTTGAATTTATTTGTGTTCGTCAAACATATATATATTATATATATATATATATTGACAACAACATTCATAAACCATCTTGAAAGTTTTCCAACTGAATTTTCTTCCTTTTCTTTATGTATGAACGTATGCCTTTTTTCAGCCTTTGTTATTCTTAATACAAGCATTGCTTACTAGAAAAATACAACAATGTAAATATATAGAAAAGAAATCAAGTTACAAGTTTATTTGAGAACGGCTGTAAGGTGGGTTTATAAGTATTTATTTATACAGTGGTGTATTTAGAATAGTTTTTTTCTTTATTGTATTTTGACATTATGAGTGTTCATTCTCAGAAGTATGTTAAGCTAGCAGTGTCAAATGGGCAGAATCACTTATAACATACCTCAGTAATTAGTGCTCATTTAGTGGTCATTAAATGCCATAAAATAAAATTTGACGCCCAAGTGATTTTTCAAAAAATGAGAATACTGCTAGCTTTATATGAAGCTAGCAGTTAACTACTTTCAAAAATGGGGAGGATCACTCAAAACATAGCTCATTAATTAATGCTCATTTAGTGCTCATCAAATGCAATAAAATAAAATTTGATGCTCAAGCGGTTTTCCAAAAAAATGAGAATGCTGCTAGCTTTATATTCAGTTAGCAGTTAACTTCTTCCAATATCGAGTAGAACCACTCAAAACATAGCTCATTAAGTAGTGCTCATTAGATGCCATAAAATAAAATTTGATGCTCAAGTGGTTTCCCAAAAAATGAGAATACTGCTAGCTTTATTTTAAGCTAGCAGTTAACTACTTTCAAAAATTGGCAAAATCGCTAAAAAAATAGCTCATTAATTAGTGCTCATTTAGTGCTCATCAAATGCCATGATATAAAATTTGATGCTCAAGCAGTTTTCCAAAAAATGAGAATTCTGCTAGCTTTATATAAAGCTTATATTATTTAGAAGTAAACATATGAAACGATTTTCATTTTGCTTATATCATTTTATAGGCTTTTTGAACTAAAAGTTTAGTATGAAACTTCTTTAGACCAATACGATGGTAAAACTCACATTTCTTGTATTTGAGTCCAGTCGAAGAGATTCAAACCATATCCAGCAAATTAATTCCAAACACGGCGAATATTTGATCTCGTTTTTACTGCCATTATTTGAAATCATTTGATTTTAATCAATAGAATTAATTACATATTCACAAATTTAAATTATTTTTGTTTTTATATAATTATACTCCGTAATTGTAATTATGTATCATTGTTAACCTAATTTGTAATAAATACAATTAAACTTTAGAATAATCAACTGCCAATTTTTAACTGAATCAAAATACAGTATAAAAATCGTGTATTTTTTAACTTTTAATTAGGACAATAGATCTGTATCAATGCGTGTGTATGTCCGCACAATCATAACAAAACGACTTATCCAATTTTGATAGGGATTTCACTAAGAGATTTAAAATAATTCTGGGCAGGTCAAATCCTATAAAAAAATTTCATTTACGCATCTAGAATCTTGTGGATGTCATTTTAAAAATACAACTTCAAATAATTTTGATACAAAATTAGTATATATTCTATTCGATATTTGCATGTATTATGTTTTTGATTTTATTTAAAAAAAAAAAATTATTATAAATTTGCAAAATTTGAAATGTTTCTTGCGAGAAATGTATGTGCCAGACACGCACACATCAATATCTGAAGGCCGAAGGTTCCCACTACCTTCTTTATATGCTCTATTTGAAAAAATCAACAAATCTCAATTTTAATTAAAATAAATTCTATGAAATCTGTTATAATTTGTTATTATATTTATGCTGCAGCAAAGCTTCGGGTACCAGTTTTTAATACAATAAATAATTACATTGAACTTGAATCAGCTAAATACTATAAAGTAAAGCCATTTAACAAGTTTAACAAGCCACTGACACAAAATATTTGGTATAAATTCAAGTTTGGAGGCTTCAAATTTAAAAATATACTATAACTTATAGTTACACAAGAAATTCATTATTATTATAATTATTGCGTGTTCTATTTAATTAATTATGATTTGGAATTAATAATTTTTAATTTATTTGTCGAACAATACATAAAACTTGTTACATTACGCCATGCCGACTTCACTTATATTGCGTCTAAGCTTTTTGTACCATCATTGACATGTTCGCCTCACTGTCTATACTGACCAATCGAACATTTTAAATAACAAATTGGAAATTACAATACATTCAATCCATTATCACAAAAATTAGCAATTTCATTATTGTGTGTTCCTAAAAACTAAAAGCACATTTTAGAGGTCTGTGTTTATATGATCAAAATGTTTTTTAATTTTAATTGCCTCAAAATTGTTATTATAAATAACATTTTAATTCGTGTACTATAACGAAACATGTATGTGTAATGTTCTTCCGTTTTAAATAAATTATTAAATTTATTTAAATAAAATAAAGACTTTACGTATTTAGACTGTCGAAATTGACAAATGTATACCAAATTGCATCTGAAGCCTAAAAGATTCAAAATTGCAAAAAGTCTCTACGATTATAAACGGCAACTTTGTATTATCCATACAACTACATGGAAAGGTCGTTATCTTTTAAATAACTAACTGCTCCATAATGAATTTATACAAATTTTAAAAGTCTTTGCTTTGAGCAAAGTTTTAGTATACAACAAAAATGAATAGTAACATATTTTTCACATTATTGTAGATTATGTTAAAGGAACTGCATTTGGTTTATCATTCTTCTCGATTCCAGTTGATGTTCATGGTCTAATTTATAACAAATTTTATCGATTTTTTCATTACAATTATTCATTTTTTATTTTAATATTGATGAAATCCATAAATAATATTTCCATTTGGATATTCAACCAAAATATTGGAAAAGCTTTTGTTGTAGTCAGTAGACTAAGAATTTGTAGGAATCTATGAGCTAAAATCTGTAATTCTATAATTCTATAACTATTATTTTGAGATTGAATCACAGATCGGACCAGAAGAAGAAGTAAACCTATGTGCGGTAGTTTCTTTAATATTCCTCCTCCAATTAACACTGAAATCCAACCAATTTTTAAGTGTTTTCTTGTTTGTGATATGACAATGAATTTTCAAATAAATGACAAAATCACATTGTATAAGAAAGAAAGTATCTAGAAAATTTTTTGCCGCAAGGGAATAAATGTTTTCTTACATATTTTTTCACAAACTGCTATTGATAGTTAGAAAACTGTATGGTAGCAGTACCTATATATGAAGCAACTTCTATGACTACATTACAAGTAGCAAAATGACTCCTCTGATACATATATTCTCGTTACAAACAGATTGTTTGAAAATATAGAATACAATTTCAAATATTGAATAATTTTATGTATATGGGATATGTAAGGCGTTGTTCCATGCTAAAATAATATACCCGTTAATATCAACGCCTTTTTCAAGCTTTTTTTTTTATGTAAAGTTAAAATATTCGTGTGTTATATAAACGAATACCATAAAATAAGACAATCAATTTTGTAAAAAATATTCCTCTGATAAAGATTTAATGATTTCTAGAGTTGGTTATCTGGATGTTTGTCGGGACAATGGTTAACACAAACAATCCCACTAATGCTTAAGTAATGTATAATTTTATTAAGATTTAACACATTTCGGTTAAAACTACTAATAAGAGCTCTGTATGGAGCTGTCCTAACTGAAAAATAAATTAGTAACTGTATTTTCTTCGATCACACAAACCAGGGTAGGGCGAGGAGTCAACAGATAACCTAAGTTAATCCTCTATGTCTTGATAGACTTCACTACACTCTATTTTGCCAGTAGAGGAAAGTATACAAAATTGAATTTAAATATTCTTAAAATGATGTGCTGTTTAAGGTACTGCAATAAGAAATTATGTGCTCAAATTTTGTATTTAAAAAAAATCGGTATAATGATGCATATATATCAATGTAGTCTTGTAAAAAAACTACCTTATAATGATAAAATATAATCAATTCAATTAAAAATACCAAGAAAATCCGTTTAACATAAAACTACTTCTATAGAAACTACCAAGCTAGCAGTTTCAGCTTGAAGAATACATTTAAAAATATGGTTCATTCGCTACATTCAAGTGCTTATTAGATGTTTCAGTGATGTTGCAGAAAAGTAATAATAGCCGAACTTTAATTTTTTGTTTTTAAAATTAAATTAAAACAGTGTAATGGAGTTTCATTGTAAGTGAATGTTTCCTAAAAGTAATCGAATTTTGTTCTTATATTGTAGGTGAATGAATCTTATTTTATGACAAACATTTTTGATTAAAAATTTTTGATTAAAAATCTGGGAACCTTTGCTAATATTACAACACCTTAAAACCCCTAATTTGGGGCATTTTAAAATTAGATTTTAAATACTTTGCTCTGGAACTTCGAGAAACTGCACCTAATTTTAGTACTTCCGTCAATATATTATTACAGGCATTTATTCATGTAGCGCTGCTAGCTTAATAGTTAGGTAACAGGACATCTTTATTATGATATTTGTTTAATTAAAAATTTTGAAATTTAATTTAATATTGCAGGACCTAAAAACCACCTAATATACAGCTCTTTTTGCTTGACGATGAGTTTCACTATGTTCGGTCTAATAAATTTTGATAATAATTAATATTTGGCCGTGATAGGTAAATATTTTATAACGGATAATTCAAGAGCCAATAATAATAATAAACAGTTTCTTGAATTAGCAAAGCCATACACAAAATTGCTTTGTCTTCTTACTATTATACATAAAAGTATATTAAAAGAACAGACGATTTTTCAGACATACTATATATAAATCTACCTTAGGACCAATTTATAAGATACAAAAACAAAATAACAATTGCACTGATGTTGTGTTTGTATTATTATTGTTTATTAAAGATCATCACATAGAATTTTCTATATCAGTCGATGATGACTACATAACCTGAATTTAGAAAAGCCGTAAAGAGTAACGAAATTCGTAGATTTCGAAAAGTACTAAGTTTATCTTAGAAATATTCGATAATCTTCATGTCAATACAAAGTTTACCGTCACTGCCAATGATAAAAAGCAAATTTGTGAAGAAATCTAGAATTTTTTTTAAAAGTTTTTGCTAACAAAAATGTATATGAACAATATCAAGTGCAGGACTCGAAATGTAAAACTACTTATCATGTATGACAACTTATCAAAATTGAATTTATAAATGTTACATTAAACTAACAGTCGTCACGCCCCTTACCAATATTATACTGACTGCTAGCTATGATAATGTAATCTATATATAATTATTATTAAATAGATTTATCAAATTTCATTATCAGTCAGAATAAATAATTCCAAATTTCAAGTTTGGTTCTTATTTCTTTTCCGGTAAAAATAGTACAATAATATACAAAAAGATGGAGTTGTAAACGAAATATGTATATGTGAATATAAACAGCAGATCATTTGACAGTGGTTTCTTCTTTATATTTTCTATTGTCATATCTACAGAGAAATAACTAAGGAAACTATTTTTGTTTCATATTTTTTTAGTTTTCTATTCTTTAAAAAATGCAGCAATGTATGTAGACAAGACTATAAAAAGAAATTACTTCCAGGAATTTTAAAAAGAAGTATATACTATTGAAGAGTTTTAACAATACGGTCAAACTAATCTTGATTATTGTCAATGGATTTGTTTGGAATATAATAACTGTGTAGTTTGTGATACTGTTAAAAATGAAACTTGGTTGTAAAATTTATATATATTGGTAGATATAAATTAATGTTTGTCTGGACTGGTATTAATTATTTAATAAATAAAATTTCTCACATTTTATAAATTCTAACATAAAACAGTGAAACTTGAATTTGTACATAGTTTTGCAACTGAAGGGCAGATGTATTACAAATTTTAAGTGAGCACATTAAATATCTGCCAAGAGTTGAGACCGAAACTTCTGAATTGGTGGTCAGAAGTGCATCAAGCATTCTGCAATACAGATTCCTCGTCGATGAAATTTTATAAAAGAATATTATTCTAGATTAATACTCAAGCTTAATATTAGCTTAGCCAATTGCTATGAGCTTAGTCAAAACCATTAGTCAAACCATTAATACCTGCTACTATCTGGTACTATAATACTATTATGTAGCAATATGTAGCTTTTCGAATTTCAACCCTTATTCTAAGATTTTTCAGGTGTTTCAGAAAACGCATTCTTATACATTATCTTTTCGAATTTTAGTTTATTAGAGAAGAATATAGAAAAAGACGGCTACTGCAATAAGAAATTCTAATTAGAAGATTAAAAACAAATTGTAAATACGTGTTAGTAATCATCTTTTTTTCAGTCGAAAGCTTATCCTTGCTGTGTTTTACTGTTAAGATATTTTATAATCGCAAAGTATATTTGTAATTTTTATCCAAACTTTATTATATAAATATACATTTTATATATTTAAATATTTGTTTAGATTCATAATATTTGTATTGCTCATATAAATAATATTCATAGTTTTAGTTTAATTCAATAATGCATAAATATTGAAGAGAAGGGGATTTTGATTTGTATTGATAGATAAGATTATTGTTATTAGTATTGAATGATAGACTTATAGACTAATGCTTGACAATAAATAATATCAATCGTTACAATAACTATTATATTATGTATATGAGTAAGTATAATGGAAGCTTTTATAAAAATTATATACTTATAGTATTTTTAGTGATATTAAAATATGTATAATACAATCACTTACAAAAGTGGTTAACAAAACTTAACCTTAATGTTAATATGTTCTCCATTTTTAATTTGTTTATATTATGGTAGTTCGGTAGCCGTAATCCGATAAATAAAAGACTTTTTTTTTATTTACAAATAATTGATAAAAATTCACTTAAGAATTAAATTGATATAATTTAGCATGGATTATAATTAAATAAATAAAATAATGTAAGAAATAAAATATTATTTGACTAGTACTCAACTGTGACTAGATAATACCAACTATAATTGATTTTCAAAACATTACCCTGAACTGTCAACTTTATTTTTTATATTGTGAATTCTTTATTTTTATTGTTTTTTAATTTTAATATAAATAAATAAATTATTTCGTTAAAAAATAAATTTAATATTATAAAAATTATTTTTTATATTTATTAATTTTCAATATCCTTTTGTTGTTATATACCATTAAAAACACTAGTTACTATTTGAAATTGGAGCGCTTAATGCAGCCGCCATTATTCCCCTAGTTAATATGGAGGAAAGAGTATCTCCGCTAAGCGACAGAGATAGAAGTCACATGTCAATATTGAAAAATTAATTACATCGAAAGTACGTGGTAAATTATTCTGAAATTTTTTTAGTGTATATTTGGGATATAGTTCTATCAATTTAAAAGTTTTTTTTTGTGGGGTTAACTTTGCCAATTTTCTACAAACGTTCCATTTCCGGTATTATTGATCAAGGGCACTCATAAGAGCTCTTGTATTTTTGCGAAACTTTAATTAATTATATCTCTTAAACGGTGTGGTAAAAATATCGGTTTTTTTTTCTATAATTGCCTTTAATTATAATCTTTCGAATAAACACACAAAAATATTGGGTCAACTTTATGTCATTTGGCTACCAAACTACCTTAACATCCTTCTTTCGAAACAGATTTCATTATTTTCAGATTTTCAATTACGATTTGTACTTTTTACTAGTCTTTTAATTTTTGATTATTCATGTTGATAATCAATTAATGAAGTTAACAAGAGTATTAGAATGAAATAATGTCAAGACTCATTATTACTAAAGCTGAGATTATGGTTTTTTCCAGCTTTGTTAAAGCATTACCAGACTATTATACTATTCATATGTAAAACGTAAACTGCCCCCGTTACTAAGGAGGAAGAAGGAGAGATTATAATCCGGAGAGATTGAGTGACATCAACTTCAAACTCAAGATGAAAGAATGTTAAATGTGGTCAAAATATTCTTACTATTTTCACTGTTAAATGGAATTTAAATGACAAAACAAGTGTAAATTTATGAGAGCATCGTCGAATACACATGAAGAACTTCAAGAGACATATAGAAATTATTAGTGTAAATCCACCACGAAAAAAAAACACTTAAATTATCGATACATAGACGGAATAATCATTTAATATTGTAGCAAATTTCTCAAAAAAATTATAAAATTATGAGACTGAAATAAATGTACCTCGTATAATTCCCGGTACCTCGGCTCCCATGACCCTTGGGGAAGCCTTCGGGCTTTGCTCGTTGTCACAGAAATGTACATATATCACATTTTGTGCTGTTGTAGTCATATACTCAATCACATATATATGGGCCTCCAAAACCACGAATAATTCCGGTCATACTTGATTGATGCAATATGCACACTTTATGTAATTAACAGTTATAAACAGACATTCTAATAGTGAGAGGAGGTAAATAAATTTTATTTTGAATTTCAAATTTAGAATTTGGTTTGGATGGAAACCAAAAATCTTACTCCACGGATTTTCGTTACGGACGTTTTTTGCCGGAAAACCCTACCCATCGCCTCAATATAGTTCCTTAGTTCCAAAATCTTCTTTTCTCTACCTGTTGGTACACATTAAAAATAAACTGAATACAATAACAAAACAACAAAACTATATTAAAATTTAGTCAAAAACAAAGACATTACAAGCTATCCAAAAATATTTTCTATCCCTTTCTTAAAAGCGTTTCACAATTAATCTTATGGATTACGTTTTAATATCGTATGCCCTTCTTTGTTTTATGGGGATTCTTGTTTAATTTAAGGATTAAAAAAGATAACTTCAAATGCATGTTCGTACAATATGGACGCTTCAATTGAATTTATAAACAAAAAACTGCAACTTCTGTAAGAAAATAAAATAATAATAATGATCAAATACCCAGATTGTCTTGAAAACTTAAGGAAAATTTACTTGCATTTATAAATTTAGAATCCACCTTAATACATTTCAATAATGCATTTTCTAAAGTGCTAGAAACGAATTTATTTCGTTGAAAGAACTATAATATTTATGACACTCGGTAGTTTTATGTACTGGTATAACTTATGATAAAAACAAACTGAAGTAATTCTAGCAGCAACAAAAAGAAAACTGATAAACGTAAGTACATATAATAATATATATATGTATATATATTTATGTGCTTGATCGAAAAACTATGTCTAGACATTTACAAGTCCTCTGCCTGTTGTATTTATATATAGATAGTATCATCAACAAAAATTTTATTGCCCTATCTTTTCTCATCTAGCATCTTTTTTCTCTCCTCTACCCACATTTGGTTCCATACCGCAATCATTTTAACAAAAACTTGTTTTATGTAAATTTTTTAAGTGTATCAAAACATTTCGAATAGTCTCTTAACAGACAGATAGATATTTATTTTGCTTTTAGTGTTCCACAAAATTTTGATATGCATGTAACTACACATTACAGTGATTTCCATTAAGCGATTAATTTTAAAATACTGTATAGATAGAAATATTTAATTTGAAATATTACATTCCCTTAAAGGCATTAAGAAGGACTAGTGTGGGAAGCTACTTGAAAAAATATATTCAACTCATTGCAGTCATACCACCAAAAGAAAAACAGTTGCTATTTGCATCTTATTTCATTTATTGACTTAAATCATGTGCTAAACTTTAATTTAACATTCTTTCAATTCTTAGTAAATAGTTCATAGTTTTTCTTTTTTTTTTTTTCTTTTTTTGAGTTATTGAAATAGTTAAAAAACAATAGGGAAAAAAACAAAAAAGGCAAATCGATTTTTATATAAAAACTAAATTTTAATTTTAGCAATATTTTAAAAGAAGAAAAAACTTCATTTTATTCTGAAAACATTATATTTTCAAGAAAAAATAAAAAATTTAATGAATTTTGAAAAATATTTATTTTGAAATAATATAGCCAAAGTTTGGCTGGGGTCCTTTAGACCCAATGTAACTGTAACGGGTAAAATATACTTTTCGTAAAATAAAAGTTTACTCATACAAAAGAATCTTTCTAGTTGAAATTTCCATATAAAAAGGCGTTTGTATCAAAATATGGTGGAAATAGCAGAAGCAAAAACCAATAGTGTTTTACAATGCTGCCATTATATTTCTAGTATATATTGTATCATGGTATTGTATTGTCAAATTACGTACATATACTTGCACAAATTTAGCACAGTTGACCAGAAATGGGTTAAATTTAACTTATAAATTTTGATTACAGCTAAAAATCTTTGGAAAAAAGGTAATTCTAGCAACAAAATGGTTTAGAAATGCTGTACAAGCAAAGCTTACACAAAGTAGATTTATATTCTAAATAAAATTCAAATCTTAGTATTAAGATTTTAATAAAAGTTTTTAGTTTCATTAAATCTTATAATTAATTATACAGGTAGATTGTTTGTTCCATAAAAACATAAATTCTGGTCGAACTAAATATGAAATTTATATTGTAATATGAAAATGTGTATTAAAATATTGATGATTATCAGAATTTGAGATAGAATTGTAAAAAATGTGAATAAATATTTGACCCACAAGAATGATAAAAAATAAACTTTATACGTTTATATAGATAATAAGTCATATCCTCTCCCATCACAAATAAGTTATCTACGCCACTGTCGGATATAGATGCATGAATTTATATTAAAAGTATTTATATTCGAATACAGAATCTCATCAGTAATAAGATTTCAATATACTTGTTCGTTGCACATTGTATGTTGTACGTTTCAAATAAATTTTCATTTAATAATTGAATTAAATTTAAAACACTGACAATATATTTATTGTTATTACTGACTTTTTTTATATACAAATTTAATAATACAATTACTTTTAAATCAGATTAGCTTCTTAACAAAATTTAAGTATAACAAATATAATATAAGAGCTGTTTTATGTATGAAATAGCATCCACCCATTAACGATAAAATTAATAACGTATTTACTTAAAATCAAGCGTATAGGCGTCTAAGATTATTCAATTGGTACTCATTATAATTTGTTAATAAACTTAACAAAAGAAAATAATAATATTATTCTTGAATTTAATGGTTTTAACGCTATTAAAGTGTATTTTTGGTAAAGAAAAGTGTAACGAAGAAAGTTTTGTATTTTAATATATAAAAATATATTTATAATTTGTCGCGAAAATATTTTGTCACAAATAATTGAATATTGAATTTAACAGTCATCTCTTTCGAATGTGGTTTATTTTGACCATCATAAACATTTATACTGATGTTAGGAGTTTATTCCTTTATATAGATTTTCGCCATTGAGTCGGCCGAAATTGAGTTTAAATTTACTATCATGAAATGGCAAGTGCCAGTGCTTAACTTCGTTTCTCTTAGAAGATTTTCTTGCATTAATCTGAAACTAACGTCTTTTTGCACCTATGACATTAACATTACAGCTTCGTAAATGAACTATAATAAATGGTATATTGAATAGGTTTTGATACATTTTTACTCAAACTTCATATACTGCAAATACCTAACTTTGCAGAAATATATATTGATGTCGATGTGGAACCACTTTTATTCTACGCAAAATAATGTAACACAGTACAAAATTGGTGCAGTCATTTTTTGTTGAGGATAAAAACTAACAAATATAAAAATATCCATATTCGTTATAATAAACAAATTATTGTTCTTTATTTTTCTCATTAGGGAAAATTGTTCTTTATTTTTCGTTGAGTGGACCTTGCGGGTCGCACCACTTGTTTGTCTAGATGCACAAATCTAATATTCTCTCAGACCTATCTCAGCTTATTCGAAAAATCAGTTCAAAATGTGGTAAAATAAGGGTTTATTTTATATCCACAACGTTCACAAAAGTATTAAAGACAGTGAAAATGAGACAAAACACAGAAGCCATAAAAATGATTAATTTACTTTTAATAAAATTTGATTAAAAAATACTATGAAAATCACCAAGGAGAGTGGATTTCACATAGAAACTTAAATATAAACACAACACTATTTAATGTTGGATGCGAAATATTCCAGTGTTGAAAATAATGCAACATAGAAGCTAATGTAACTCAAAACAACAACACCAAAAAAAAAAAAGATATGTTTCAACCTTTTTTGTACTCCAGGAGGATATGAAAGGCTTTACTACACAGTTACGTATTCTGTGATTCAATGAAATTGAACCGTCTAAAAGAAATTTGTTATAAAGTCCAACTAATTTTTTGTTTCTGTGTTGTAGCATAGTTTGGAAGTACTCTTAAATGATGTATAGGACAAAATTAGTAAGGCTTGGCAAAAGTGAGTTACTTTTTAGTAATCTATCGAATGATGAACCGATTTGCAATAAAATTATTAAATTATCAAGTTTTATATACTCTTGTAATTTCCACAATTTTGAAGATGACATGTCCATTTTAAGTAACCGACAATTTTTAAAACTCCTCACAAGAGCCTTAAAATTTTTTCCCAAATAAAGACTTTTTGGAGAAATAAAGTAAGAAATAAGTATTTCATATGATATTGATAAAGAAGGATATTGATATAAAACTTTAAAACTACCACAACCTGCCTTCTTGTGCCTGGCCCTACTCTTAAATCTACTATTCATCTACTCCTATTAATCTCTTGGAGTAACCAATCATCGAGCCATTTGATTTTATAGAATTGCTCAGTCAAGTGTTATGAGTTAGAGTGTATATGAATATTACTTTCGTATTTAGTTCGTTGTTATTTTGTACTTTTAGAAAAAGGAATTGGATGGCGTAATGTATGTTATACACACCATAAATTTATTAATTCAACACCAAGTTATTTTAGGGTAATAAACCCTCTTGGTATATCACCCTTGTAAATAGCCATTACCTCGTCCGGCTTACAAATTTTCTGCGAATGTATTTTGTATGTATATAAATGATATCATATTCAAGTAAATATTTATTCATATAAAATATTTTTTTCCCCAAAGTTTTACATCTTGTTGAATGGGTAGAAAAGCGGTATACCAACTGTTGTTAGTTTTAACGGATATAAAATAAAATAGAATGGTACGAAATAGAAAACTACATTTTCTTAATTAACAGTGAGTTACATGGCTTTTTTAATTTTCTTATTTCAATTTTCAGAAGAGATATTTCTTCAAATAAAAGACTTTTATGCCCATTGAACCAGTAATATACAAATAGCGTGTTTAATGATGCATCAAGTCTAATAAATTTTTACTATTCATTTATTTGGCATTATAATAATTCTTCTCAAATAACTCAATTCAAAATAATTCGATATGTATTTAACTAATCAACTTATTAATGACTGTTTAATATTATTAGTTATTATATAACTTTAGTTATTATATAACGTCTGTTAAATCGTAGTATAGATTGGTATATATTGAATTCAAAGAGCAATTGGATAGAGGTGAAAAAATACTAGCTTCCATTATTCTCCTTTTTCGAATAAGTCCTTAAAAACACTTTAGTCTATATATATATATATATATATATATATATATATATATATATATATATATATATATATATATATATATATATATATATAAATATATATATATATATATATATATATATATCATTTTAATTTTTATTATTATTATTTATTTCTTCTCTTGTAATAAAGGAGTGTCAGTGATAAGTATAGTGTTTTTAAGGTCAGGCTAAAGTGTTTTAAGGACTCATTCGAAAAAGGAGAATAATTGAAGCTAGTATTTTTTCACTTCTATCCAATTCCTCTTTAAATTCAATGTATACCAATCTATATTTACCATTTTAATTTTTTTGATATTCGTTAATTTTTGGTTCAACATCCAACGTATACCTGTAGGAATTTTTAACGCGAAAACGATCCACTTACAAGAATTTTCGCAGAAGAAAATGTTTTTAGACCTCGTACAAATATAGAGGTGAATTGACCACCAATGATAAATTACATATAACTTGTTTGTAGATAATATAAAAATTAAATTTTAATACTTATATTAAACTTTTGAACATAGTATATTGATTTTAGTATTGGCTCATGTGGTCCGAAGGATAAGTAAAAATTAATCGATCAAGCCTTTAGAGAATGAAGTTAAAAAAATTATATTCAGGTACTAGTTAAATTTAAAATAAACTGAATCAAATGCTGTTTGATTTGTTAATTAATATCATCTGTTGAAAACTGAAAACTGACTTTAGATCGTGTGTTTAGTAGAACGAGCATTCAACCAACTTCAAAGTATCTAACTGAATTGAAACTAACAGAAAAATATTATGGCATTCTAGTTGAGTAAAAAAGGATGCATAAATACTTTTCTGTTTTCTATAATAATACATACTATTCTGTATACATACTAGTTAAAGAAATTTATGATTTTTCTGATCATAGATATTCTCAGCTTTGTAGATATTCAAAATGGTTTTCTGATGATATGCGGAGCATGTGTATTAATTTTTTTTAGAATCATTGTTTCTCTCTTTTTAAGGTCTACGACAAAGATAATATTCGATGTTTTGCGCTCTTTTTTCTTTTATAATTCTCATCTATCTAGTCTTTATATCAATAGGCACCCAATAGTATCACATCCCTTTTTCCCTTAACGATAGTTTGAACCATTACAACTGTATAAACAAAATAAGACGAAAGTGAAGAATACCAGTTTTCGAGTTTTCGCCTATTTTTCGAGTTATTAACACTGTTAGAAATATTTAAAATAAATCAATATTTGCATATTTAATACAACTATTAAAATTACATGTACGCCATTTTCGACAGCGATTAATCCATGGATTTGTGGGGTATAGTTTGCGTGGGTCGGGTTGGTTTTTGCGTTCAGTCTGTGATTAAACTACCCATGGATAACTCGAAAAATAGACGAAAACTTGAAAATTGGTATTCTTGTTTTTCGTCTTATTTTGGCTTGTTTTACGAAAATCCATAAAAAAATGGAGGCGCCACGGATATCTTAATCCAGTCCAAGCCAATTTCGGAAAGCCACTTTTTGGGATTCAAAGAAACTCAAAACATGTATATTTATAAGTTAAGTAAGATAATGTATCTATAATTTTTTATATTCAAAAAATTACTAAAGCGATAATATTGATTTTTCCAATAGCGCATGTAATTGCACGTATCTTTGATTTCTGTTCATTGAAAAGTAAATGACATTTAAAGTTTCCGAGAATACAGTTGTTTTATAGGTATAGAATATTAATTTGCTATGGATTTCTTCCCGTTTACTTGGTGGAATATCGAAACCAGTTGTTAAATTACTATCATTATTTTATGTCGAAAGTAATATCGAATTTTTAATATTATTCACATAGGTATTGTTCATTAGTGACTTCAAATTTTGGTGTATACAATAAAATAAATTTTTTTCTTATTTTCAATTATTTAATTTAATAATTACATAATTTTGGTTGACCAAATATCTTCCATCGTTAAACGGCCCTAACGAGGCAGAATTATATTCTAAGAAAGTAGTCGTTTTGTAGGGATCTAAAAATTTGTTCGTAAATTTTTCATAATTTATAACCATAAACATAACCATTGTATAATTATTTGGAAGTTTAAAAGAATCAGGTCTCGTTTTTAAAAATGTTATGGTATTCTGAAACAACAGAAATATGTTATAATCATTCTTTAGATTTTGCAAAGGAATCTAGGAAAAGTTTTACTATAAAAATAATTTTTTTCGAAGTGCATGCAGTCCTAGTAAATCTATGACTACTTTTATATACTGGGTTACAAGATTTAATAAAAAGAAGTCTTGAAATAAAAATAATTTCGTTTTGTTACGTTTAAACAAATTCATTGTTTTATTATTTTCATACCCTTCTGTGTAAATTCTACCCATATAATTCAACATCCAAAGTATATAGTATGACTATAAATTGAGATTCTTTGTTTTGTTTTTTTAATTTTTTTTTTCTTTTGGTATGAGTAAAGTAAAAAACAAAGTAATGATTATAGAAAACAAGTACATATATTTTTATTTTCATAAAACATGATTGATTGATTGATTGAAGAGGGGTTCAAGTTTCGATTTTATAATATTTAAATACATATAAACAAAACCGTAACCATCAAATTTGATTTATTATTACTTCCCTGTTTTTTTTCCTCCAAACTTTACCTATTTTGTTTACAACTATTTATTTCACTTAAAAGTAAAATCTCATCCAATTTGCTCTTACCTAAAGCTAAGTTCAATACAAAACAATTTTTTAACATATTTTTAAAAAGAACACGTGGATGAATGAAATTAAAATTAAAATTTTAACGGGAGTTTAATAAGCTAACCTGCTTGACGTGATCTTGGTGGTAATAAATTTTCGCTTATTTAACTCTCCTTACAGGATCGTCTTGAATATTCGTTTGGAAATTTGACAACCTAATTGATGGTTATATGGTTTTACGGCATTAAAATTAGCATAGGTTCAATATCAAAATTAAAATCATAGTAGAAGTAGTGGAAAGATAAATACGTGATAATGTTAATAGTTAGAATTTAAGCTTCAGTAAAAAGTAAACATTATTATACTTGCTAATCTTAATTTATGTAACTATGCTACAGTTATATAGTATAATGAGGTGTGTGTTATATCTAATTTCGGTAGGTACTCTTTTTAAATTTTGACCTCATGGGAAACACATTCTGGACTACCCCGAAATCATCTGGTGTATTGCAAAGCTGCTTCGAAAAACTTTTGACGAATAGTTTAATTATCACATCACTCATTTTGTGTTACTATTGAAAAGTGTAAGACTTTTAGCCCTCTCTTTCAAAGAAATTTTCAGATGAAACCTTAACGAAAAACTTCCGTTAATAAAAATTCAACAAAATTTTTATATTGACGATTAACATTAAGTTTGGGTGGACCTTTTCTAACATTTAAATTGTGGTAATTTTTAACTGCGTTCAAGAATAACATTTAATGAAGCTTTCTTAGAGACTAATTAATTAAGATTGGTATTTTTTATTACATATCTTCTCTTAGACTATGATCTAAACATGCATTTGTCCTTTCGTAAAAACTATGAGATTTCATAATGTAATACGATGATCTAAGCAATGTTTTTTGTAAACAGCAAGAAAAATCACCAAAGTATAAAAAAATGGATTGACTGTAATGTTCTTTAGGATTCGTATATAAATACAACCAAGATTATAGAAAAGTAAGGAAATATATTTTATTATATTTTTTTGTTCGTCTCTAACAAAACCACAAAGCCAAAACTACTACGATATAGAAGACAAAAAACAAAATATTCTTCAACACAATCTAATGTATAATTTCCATGCTCATCCTATGCCAAGGTGAATTGAGTATACAATTATTAAATTTAACAATTTTAAGCAATTATAAGTAGTTTATCAATATTGAGGTTCATAAGTTGATAGTCATGTAAAAATACCCTTAAATACCCTAGATCTAAAATTATCAGAATCTGTAAAGTTTTTACACGACACTCTTTAGATTTTATTTATTGTTATAAAACATCAAATGAGAAAATTTAAAATTTCAGATTCAGTACTCATTTTCATGAAATGTAAGTTAAAATTATATTTTTTTTTGCGTATTTGAAGAAAGCTACGGTAAAAATGATTTTTAAAACATTTGGTTTCCAAAACATTATTTTCTTTTTTTTTTTTTATAATTTGACAGCCATTGGTAACAAAACACAACGAAAATTTAAAACATTACAAATTTATGGTTCCTTGAAGATAAATACTGTAAAAATGATTTTTTGATTTTTTCCATAAACTAATTTACATTCCATTTGTAATTATGAGTGAGTAACCACTGGTAACAAAAAATAATCGACAAATTAGTAAATTAATTATTATTTGATTCTTCGTTGTATTATAAACGAAACCATGCATTAATATGTAAAATCTATAACTAAAGTGTATTTTTGAATGTTACAACTCAAAATTAATATTATTTTTACTTTAACTTATTTTTTCTTTTGCTTGGAGTGTATTAATTTTAGTCTCAAGTTTGTAACACTACCTAATATTGGCGCACAAACAATATTTTGGTAATGGAGCTCATAGAAACACCTAATTAGTCCATCCGTCCGTCCGGTTGTCGTCACAATAACTCTATAATATAACAAAAACATATAGCGAGAAATTTTGGTGACGTTATCTAAACATAAAATATCATTTTTAAGTTCGTAAATGAGTAAATTTGTACCGTTGGGTCCAATGTCTCCTTGACCAAACTTTTAAACTATGAAAGATAGAAGAAAATTTTAAATACAAAAAATGTTTTGGAACAAAAGACTTTTGTTCGATACATTTTTTCGTAAATGTTGGAATCTTCACAATTTTAGCTCAAATTTGGCTAATTATCACATATAGGTAATTACAAAACATATTATTATATATTTAATAACTGTGTAGGCTGAATATTTACAGTATTTTATAAATGTTAATTTAGAATAGTCCAAATAATGAAATTAAATCATATATCGAGTATCTAAACAACTAAATATGTTAGTTGTTATCTTCACTTGTTTATTTATAATTTATCATTTTACAACCAGCTTCATGTAGCACATACATGTAGTGAGTGGTTAGTTGGAATATATCTTGATATGTGTTTTAACACTTAAATTGTGAACAAAATAGAACAATTGGAGAGGGTGGGTTCTGTTCTTAGAGAGAGAATATAGATATATACTTACTTACTTACACATAAGAAGCAGAGATTGTTAAAGATTTACACGGAAAATATAACAGATAAAAATCTTTTTATACTTACATAACAATTTAACACAATTTTCTATATAAAGACATTGTGAAAATGTTATTTGTATTTAGTACACTGTACTTATTTATTGTCTTTGGTCGTTTGCTTTTGTTTTTCATGTAATTTATAATAATTATTTAAGTTTTTATTGTAATAATTAGGTCTCTTTTTCTTGTGTACATGTAAGTGTATAGGAATATAGTACAATTTAGACACATCGTAAAATATATGATTAGTCAAGGATTCGGGTGCACAAAATCCATGCATCCAAATTATCTACCTTATGATAAATAAACTTCTAAACCGATTTGGAGCATTTTCTTTACATCATATACTTATGGTTGTAAAGAAACCAGTTTGTTCGAAGATTTGTTAATCTAATAATATCCGCAATCAAAACTTAATGGTCCCCATTAATATCAATCGAATTTCTACCAATGTACTACCCTTCTTTTCGATAATAACTCTTATTTTTTAAAAATTCTTAAATTTTTATCAGGAAAAAATTGGTATGATACTTAAATTGTTGCAAAATTCTTGTAATGACCCCGAAATTAGACATTCACAACGTTTGAAGTTTATTACTTAATTCCAATTTTTTGTTTGTTTGTACGGAGGTATACCTTGGAACAAATAAAGTGGTTGTAAAAATTATACATTTTCACTTTGAAATGATAATAGTTTTAAACTAATTTGGTAAAAAAGCACTTCTTGGCTTCTTTGAGATACGTTAAAAAATTACACGTCCTGAGATCTATTAGAAAGTTTCCGACAAAATATACGTATCTTCCATATTTTAACCAAATTTGGGTAGGTTATGTTAAAAATTTGTTAAAAATTATTTGAGAATTGAATTTAAGTAATTAACTGTACCTACATATTTAGACACAATATATAATCGAAATAATATTCAATATATAACCAAAATAAATAATTTAATTATAGATGATTAATAACTTGATATCTATAAGTTCAATTTTTAAGTCTTTTGGTTTCTGATTACTTATATTGGTAATACCTTGACGAAACAATGGCCCGTATTACTAGTTCGTAATAATAAACAAATTGTTTTTTAATTATCCTTATTAGGAAATTTGTAATGTGGACCTTGAGGGTCGCACCTAGACCACTTGTTACTTTTTAATATTTTAGCAGATGTAAAAATTATTCTTTATACAAAAAAGAGAGCTCTTTCAGAAAATTTTAAAACGTCAAAATTACTTTTAACAAATCGTTAATTGAGAATTTTTTTATATAGGTTTTTTTCACATTTTTTTATTTTCCATTTAGATTAGGGAAAAAACTTATAACAAACTTTTTATTTTACTTTATTTAAATCTTAATAATTAAATTATCTCGAATGCATTTTTGTTAATCCAACACTTGTTTAAAAAATTATCAAAAATGTTTGTTTATTCCTCTCAAATCTTACAAAAAGGGCATTAAGAAATTTTTTTTTTTTTTTTTTAGATCAAAGTTAAATTTTAATAAGCAACAAAAAGCTTCTATTTAAAACAAGTTAAATTCGATTTAAACTAGAATGCGTTCTTGAATATAGGCCAAGATAGAAGCCTTTAAAAATGGAAAAGTGAAAAAAAAAATTTACAGTAGGATGAAACCTATTGGAAATGGAGGAAATTTAAAAAAATTGAAAGGAAAAGTAACTTACAGGCAATCAGTGCTTGGGAAGTGGAAAGAGGTGAGTTTTTAAGGTTTATCTCGTTTTCTGGATAAACTACAAGTCCTATGGAAAAAAATTAAATGGCAAAGTTTTAGATAGTAAAAAGATCTATAACTTTTGTATTTACACTAAAAAATTACAGTGTTTTTTCGACATTTATTCAAAATAAGGTGAAAAAATAAATATTTAAAATGAAAAAAATTTTGTGAGGTTATGTGAAAAAAGTACAAAAGATATTTTTATTTCCTACAACTTTGCAATTAAATTTTTATCGATAGGGCTTGCAGTTTTGCTGGAACGCGAAATAAATCGTGTTTTACACTTAAAATTTCATACACCTTCCGACCCCAGATCTCCCGTAAATTATTATTCGTTTCATTTTTGTAATATTCTCTTGCATTTCATCCTACTATAATTTTTGGCTTCAAAACTATCCTGGCCTATATATGTCTACCGTATTATCTGTGTAAGGAAGATATACAACATGTATTTAACTTTTGTAAAAGATAAATTATACAATGATTGGTATACAGTTGATCATGGTAATAAAATTTGACAAATCAGATATGTTGGCTTCAATTTCGGTTTGGTGCGATTATAATAAAATGTTAAATGCCTCTTTTTATATATACAATAATAAAGGAAAAAACACTCATAATAAAACGCAAACAACCAACCTTTGAAAATAAAATAAAGGTTTATGTCTATTTAGATCTATGACCTTTCTCAGAAGAGTTGATGATATGTAAACGTTCAACACATATATTTATAAAACAAAGTTTAAAACTATATTGATATTTCTTCAAATTCTATGCCGTAGGCAAATGTAGTAAATGTAATTTATATTAAATTTGGATGAAGATACCACCCACAATATATTCTAATGAAAATACTGGATTCATTACAAGAAGATTTCAAGAAAAAATTTAAAAACCATATACTTTTGCTCTTTTTTATTTTTCTTACGGATTTAAGTGAAAAATTTAACAATTGCTTATAATGTACGGCCAAAATACAAGATTTTTCTGAATTTCAAACGTTTATACTTTGATATATGTAGAAATGCAACTTCCAAGCATATCGCTCGGCTTTGTTATGTTAGTTTTATGTGGAAGTCTTGTTTTATTGATATGTTTCATAACTACGGTTGTCCTAGTTAAGGGTCGAACATAAAAAAAGGAACATTACAGTTAATGAATATATTATATTCAACATTTCCACCAGCGTATATTGCTGCGACCAACGACGTTAATGTGACTGCATTTACTTTGTTTCAGTGTCTGCCTATGGGTGCATAATCTCCCACGCTTCTCATCCAATTTTCATTCTCAATCAACGCAATTTTTAGAGATCTAAATAAGCATTCATTAATCTTTAGTACTTTAAGGTGGTTGGATGTTAAGTGGTTGTTCTTTTGTCTAAATAATTGTTGATAATCTCAAATTATATTATACTTGACAACTTTTGGAAGCTTTTGACATGCCTCTCCTTTAAAAGTATGTTCCTTTCTATAAGGTAATATTGAAAAATTTATTTATTTTTCTGTAAAAAAATTATATAAATACAGTGCAACCTTAATATAACGACGTCTTCGATTTATCAAATTCTTCCTTGAATTGCCCTTCGAGAGAAAAATATACCTTTGCCTTGCGATGATTTGCATTCCGATGAAAACGTTTATATAACACTCCTAACGACATAACAATGAATCCCATAGTATGTAATTCAGTCTCGACAGGTTTTGACACGTTTATATGTAAAACAATGATTGTCAAATAAAAGGTGTCGTGTAATCAGTGTAATGTAAACACTGTTCTTCGTCCCTTTTGTAAAAGATTGTATTTGCAATGGCTCAGAAACGGAAAAGATGTTCTTTATCAGTCGCAAAAAAGCGAAATATCATTAATTATGCTGACGAAAATCCTACGACGAAAAAATTAGACATTTCTAGTAAATTCGGGATTTCCGCAAGTGCATTGGCTATAATTTTTAAATTGAAAGATAAGTTTTCTAAGAAAGCAAACCACTGCCTGTAAACAGTAGAAGGATAAAAAACATGCGAGTACAAAGACGTAGAGAAATATGCGTTGAAGTGGTTGAAACAATGCCAAGAACTTGATAGAACGTGGCAAAGGGTTCAAATCCAAGAACATAATCACATCTGTGTTGCCGGTTACTAATGGAGAAGTGGACGAAGGCGAGGAAAAAGAGGGTGAAATCCTGACTTTACAATAAAAGATGCTCATAATGCATTTAATATATTAAAATCTGTGTTTCCCATAAAAGTATCCTTTTTAGCGACGATGTATAACATCGAATCGATGTAGTAGACGAATCCATCACGAAATTGGATTGCGCTTTGAATGTTTTCACTCTTACCGGTGGTAGACAGAAAACAATAAATTACTTTTATTCTAATCACGATGAACAAAATTACGATGAAACTACCATAATCACATTGTTGATTTTTTACCACTAATTCGTGAGTTTTGTTATTCGAATCTTTATAATTAACATTAAATTATCTACATAATGTATGAACCCACCTTGATGCCTTCAGACTGCATATAATTTTGATTGTTAATTTAAGGTAAAAAATTGTTACCTAATTGTTTTTGAATATAAAATAAATACAGAAATTTGATAAAAATGTGTTATTATTTATTATTATTATGAAGTCGCTATAACAAGATAAGTACGTAATGTTGAGGTGAATAAAACTATTTCTTTTACATCGTTATAACAAATGGTAGACCAACCTAACCTAATTATAACAAACCTGAGTTAACCAAATTACTTGATATAACTAATATTTACTTGTTCCTTTTCGATTTGTTAAATCGAGATTGTATAAAATCATCCTTCTTCGATAAATCGTAGTTTTCCGTTTGACGAATCAGGTATGTTGACGTTAATCTATCCTAGAGATTTTAAACATCTAACTATCGATTCATAAAAACAAATAGACTGTATTGAATATAAGTTAAAATGAACACCACAAATAAATTTTTTATTATAAAAAAAAGTAATTTCAACTTTCAGTATTCATATATAGGTTTCGAAATCCCAATGTTATCCCAAAAAGTATTTTTATTGTATATAGATAAAAAAAAAACGTAAACCATTTTAACGATATCACGATATATCATATATCCATTCAATCGAATCTTTTCGACATAACGATGTCGACAAACGTATAAATAAAATTTCTTCAATATCTCGTTAAACCATCAATTTATTATTCACTAAAACGGATAATTAAATATTTTCTTGCTATTGTGAGGTTAAAAGATTTTTCCTTTTTAGATAAAAAAAAACACTTTTCCCTCATAAAAATTTACGTTGTTAAATAAAAATTATGTGCACATATAAATTTTTCCATTATTGAATTTTCATAATAAATGTATTATTTGTGCTTTTTCAATGAATTGAATATCACTAACCTTATTAAGTTCTAATATATAATGTTATTGGCATACTGGCCCAAGTGAATTGAATAATGAATATACTAGTGCGCAAATGATACCATATTAGTTTTAGTTTCATTGGCATGACACCGAAGTTTTTCATCTAAGTGTGGGTCATGTTAAAAAAAGAGACCATATGCAGTTTCTCAATTGAACTTTATACTCATTCAATGTGCTGAGCAAATAGCTAATTGACTATACGATCTTTGCTTTGAGGAAAAACATACTCAAAAAAAAACCAGAAAAGACTTGACAATACTACCTAAATATCTCGTTTATTCCATAAAGGAAAATCCTTTCCCTTAAAAAAATGAAGCTAGTTTAATTAACTAATTCTTTTTATACATATATTTATATATAAACAAACTATATTTTTTGAATTTATATTATTAATTCCCTTGGCAGAAATCACTGTTTTCAAAATCAAAGCACCTAAAGCCGCGTACACATGTGCAATATTCGTTTGTAAGGCAACACTGTATGGTAAATCTGTACTGTTACGCGTTACATATTAGCGATTTTACGATATTCCGATGTTCCTATGTGATGCCCAGCTTTCCAACTATTTACCAAGCAGAATACCTTCACTTTAAGCATTTGTTTATTTTGATAAAATTCAATAAATTGCATTGTATTTTGTTCGTTCCAATCCATACAGAAATATTTAAATAAAAGTAAAATACAATGAATATTGCTTAAGACGTGTTGCTTGTGACTGTTATTGCAAATGTTGAGTTATTGAGTCACGCTATTCGTAAATCCCACCAAGCAATATCAATTGGTGCGATTCAAATTTACCGACCAGTTGTAGGACACGATGTAACACCGTTACGTATTAACTTATGTTATGCGATGGTGTTACGCGTTTCTCGTCCAAACAAAGGTTACTGTTACGTGTCAAAGTTGTGTTACAGCGAATATTCGTTACCCGAATATTGCACATATGTACGTGGCTTAATAACTAGGTTATTAGCTTAGTAATTAGCATTACCTATTTTTTAATAAAGTATCGCGGTATACTCTGGAGTTTGCCTTTAAATGAATTCAAGCATTTATCGTTTATTATCATCTTTGTTATTTTAATCTCCATTAAATTTCAAACTAAACATGATATTTTTAAACTTCATAATTTTCAAATATTTTTTTCGTTAACAAAATCACCTGTCGGGAAATAAATAAATTTTATGTGATGAATCATATCAATCATCACACTGTTAATATGTTGTGGTATACAAAATATTTTATAAGATAATTAGGCTTTTAAAATTTATGAGCAGAAATTGTCCATTTTTCTTCATTAAAATATTCTTTTATACGTAAAAATGAGAACAGTGATTTAAATTTATAAATAACAGATTATTCCTGATTTAGAAAATGACTTTCTATAAATCAGTGATAAAAAAATATTTTATGACATAATTCACATTTTTCACAAAACAGTATGTATGTACTACAAACAAAATAAATGAATAATCGCTTTCTTCAATGGACTTGTAGTACAAATGAGGGAACGAACACATATATCAAAAATAAACGGTGCGTGAAATATGCGTATATGATGAATGATATATGATGTTATAATGCATACAGTGAAATATGCATTGCTCACAAAAATTACTTCTGACGACAAAAGTGACTACACCAAGCAAATTAAAGATTTTCATGACTTAATTTGTAATTTTTAATTACAAATAGACACCAAACTTTGGTAGAGTACAGCTAAAGCATAAAAAAATTTTGATTTTCAGAAATATCAAAATGGCAGCCGGTTAATGATTGAAAAAAAAGAGTTTTTTTTTCTATTCTTTCAAATTATCTACTAAATAAAGCATTAACGAAAAAAAAAGCTTCATACATAACTTACAGATATTTAATAAGCCTACTTTGGGCTTAGAAACACATTTAGAGATTCATTTTCGCTAATATGGACTGTAATTATTTTTTGGTGATGATTCGCATAAAATGAGCGTCTACATTGCGAAATGAGTAATTATGCAAAATTTCAAGTCAAACGTGTGTATGTATAATTGTATATTCGTACATAGTAGAACTATGATTGAGTAAGCTTAAACGATTTATGGTTAGGTAAAAAATATTACTTTTTATTTGAGGACTACAATAAAAATTTTTTCAATAGAAGTATCTTTACTTCACAAACATGTATCTGAAGTTATTTTTTATAAATCGTTACAAATAAGCAAGATATAGACAATCTAAAATTCCAAATTAAACAAAGATGGAAATACTGACGTATGACATCAACTGTTAAAATTTCTATGTATCTCGATAGAAATTTTAAGTTTAACATCACTTTTAAAAAAGAAGTTATTACAGTTTATATTTATGTTGTTGAATGAATTTTAATTTTTTATTTTAAGTTTGGTTATGGTATTGAGTGAGTTAAATTTTGAATTAAAATGCAAATAGGGGTATGTAATTTTTTATTGAAGAGTTTGTGAGATTCATTTGCGATTAATAATTATTATCAAATCTATTAATAATAAAAAGATTGTTTTCACCAATAAAAAGTTTAAATTTTGATAATTAATACGAGAGTTTCAATATTTTTATTAAAGAATCAAAGTTCAGAATTGAAAGTCCAAAGCCAATGTAGCCTGGGCGATAATGGAAACCTACTGTAAAAATTTCTAGCTTTGGAAGTATCCGCACTGCTTTGAAGTAATAGTCATGCATAAAAGACCTGAATTTTAATAATATTATATTGATTATATTATAATATCTAGATTTATAATTTCTTGGCATGAATTAGAAGAAATTTTACTGTGATGCTTTACTTACATGAATAAAAGACATTATAATGGTTTCTTAGCTTTATATGTCACGCGTTAATGGTTTTAGCATCGATTGCTCTAAATATTTGTATTCTTAATATTTTGTCACTTACATGCTCCAATAAAACTTATCATGCATTCATGTGTATATCAAGGTGAACATAAACCTTAATATGCATAAAAGAATGCTTAAAGTTAGGCCATGATTTAATCACTAGTTAATGAATTTTTAAATGAACTATATTATTTCGACAAATTGTTTTATGAATCGTTTCATCAGATAATTTATCTATATATTTTGGTTTAAATATTGAATTTATCTATCAGGCGTTTTCTTTTTCTCTATTTAGTAAAAGTCTACGCATGCCTTATTTTATCTAAGAGTTTCAAATTCTTCCGTTAGTTTAATCTGGTCAAAATTTATTTTCTACACATTATAATATTGAATATAAAAATAAATAATTTGTTTTCCCACCATTTCATCATTATGTCTTTTATGATAGGTGTATGATAAATTGAATTACAACAATTGGTTGGTAATTTTTTGTTTGCTTTGCTCGTGAAAAATGATGTCTTACGATCTTTACTATGTAAACTATATTAGATCAATTTTTATTGAGCTGTTAGATAAAGAATTACATTACAATAAATACAATAAAATTAGCAAACTTTTTTTAAATTTCACTATTATATTATTATCTTTAATCGTTGAATGGCTTATTCAAATTAATTATTTTAAGACTAAAATAAGACAATTCTTTCTTTCTTGGCTTCATAACAGAAAACAGCGTTTTATAATATAATGAGATAATACAATTTCACAACATAGCACAATTAAAAACTTCTGTATAAACATGTGTAAATTTTAATGTTGTTACCTACGGAATTATAACGACACTTTTTTCGCAAACAAACCTTTAAAAAAATAATAACCCAGATGTTATGTACCATAAATTCGATAAAATTCCTTGAGCTGTGATCTAATTGCCATTTTTTGGCTGCATGCATGATTGTGGATGTCAAATTTCACTTGGATAATTATATTTTGAGTATGTATTTTGATATTTTTTATTGGTAATACCAAAATATTTTCACTACTAGAGAAAAAATTTCAGCTTCCTTTATGCATGTAGAAATTAATGGTAAATATAAGAGTGCTAAAAATGAATTATATAATAGGAAAGATACACCAATTGTTTTATCATTTTACTTCACGAACATGAATTTGAAGTTATTTTTTAATCTACAAAATTGCCAAAATATGGACGTTCAAAATTTTTAATTAAACACAGGCGAAGATTTGCATTCAACGGTAATATGTCCTGTCGATATCCATTACATTTATAAAACTTTTCTTCTATATTTAAAATAGTATATTAGTATACACAAACGAGTTGATTGTGAATAAAGGTTATATATAAATTACATTTATATTGAAAAGTTTTGAATATAAAGACCTCTGATCGTAAAACTTTTTTTGCAAGAAAGAGACGGACAATCTTTAAGATGTTATAACTTATTCGTTTTTGAATCCATTTTAATTTTATATATGAATTTAGTTTGGTATTGAGCCTATTTTCACATTTTAATGAGTAAAATAAAAAATTATTTAATTGCATCTTCCTTATTAATTTTTGGGTGATATGCATCCCTTAAAAAAGGGTGGCATACGTATGAAGTACTTCAGTGTATGATAAAGTACTTCATGAGTAATAGAAGTTATTTCAATACAGTTTTTTTTTAAACCTGATCTGTTATATTATTTCAAAATTATGTAAAGATCGGACAAGCTAGAATGAGTGCAAAATCAGCATTGCTTTATTGGCTATTGTAAAATATATTATTTGACAGATAATGATCGATGCAAAAAGCACGTTCATTGTTGTCATATGCTGAAAATTTTACTTGCTAAAGCTGGTAAAAAATACAATTTTTAAAACTTTTATATATAAAACGACGTAATCATATGACATAGCATTAACTATGTAAATTTTTTTCCATTCAATAACTTTTTCATAACAAATTACAGTCTTTTGACAGTAGTGTATGAATCACTTTAGCGATGATTTTCTATTTAGTTGATTTTTTTCTTTTGTGTACTTAAACGGCTTTTGAAATGATAACAAGAAGTAACATAAATTTTTGTTTATACAATATTTGTTTGATAGTTTATTTGAAAAATTGAAAATATAAGATATAATATTAACTGTCATGATCAGTTGAGAAGGTATATATAATATATATACATATTTTATTCCAATATATCGTATGCTTCAGTACCACATACGCAACCAGCCCCATATTCGAACAATGCCTACTTGAAATTAAAAAAAAAAGGAACAAATAAAATATATTTTATTTATCTTCTTGATAGATAGTTGGTTTGATTTTATGTATGAATCAACGCTTTTATTATGTTAACCTTGCTTAGTTGCTTAGTGTGATGCATAAGTCCTCGAATAAATTAGAAAGATCAACTAACAATAATAGTATAGTGAGCAAAATTAAACAATTGAAAATAAAACAACACTAACACAGATCAAAGTAACACTTCATTCATGGTCGATGATCACTCATGGATTTGCTATTGCTAAGGTCCTTTCAGGTCAAATTTTTATATTTGTAAGCTTGGGCCTCATGGATTTGGGATTATGAGTGGACGTACTAACATAAAATTGGTAAAACTAAATTGACCAATTTTTAGTCTATATATATTTTTTAAATCGCATATTTGAAGGCATGCATTCGTGAGTTCGACATTTTCTGAAAACCGTGTCTATAGACATATGAATGTACTTAATAATGTTTTTGGGGCTTATATCGAATGCAGCGTTTATCTGAGCTGAAGATTTATTTGATATTCTACATACATTCAGAATATATGATCCACTAACAAATAATAGAAAAATATTCCCAATAATTGGAAATTTAAAAAAATCTGATAAATTCTTCGGTCAAGCCACACTTGCACTTCCAAAATGATATACTTATTATTTTTGAAATAATAGTGAACTATTAAATCTTGGCTTTTCTGAATAATGTTGAAAGATCCTTCAAAAATGTAATACAGTTCAAAAATTTTGTGTTAAGTATGTCTACTTGTAGTTTTGACGACCTCATTTCATGTAGAAATATACCACCAGAAAATTTGTCATTAAATTATGTTTAGTGTTAAAAATTAAATAAACAGTGGAGTATCATCTTTCATTAACCAAAACTATTGTTGTGGATGAACTTTGAATTAATGAATATTCGTGTTTATTTTCTTAATACAATACGGTTGTATAAAGTGATTTTTGAATATGTTATACAATTATTTTTCTAAAATAATAAAATAGGTCAATTTGTAAAATAAACGTATCTACTGTTAGATATAAGGATTACTTTTGATATTGTTTTTCTGTAAAATAAATTTTCTGAAACTTTTTGTAGTGTTTTTTTTATACTAATGTAATATATTTTTAATATTTTGTATGCATTTATTTTATAAAAAATAATGTTTGTAACATTTTTTATTTTAAGTGAACAATTTTTTATATTTTTAAAAAATAGTTTATATTCATTTATTTAAAAGCCCCACGGCATAGAAATATTTATCTCAAACTTTGAAGGTATATATAGAGAATATTGTAAAAATTAAATTACTATTTTATCAAAAATTATCTCTCATCACAATCGGTTTCCCACTTTATGAGGAAAAAAGCCATACATTTTTCTAAAGCTGCTATAACAAATGGAAGTAGTAGCCTAGTAAACGATCGGAGAAAACATTTCACAATTTTCTCTAATAGCAGGCATTGTATTAAAAATAAAATAATAAGTAGAAAAGACTTCAAATAACAAAAGTTATATGAAGGATGTGCCCAAAAAGGTAATAACCACTCTTTGTAGAGAGTGGAAAAGTTTATGTTGAAAATACCCACAAAAAATATTCTTTTACTATCGGCTATAACTCTTTCCGAGTTCATGGTGATGGAAAATGTTCGTTGTAGGTCGAACAAAACACATTTTCATCAGTTTTTGTCCAATAATTAAGAAAAATGACAACCTACTACAGAAATATAGAAAATAAAACGTTTATTAAGAAAAAAATTGATTCCTGTTTTATTCATTTAGGTGTAATATTTGCTGAGATACATCTGCTTAAAGATAACTGCATTTATGCTGACAACAACACAAGGAATATTTAATGTCAAATTACTAAAAAAATTTACGTTTTACGGAAAAATGTACCGTCCACTTCTTTAATTACTTTCAATTCAGCAACTAAAAACTTTACGACGAGAATTAAAATTAAAACTTGCAATACTACTATTTACTTTATTAGGGCACTGACAATCTGCTCAAAATTGCTCAAAGCACACCTGCATCATATAAGTTTTGTAACTTGGGGTCATTTCTACTTACTAATGAGACATTTTCAAGTCGATTCAAGTTTTTTGAAAAAATTACAAGGGGTAACGATTCGAAAAAAAAATAAAATAGAACTTAACTTATAGAACTAATAAGACAGACAATAATTTTAATAAAGTTTAATACAATCTGTGTGTTTTATTTTAAATTTATTAGATGTATCTGAAGGCTTCTCTTGCGAGCAATGCCTAGTATAAAAAAATATGTTCTATAGAGATCGACGAATGACAGCAGTCAAGTGCAGGTGACCGTTTCTTGACACTTTATTCTACTCTTTGAAATCTTTTATTCGGTAGAAATTTAGTTCATTCATGTGTATTATTGCATAACTGGCGTGTTTTACTTATACCAAAAATTTCTCATTAATGTGACCCAAATACCTTATATACGGCTGGTTCTCAGATCATTCATTTAGATATTACTTCGACATTACATCCATATGAGTCGTTTGGAACCCAATTGAATGAACAATTTAAATGTGCATAAAATAAAGATTGGTAAAATATTGATAAATTGAGGTGAAACAAGTCCGTACTCCGATGAGATCAAAAGATAATTGACTAAGTATACACTGATATGAAAAAATGCGTAGGTTTTATTGTAACATCCTTAACAAGATACAGATATGCGTACGTTTTTACTATACACCGCTAATGAGATATAACTACTATATTGATTTATACTATAACTAACTTTTTTTTACTGCCAGATATTATATCATTTTAAGAACATTTTGTTTTGAAGAAATGAACATATTTTGTGTTTGAAGTTTTCTTTTATCTTTTATGGTTTAAAATTTCCGTTATGGATCGATCCAATGAAGTCCCAAACGTATATAAGTCTTATTGGGTGTTGAATTGATTTTTTGTGATTCATTTCGATTCATGAAGAATTTTTTGTACGTAGGGCTTAGTAATATAAAATTGTCTTAATTTTACTGGACCATTAATTCATAAGATTGAATCGATGATTTCTAGTAAATTGAGAAAAAAATTCTTAATTTTATAAATTGAGAAAAAAATTCTTAATTTTATATTATTGATAGTAATTAAATGTTTAAAAACACATAAAAAAAAAAAATTATGTTTAATACCGTCCACCAATGACACCAAATATTACATAGCATATTTGTTAAACACATTTAAATGCCCATTAATTTTACCTGCATCAAATTTCAAATGAAACTTTAGTTTTTATGTGAATGAATATGTGTGCCCAATTACGCCTGTTCATGTTTTTCGTGTCACATTAAATTTGATTTGTAATTTATCAAATGGTTAAAAGTGTTTATATCTGTGTAAATTTAATTTCGTTGTATCATAGTCTGGCTAGATAATTTATTATTTGACCGCCACATTTCAAACGAGTTTTATTGTTATCATATGAATATCTCATTGATATATTTAGTAAATTGTGTAGACAATAGTCATATTGTAAGGCCAAGATTATTCATTCTGTTAAAAATTGTTAAAATTTTACATAAAACGGAGTACTATATGTATTACTTTATTCGTCGTTCAGAAGTACTATATCTGTATTATTTGAATTTTCGTTGTATTGGATTATATGGTACAAAATTGAATGTTTGGATATTACTTAAATATTCTTATTTTGAACAATATCAATTCTTAGAATACTATTAATTAGTAAAAATTCCGTAATTTAACTAATTGAGTAATCTGCTCCTTCAGAACGTATTTAAACTATTCCGAAGTACGTTTTGTTGATCAAAAAGAGTTTAATTAAAATTGATTTTTAGATCGTTTAATTAGGTAAGTCAAATGAAGCATGTTTTAATAATGCAAAGAATAGGTTTCAAAACTGAAGTTTAACACATACAACACAGTTTTATTAAAGTAAGATTAGCATGCATTAATTGTTCTTCTTTGATAGCTTGTAATATAAATATCCAATACTTACACGCAGTCTAAATTCATATAATTCATATTTTTTGATCATAAGTATTTAGATATATAAGTACACAAATTAAATTTCGTATCTCTTAATAATTTTCTGCATATTGACTATTATATATAAAGCAATTAGTGAAATAGGAATACAAGTTTCATTTTTTTAAATATTTAAATCAGAAGGTAAATTGAGTTACAACTTAAATTAAAACAAAACAGGTAAGACAAAAACGAACAGTGATAATTGTGTAAATAATGGTTGAGTATCAATATTTTAACTATTTGGATAAAATACACTAAATACCTGATCCATAGAGATCCAAACAGCGTTATATACGTACAGTTATTTTAGTTATAGTTTAAACATACAAGTGGACAAAACTTCTCTTTTTTCAATATTTCAAAGTTAAAAATATCACTTTTAAATTTAACATTTTTATACTACAATTAAACATATTATAAATCATATTAAGTTTGAGTTTTTAATTCGTGTCATACAATTTTACATTTGAGATTGTTTTATATTTGAGATTATTCAATAAGATTACAGAATTTAATGTATGTATATTTTTAAGAAGCAAGGTAATTGCTACTAATGATAAAAAACCATTAACTGTGAATTTTCAAACTTATAATTTTATATATGACGATGTTGAAAATTAGTAAAATATATATTTTCTCTGTGGTAATCATACATAGATAATATAATTTAATTATAATTTATTTAGTATTTTTTTTTATTAACATGGAAATATTAAATTGAGGAAAATAAAAAAGACAAATAAGCAATTTTTTCAAGCATATTCGCTTAATATGTTTATAATTTTATAAATTAACCCATAAATAAATATATTATTACTAAAATAAAGGTCCTTTTTATTGACAAGTAAAATAAATTTTTAAATAATTTTAATCATAGATTCTAGTAAATTCATTATTTAAATGTTAATAATTTAGAATGTTTTAAAATTGATAAATCCTATAATATTAATATCATACATAATTATATTTTATACATTGGGATAATACACATTTTATTCAAACGTTAAATATAATGTTAAACAACATATAAATGTTAAATATATTTGAATTGATATTCATTCTCGTCACTCAGCAACTAACAAGGTCACTTTTCAAAAATAAAACTTCAATTCAGTTGAATTGTAGATTTGTAATATTTAATCATTATTTATTTAAGTGTCTTTTTCAACTCTGTTGACTTTATAAAACATAAGTAAAACTGGTAGACATTTAGGCAGAAAGTTAATAATCTGTCTAGTCGTTTTTTATGTAGTGGAATACATAGGCTTTCGATGTATTACATATATATCTTCAGTTAAAGCATAAAATTAATACCAGTGTATTGGTTGATTAAATCATATAGGTATACGTATATATGTGTATAATTTTTTTATAAACGTTACAATTTTCAATTGAAAACTATTGGTGCTGTTACGAAATGATAGCGATATAAAGAGACGTATATTAATTGAGTTTGCATATTGTTACTGTGTTGGAAGTGTGATAGACATATTTCAAATGGATCACGGCCCTCTACGACAGATAAATATAGAATCTTCGATAAGAGAACGTACATAGTCAAAATTAAATTATTTTGATAAATTTTCTGATATATTTAAAAGAATAGCAAGCATATTTCAAGGGAATTTTGTTTCTATTTTATGGTTGATAATTTTTGGGTAAAAACAAGCATCAAGATTGAGTAAGACAGTAAAAAATTTGCTAAGTATAACATGAACGGTTTTATTTTGGAAAATTAGCTTACCCAATTTTGCGAAGAAAAGTGTTATAATTCTTTTATATGATAGAGAATCTAGTAAAGAAACACGGTATTCATATCTTGCATAAAATATTCTGGAGATATCTGCAAAAAAACCCTTTCATACTCTCATTGAGCGATTTTTAATAGGGGTTAGACGTGTAAGTACACATCATCGTCATCCTTACCAAAATGGCTAGGTCATCATCAGGAACATTGTGTAACGTGTACCCGATTAGCGATATGCTTACATACATACATGAATACATTGTAGCGCCACTATGCTGATGAAAATGAGTAATAAATATGTTAATATTTATGAATAAATAAATAAATAAAGAGCAGTGTATATTAGTTATCATTTAAATTAAGCTGCATTATTAATTTATACTTAGTTTGAGAAACTTATGGTGTACTTAATTAATGAATTAATTACTTTATAAAAATGAAGAGAATTATTATTTGGATAGATGTTAACCATAAACTAATATCGATAAGTTTGATTTAAAATTACTATTGTTTTATTCCTTTTTTGCGGGTATCCAATTTTTTCTTAATGTTTATAGAAGACATTCCGAATTGATACCATGACCAGAATTTTCGGTCTAAGTGAATTCCAGTTTTTTAAAATGGCACTTGATAACTAGACTTAAAATATCTTGTATTATAATAAAATTGGATAATTTCATTTTTGGCTTTTTTATATTTATTTAATATTTTATTATTTATTAATGTGGAATTAAATATATGATAAAATTTTAAAATAAATTCACTGAACCAATTGCAATCAACAGATGACAATAATTTACTAATAGTATTCAAGTGAGGTAAATGAATCATTGATTATGTACATATACGGGCAAGGCTATGTATTTATAGTTAATGGAGGAATGCTCTATGTATGTATAAAGTATACTTATTATAGTATTTCTCCATCAATTCAACTTTTACTTCAAGTCGATTCCTTATAGTTTCCATGTTATTTTGCATTATAATTATTGCTATCTCTGCTATATAATCTTACACAAAATGCATGTAATGTTTTGTTTACTTCTATCTTTAGGCACATAACGTTATTAACTTAAACTATTGAAATCATAAAAATTTTTGTGTATGCGTTCTTAGAATAACTAGTCCTTGTTCATATGCCTGTTTGTACGTTGTCAATCCATCGTTAGGTTAACTCAAAGGCATAATAATGGAGCGAACTTCAGTTGGTTAAGAGCAAAATCGTTCCAATATGTTCCAGTTTCGAAATTTTGTGAATCTCATTTTTATAAATAATAGTGAGACTCGAATATGTTAAACAATTGTACACGCAAGGAATAAAGATAATATATTGAAATATGTATCAACATATATAGTTTAATGTATGTCGTTTAATAAAACGTGCTAAAATAGGTAATGTATGCTATTTAATATAAAAGGTCACCTATGTGAAGCTTGCCCCCTCCCCCTCCAACTGTCGAATTTTTGAAATTTTATTACATTAATCGTTTGCATACGTTTGTGATTTTATTTCGTTTACCCAAGCTCTGTTTTTGAGAAAATTAAAAAACAAACAAATTTTTGGGGGCCAAAATCACACCAGCCCAAATTTTTGAAATTGTTCAAATTCTTAAAATTTTATTACATGAATCGTTCGCACACGTTTGCTCATCCTTTATTTTCGTTTGCACAAACACCAATTTTCCAGTCACACTAAAAAAATAAAAATTGATTTGCATAAATCGTTTGCAAACGTTTGCTCACTATTCATTTTCATTTGCACGCAAACTTGAATCAATGGCACCGACTTCAAACGCTATTAGTCGCAAAGAAATACTTTTTTAATTTGTAATACAATTTTATTATTATTATTTTTTTTATTAATTTTTCTCTTTTACTTTTGATGTTTCTATATAACTAGGAAAATTCTATATTCGCTTTCTTTTCAGCAAATATTTGTGTAATTATTTTGATAGAAAGAGATTTCAAAATTTGTTCGGTTAAAAGATAATACAATGACTATATATAAAGAGAACATTGAAATAAACTGATCAATTTAATGTAATTACTAAACTGTACAAAAAAATATGAAATTTTCCGAAGATATTGAGATCTTAATACTACAGTGTAATGATTCTTTCTATAAATGAAGAAACTTATTAAAGTTCTTTTTTAGCGATATGATTTAAATCTCTAATAATAAATACTTTTTTGAAGTAAACATTTAAATATAAAACAATAACTTGTCGATAAAATAAAGCAAGCTTTAAAACGTAAAGCAATATTTTGAATGGAAATTTTATTTATCCAAATCATCCATAGCCAACGATGATGAAATACTTCAAATCCCAATCAAAAGTTTCAATTTATGTTATACATTTTACTTAAGACATTAATATACATAAAGTTTTATGAAAAACCAAGAAGACATTGTTTTTATATTGGCCAATAGTATATGTCAGAGTGTATTGATTTAAGTATAAGGTTGAAATTATTGACCGCATGTTTCACCGTCTATCCGTTATCAAGATAACTCAAAATCGGAAATAGTAAGTTCGATTATTTTCCAAGCCACTGTATCTCCTCCTATTCTATTTAAACTACTTTTACTACATTGCCATTGGGTCTGAATATGTTTCTTTAATTCTAAATTATTCGTGTATCCAAAGCTTGAGAAGTAGGTAAAAATAAATTGTAAATAATCCATTAAACAGATGCATGTAAAGCCAATGACGAAGAATTTATATATCTGAAAATTAAATATATATTTTGTTTTATATTTTGTAAGCATAAATGTTTTATTTTACTGAAGTGTGTTTAAATTGTTTACAAGAAATAAAGGTATATTTTTCAATGTTAATCGATACAAAATTATATTTAGAAAAATTATATTCATTATCTAATAAACATTAGTTTGTCTCATGCAGATTTTAGAGGAATGATACATAATAAAAAAAAAATAAACACAATTAAACACGACAGGACTTCTTCATTATGGTAATATGATTCATTTAATAACTTATTTAAGATGGAATTGGGATATTATGTGCAATTATGAATTTTCTATATTTCAGTAATAAAATATAACCTGTGATCGTAAATTGACTTATATTATTATTGCAATTTGATTTTCCAATTTTTTATTTTTAATAAAATATATATGATATGACTTATACAATACTAATAAAATCAAATAAATGGTTCTATGTCTAGGTGAAGGTAATTCGTAGGACAGATGTTTGTAAATGAAAGCTACTCAATTTTTGAAACCTTTTTAACGGCAATAAATGTTACTTGTCCTTAAACTGAAATAAAATATAGTCTGAGATTACCTTATATTGATTCTTCATAAAAGATTCATATACAGAATTCTCAAATGATATCGGTCCCGACTACAGCCGTTAAATTATGCGATATCGGCAAAAGTGATTGGTCATAAAGTTATAAGAATTTTTGGCGAAAGGCCAATGATGATATTCATTTTAAAATTGACAAAGATCTAGAAGGTTATTTCAAAACCCTCTTTTCAACAATTCTAAACCCCTATCTTTGAACTTATATTTCAAATTTATAAATTTTTAAAGTGGAAACCAATGAGCTCGAAACCAAGAGGAAGAGCATGCAAATCGATAGTTGTATGAGACTCCCCACATATCTTATCGCTTTGAGGATGTCAGGCTTGTAAGTTGAAAGTAGACTGTAATGCTGTATAACAACAACAATTAATAACTTACAATTATAACGTACACTTTACAATTTTGAATAAAAAAAAATTAGGCAAGACAATTTTTGGCAATAGCAGTAGTAAGTGGTGATGATAGCAGATCACACTATCATAAATCTCATACCATTCACTATAACATTATTCACATAATACAACCACATTAACAACGTATTGGTAACCACACGCTAGGTATCATCATTTATGTGTCGTCCTCTCTCTATACATTTGTCACATAAAATACATCATTAAACTGCATGTTTAAAGCTGAATACCACACCAGGCATTCACTCTCTATCGCAATAATCTATGAAACATAAAATGGATGAATATGTTACGAGAAATATCAATGTTATATGGAATTTGTGGTTAATTGGTTTCTCATCTATTTTTTGAAATCAAATTTGCATACACTAAATAATTAATAGCCAAATATAGCATTTTCAAGTTGGTCTAAATTTCAATTAAACTCACAAAGTGGCTTACATAAATGGCTTAAAATATTTAAATTACTAAATCGAGATTTAAAATTTAAAAAAGAAAAAGCATCGATCATAGACAGTCACAATCTGGGAGGACCGAAGTTTGCTATGGAAAGAAACATGTTCGATCCATACAAATAATTAGTAATTGAGTTTATAAAAAAATTAAAACTCACGATTATTACCATGTTTGAAAAAATCGAAAGGCATAGACTTGGGAGACATACTAACTACCACAGTACGGACGTAACGATGTGTCTTCTATAAGTGATCTTTAATGGTTTTTTAAATAAATATTGATATTTGATAAACTACAATATCAGGTAATTTTGAGACAACATTCGTAGAAAGAGAAGAAATCGATAGAAATACATTAGATATTAAATAAAAGTAGAAATCCAAAGTACATTGTCGTCCAGTTTAGTGAAAATGTAGTTCTATGTAGTTTTAGGTTGGTATTGGTCGACAAAATTGAAATTGTGGAAGTAACGATCAATGTTGCTTGCTAGGTATGTATAAAAAAATAAAGGCAAATTCTATATAAATATAGCAAAAAAATTAAGTTAGTAGAAGCCAAACGATCGACAACAATCTGACAATTTTGGACACTATGCAGGTTAATATGAGTAGGGGAGTAAATGCCGTGGTTCTCGTATGAACGAGAATATTTCATCGAATTATGATACGTAGTGTACCAGGTAGTAAAAACATCTGTTCAATTGGGAGGTTAGCTATTTCTTAAACAGAACTCTGTAGATTACAAACTTCTCGTTCTAAAATTAAATTCCCTTAGGGACCCAAAATAAAATTTTTGTAATAAGGAATTTTTTAATAACATTCTTTGTTCTATAAATCAAATAATTTTTTTTAACTTGTTTTATCATTTGTAAAGCTATTCAACTTAATTTTTTTAAATGGAATACTGTAGGTGCTTTTATTACAGATTTGGATTTTAAAAATAAAGATTTTCGCTTATGCCTGGAACAAGATTTTTTATAATGCATAATAAAGTTATATTCAAGATTAAATGAGATTTTTTGTCGAAGAATAAGAAACTATTCCAAAATATAGAATCCTAGTTAATATTGTTACATTACATTGCATTCCTAGTTACATTTATTATAGAATCCTAGTTAAAATCTTAACGATATTTTTTTTTTATAAAAACCGAATTTGCAATACAAAATATATGGTTAACCCATGTAAAAATTAAGTTAACCCCATTTAACCTAGCACATCTTCCTGAAAATAAATAGCTTTTGCATATTTTGTAAGAAACTTTTTGGTCAAAATATTTGTTAATTAATTTTGGTAATTATTAATTTATTAACAAATTAAAATCTTTCAAAATAAAAGTGAACATCAATTCTTTCATGTTTGATCGAACAACATGTTCTCGTGTTAATGATAAAAATCAATTTAAATATGCAAAAGTTCAAGAAATAAGCTGAATTCAGAAAATTGTTTCAAATAAATGTAAATTGAAATTGGTTCGTGTTTAATCGAATAAAATGTTTAGATATGATAAAAAATCAATTAAAAAATATTATGAAATGTCAAATATAAAAAAAAAAAGAAAGAAAAAACAATAAAAAGCAAAAATATAATTGAAAATGAATGAATAAAACAAAAAAACAATGGTACTCATGCTTATTAACAAAAGACAAAAAATTCGATCATATAAAATAAAAATTAATATACATAAATAAATATTTTTACAAAAAAAAAAAAAAAAACAACAACAACAACAACAACAACAACAATAGCAAACCAATAAAATATTTCAAATGAAAACAGGATAATATAATTGAAAGTGATTTAAAGCCCCTACTTTCTGTCCAACAGTAAAGGGAAGAGGGACATCCAGAAGAAGAGACATTTTTCAAACATACAGAGTTATGATACAAATGATCTACCTTTTTTTTTTTTATTTTATAATATATGTATTTACGTTTGAACCACTGAATTCGAACATGGTTTTGGTATTGTTTAGATAATATAATATTATAATAATTAAATGTAAAATTTAAAATTCTCTACGTTGATGTGTTTTTTTCGAATGAATATAACTTTCATGAATTTTGTAATGTTTTCGTTAAACACAATAGCAAATATATATATATATATATATATATATATATATATATATATATATATATATATATATATATATATATATATATATATATATATATATATATATACATATATATATATATATATATATATATATATATATATATATATATATATATATATATATATATATATATATATATATATATATATATATATATATATATATATATATATATATATATATATATATATATATATATATATATATACATATATATATATATATATATATATATATATAGTAGTTTCTTGGAAAATTCTTACCACTGGAAGAGATAACAAAAAAAAAAACCAAAGTCACGAATGCCTTTAATATTTAATTTAGACTGAAGATGTAATTTGAATTTAAATGCGAGAATGAATACGGGAATAAATTTGAATCATATACAAAAAATATGATACCTCGTTTGGGATAAAAAAATTAAAAATTCCCAAATAATTTCTTACTTGTGAAAACTTTCCTTTCCAAATCCATTTGATTTGCAATCAACATATCTCAAAATAAGTCCGAAGTAGTAAAACCTACCTACAACATTGTTTTAGTGCTCGGCTCGAAAGTTTCGTCTAAATTCCGTCATAATTTGATACGATAAAGGAATAAACATCCTTTAAACTAAAAAGGAATAAATCGGAGATTTTAATTGAACGAAAAATTTTTATACGGAATGACACAAAAAATCAATGGCCTAGGTTTCTATTAAATAATTTTATAAAGGACTTTAGATTCAAATTAAGAGTTGCGTTTTTTATTCTGGAAAACTGCATAGAATAACTTTTATCTTTTTATATATGTATACAATGCATATAATAAATAACAGAATTTATCGATTGTTTATAGGTTATTGATTCCTTATTTATGACAGAACACGGATTAAATATTCTACAAGAGACTTAAATGTAGGTTTTTGAAATTTGAACAATTTGTATACGTAAAGTATTTTTAGGTGATAAATTTTCCAGAATTGATAATGGTTACAGATGTAATAGTCACTGAAAACATTTTTCGGTTACACTTATTTTCAATTTTAGTTTTTGCATAGGTACGCTTCAAGTCAAGGTATGCACAGTTCAAAAAGGCATTTTCATTTAAACAGGCCTGTTGCGTAAATCAGAATAAACTTTAGGAAACTTACTTTAGCAAAAGAAACTTAACTTCCCTATAAAGGAGGCTATTTAGGTCTTAGAAAATATAGGTCAATTTAGTCTCTTGGATACATGAGACCCAACTTCAAAACCAAAAGAGATCAGGGAAACGTTATCACACGATTGATGACTGAAATATAGGTAATTAATATAATAATTATAATACATATCATTAGAGAATATGAATCAATATTAATGTTTTTTTTTTTTTTTTTTTTTTTTTGTTTTTAAATTTCTGGCTTCAGCTACTTTCAGCTATACAGCCATTAACTAAAGGGGATTATTATTTTTTTATACAACAACAGTCCACAGTACTGCTAGGTGGTCACCCATCCAAATACAGATTGTGACTGCTGTTGCTTAACTTCATTGTTTGGTCTATGCATGTCATTACGTTACGTCAGTCCGGGGTCAATTTTAATGTTACACACTTGATTTTCTATGAAACTTTTTTTACTAGCAAGTATTTGATGCTTGAAAGTGACACCCAAAACGACTTGTTTAAATAGTAGCTTAAACCGCGAGTTCGTACGAGTAAAACTTTTATTAATCTAAAGTTGAATTGCTTTCGCTGGCTCACTCATCTGGCATTCACTGCGTGATCCCAATAAGGTTTGTTTTATCGATTCAATTTTTGGTTCATATTATGTCATAAATATGTGCCGTATTGTATACAATAAATTGAACTATTGTCTACAGAAATCGGTTATACGTTTCGGGGATATACAAAAATTACTCCCTTTCCCATTTTTATGAGTAAACTCATATTTTCAAAATTTCGTATAGCAGAAGTGTCAAAATAAGAATAGAACTTTTCATAAAAATATACTGTCTAAAAATATTTTTACATTTAAAAAAGTAAAATAAATTTATTTATTGATTAATAAAAAGATATTTTCTATTCAAATATATGAATATTGTTCGTTTTATATTCGATATTAAGTGATAATGTCTTTAAAGTCCTAATTTCTAAATTCCCAGTGAGAAGTTCTTGTAATGGGGTCGATATTATTCACCCTGAATTTTGACATACCTTTTCATTTTAAGCTCCCTAGAACCCAAATCTAACGTTTTAGAGACATGTTTATGTGCATGTGTGTGTGTACGTATGTACGTTTGGATTAAATCCTTTCGTTCAAAAATGTTATCAACGCGGAACTTAATGTTTTTTCATCAATATATAAATAAATAAATTTTTTTTTATTCTTCTAATTGGTAAATTATTAGTGAGGACTCTTTTAACACCTAGACCATTTGTTTGCCCAAATAAATTTTATTTTTTGTATTATCTATCAAATTTTCCTTGAAGCTTAATGTAAAAACAAATTATGATATTTGTAGTAAAAACAGATGGGGTTAATCATATTTTTATACAGAAATGATTTTTCTTCGTTAAAGAAAGCAAAAATAAAAACTTTTTCGATTTTTTTATTCGTAAAATACTATTTTAGAAAAGATCATTTTATAACATTCCACGAATATCAGCGTGAGTCTATTTCAGAACTGATTTATATATGACATAAATAAATCATTAGTTTTATTTTTATAAGAAATGAAGATTCAAAACAAACATGGTCAACTATATTCTTTGATTTTCATTAATTTGTTGCCAGTTAATTTCTGAATAAAAAATACAAAACATAAAAACCATCTCCTTTTGGTGCCATATGATCATACTTTCATAATTCCTATTAATAGACTTAGTTTAGAGTTTTTTCATAAATTTTGAAAAATTTATATTCTCACGTCGTCCGTTTTACGAATAATACGCTAAACAGATTGGTGCTCCAGGGAAATTATTAATAATTATTCAACAGATCATTATTATTTACCTCAAGGTGGTTTATTGTAAAATCATAGGTAATTTATTGAGGAATCATTTCACTGAGAAGCTTAAACTGTCAATTGCATTCAACCCTATAAAATTTTTTAAATAATTTTATAGAACTTTGTAGAAGTCTCTCAATATATTCTTCAAGAGTAGTAAAAGTAATAGTAAATGCTTACATAGTGTATGAATAAATAAATCACTGCATACTACGTTTGATATCAGAAAAATTGGTCAAGTGTTATCTGTGGTTTTATTCAAAGGATTCTGTACTTTATTGGATGATTACAAAGCACCTTTACAAGCCATATAGCCATTGTAAGAATATGGAACATAAGCAGATGTATCCGTTTTAAGAAACCATTGTCAACACCTTATAAATAAAAACGAGTCGAATTTTCGGTGGTGGATTAGTTGAAAAAGAGAAGACAATTTTAGAAGCAATTCTAATTACATTAGAATGTCTTAAACAGTGAGTCTCAAGCTTTGTTTTGTTGTTGCACACATTTTTAATTAATTCAAAAGTCTGACAGCACGTTATTAATAAATTGCTATTTAAAATACATACAAAATTTCTATTGTTTACATTTCCAAAACTTCGATGGGTGGCACACAAAGTTGTCGAAACACAGTGGTTGAGGAATAATTGCCATAAGTAATAAAAGAAGTCTGTGCATTTTTAATTAAAAATTCATCAATAAATGTCACTCTAATCATCCCGTATCATCCCGTTATATACCTAATGTTATTTATTGGTATGTAAAGAAAGCATAGATTAATATTACAATGAATTTGAAAATACATTTAAACCGTTCGATAAACTCACCTAAAATGAGAAATCAATTTTAAAAGTGATTTACCAAATATTAGAATAATTTATAATAGTTTTGGCAATCAAGACGAACGTTTGAAGCCAATTAAAATTTTTCTATTAAAATTTTAAATTAAAATCAATTTTATATCGTATCCTCAGCTACCAAAAGCATCGCTTTGACATATATATATATATACCTGGATATCTCATCATTCAAAATTAAACGATCAAATATGAATTTCGTAGAAGTGAAACAAAAAAATGATTATAAAGGTTAAGGAGAAATGTTCAAATATTTAACATTCCATCGTAAGAAGACTTATACTTTCTGAATGGGGTTACCCTATGGTAACTTCCTATTCCTAATAAATCAGTTATATTAGTATTTTTCCAATTTTTTTTTTGTTTTTGTTTTTTAAGATCTTCCATAAAACTTGTTTCTTCGGGTCTTCGTCTAATATTTTTACATTAAAAAAAGAAAAAAAAATTCTAAACAAAACATAATAATAGACCGTCTAAGCTGTATACAATATATTAGGTATAATACATATGCCTTGTACGATACATAACTGAAAATCATCAATCATTCCTTTAAACTCGTTGAGTATTATTACATATACGGAATACTAGAAAAATCTATATAAATTCTGATTTTCAGATGAATATTTTTCGCGCACTATAAAAATAAATTTAAAATTGTATTTATTTACAATAAAAAATATAAATCATTTAATGCAATCGACACGATTCCAATGTAAATAAAATATATATCTCAACCAGTCAAACCCATTACCATTACCACCCTACTAACATCCCAATGTTGTGAATACCTGGTATATTATGGTATCTATCGTAGATCGACATTATCCTCTGGAGGATGAATTACTGCTACCACTACTACTACTACTACCACCATGATACTCTTTCATATTTTTTTGTTTGAGTTTTTTTTTTACACCACATAGTGCTTGAATACTTAAAAAGTGGGTAGGTATCATCCATCTAGCCACTGAACCTCTACATTTGTATATTTTTTCCGACCATCATCACCTTTAAGCAGCCTTTCGTTATCAACGATATGTTTTAAAAGCTAAATCAACTCGTTACGTATAATAAAAGCGTAATTCCATTTTGATTATAAATAATCTAATTTAAACTATTTGAATACATATATAAATATTACAATAGGACAGAAATCTTGTAAAAATGATTCCTATTTTAATTATATTATCTCGAACTCAGTTTGTACTAGATGGTGTGCCCATAGTTACTGTGGTGCGGCTTTGTAAATGAAATCATTTTATACTCCACAATCTAAACGCTTAATCGAAAAAACAGGAATATATTTTAGGGTTATTGATATTCATAGGCTAATTGGAATGAAATAATCAAATTATTATTACGAAAAAAAAATAAGCTTATTTAAATGAAAATTAATTAAATAATCATTTTTGTTTTTGAAGTGACTCAATGACTGAATGAGATTGAATTTACAATGGTATAAACAACCAAAAGGTTACAAAAAGGAGGGTAGGGGTTGGAAATATTTGAATACAGCTTATGATTTGTGTGCTAAGTACTTAAAAGGAAGTCTAGCGCTTAAACTGTATACATTTCATAATATTTTATTCATTTGGTTGACGATGATGGGATTTGAAATTGCATCCTTACTGAGAGACTACCGCACTATTCCATAGCTGTTTATATTTCCATAATGTTTAGCAATTAAAGGAACTAAAAATTATCAAGATTTGTTTTTGGGTTGTATTTTACATTATATAAATAATAAATTGCCTCAACGATAAATTTTTATATAAATACAAATCATATAGTTTTCATGTAATAAATACAAGTTAGAAAAACTAACAGCCCTAAAATTTTATTAACTAGAAAGTGGTCTATTTATTAAAAATGTTTTTAATAAATAGCCAGCTTTTAAGGAGAATGAGTATTTTAATTTTTAACCTTATCTGTAAATAATAAAGCTATATTGATTTCACAAGTAATTATATAACTGATATCTGTGTAAAATTATCTTGTCCCCTCGCTGATATTTAGGCAAAATCTTAAAATTATACAAAATCTCTTCCATATATTAAATATTAGCCGACTATTAGAGTTAAGATAGGTGATATTTGTCAAAATTACTTTATGTCTGATTTACGGCAACATCACAAATATTAAATAATAGCTCACCATGAGCTATTATTTAACAATTGTACAAAATTTTTTCCATATAGTAATTTTTGGCTTGACTTGCAACTATTTAACTTAAAACAAGTGATTTTAGCAAGAGAAAATATTTTATGCCAGCTCTCTATATATTGAATAATGCCCGCCATTAGCTACTATCCAACGAAAAAAATGATATAAATAAAAAATTATTTTGTGACAGTTGCCAATGCTGAGTTAAAATTCAATAATGGTACAAACTCATCTCCAAAAATTAAATATTAGCTCGCCATGAGCTACTATATTATAAGAATCAAATGATATCTGTAGAAATTTATTCTATGCCAGATTAATTATTCAATGGAAAATTATTCTATGTTAGCTAAAATTTAATTATGGTACAAAATCGATCAAATGAATAGCGACTTTTTAGTTTTAGGTTTGTTTCAGTAGCCAATCATGAGGTGATGATAAGCTAAAATAATTATCGTTGAAAAACAAGTCAAATGAACTGACTATGACTTTGATTTTTGGAACGAAGTTCCTTACGGCAGGCTTGGAGGGGATAGGGATTTTGCTGCGCAACCGAACTGAAAAAAATGTGATAGTAAAACCGTAAGAAAAAGTGCGTGGAATAAAACCTTTAAATGAGACGTAACTATAGTAACAATGTAAGAAATATAGTAATAAATATAATAAATATAATAAATATAGTAACAATGTCAAGTGAACCAAAAAGTGACTTGAATGCAATTGACAGTGATAATAGTGGGAAATTATTCAGTGCAAAAGAATTAAATACGTAAGTATTAGTTTATTCTTTATTAATATATATATATTTATATATTAATAAATATATATTTATAAATATAAAAAATTTTATATTGGTTAAGAAAGGTTTTCTAGGTTACCTTTCTTGATGATTCGATTCTACATTAGCCGAAGGAACTTCGTTCCTACCTGGTGTTCAACGACACCACATCATTTTTATTCCTAACTTATATTTCTAATTCAATCATTTGCTGTATCTCAGAAAAATAAGTCAAAATTCTACTTCGGCAGTGACATTTTTAAGTTCCCAATTAAGCAACATGTGTTTTTTCTTAAAAATAAAAGCACATTTATATGCAATTTAGAATAATAAAATTCTACAAAGATTATAATATATTAAATTTTAAACTTTTCTTTGTAAACGAAAAAGTTAAAATATAAAAAACTGTAATAAACTTTCATTTTAAAAATAAAGTTGTAAATACATAAATAAAGGAATTTATAAATGGTTTGCATTTCTAGCAATTACATCACATCGCCTTCTCTTCAACGAAATTTCAATAGATTCTTTCATTTTAGCAACCGAATATAATAAAATTCAAAATATCACACAACACCAATAACAGTTGGTTCGAGAACACAAAAACCACATACAAATCGCAATATTTTTTGAAAACTTTTTATCATCACGAAGTCATCAATACCATCTAGATTATCAGAATCAATACCATCTAGCACCCTTAATAAAGTAAGTTTGTTTGCATACATCAATTTATTACTCCTTTGAGTATTAAAATTTTTTGACGTCCCTTTGTGGTTGTTTTGGAGATGAATTTTTAATTTCCCAGCGGGAAGTTCTTGTTATGAGGCCAATTTTGTGAATCCTAAATTTTGTTTTTTCTTCACGCATCAAGCTCAATAGAATCCAAATCTAACCTTTTTAGAAGTCCGTGTATTTACAGGTGCTTATGTTAGTGTGTGTGTGTGTGTGTGAAACGGAACTTTGAAAGGTTGAGATTAGTACATGTATATTACTTGTAAAACATAGTGTTGTATGATAATTATCGCTTTTTATTAATATAAACATTATAGCTCGCACAAAATAAAAATAAAATAAATAAATTAATCATTTAAATGTTTGAAATTTTTTTCAGTTTTTTGTTTTTTATCCATGTTTTTGTATATAAACTACATTATATTTTAATTCTATATTAAAGTTGAGATTTCAACAAAAAACTGAGCATTGGTAAAGTTCAAAAATTGAGAATTTGCTAACCAAATTTTTCGATTGAAAATTAGGTTTTCTTTTTAAAATGTTTTCATAAAACTTCGAAAGCTAATATTTTACTTTGAAAAAATTTGGAATTGTTTTAACTGTTTACGGTCACATTGGGTCGAGGAACCTAGCCAAAGTTTTGGGCTATTACTTCAAAATAAATATACTTTTTTGTTTTAATTCATAAAATTTCTAATGTTTTCTTGAAAATATAAGGTTTTCTGAATAAAATGGCTTTTTTTTTTTTTTTTTTTTTTAATATTGCTTAAATAAAAATTTACACTAATTTTTGAATAAAAATAGCCAAATTTTGCCTTTTTTAGTTTTTTTACAATGAAATTAAAAGTTTGGCACATTATTTAAGTCAATCAAATAAGATGCGATTAGGAACTTTTTTTCTGATATGATGACCTCATGTGAACCTTACGTTTTTTATTTGGAAATGTGACCAAAACGGATTAAATATAAAAAAGAGCATTTTCACCGATTTTCAAGAAAATATACAAAATCTAGCAATATTTATAAATAAATAAAAAAAACTATTTTTGCATTTTTCTCGAGAATTTTGAAGTTATGGTCTATAATGTTCAGCTCGAAAGTTTTCGATTTTTTGATTATCTACAATTTTTACATTTAACTTTTTTTCAATAAGATGCATAGTTTATCTTCAATGATAAAAAACTTATATTACTTACGCCAATACCTACATTTTCCGACCATTTGTATACTTATAAAATTTTATCTTCTATTACGGTATTTAAAACGGTTTGACACTCGTTTTGTTAATAAATGATGCAAAATGAATTATTCTACAGCATTAATAAAGGTATGTTTATTTATAGAAATAAATTAATAATATTAATTTCTTATAACTAATTGCGTATTTTTTTTTTATTTATCCGCAAAATACACAGATATACTTGTTCGCAGAATATGTAGATATAACACTACTCAGCCATTTTTTTCTGTATAACAACTATGTACTTACGATGTACATATAACCAAGAGTGTATATAGAGCTGATTCATAAGTAAAGATGCAAGAGTAAATCTAAATAGCAATCATTACAACACAGATTATATAAAAAGATAGACAAGGGACTATCTTAGCTCTCGAAAAAACACTTCTTGTAGATGTCTCTGCATGATAGTAACACTCGATGTTCCATCATCTTTTTGAAAAGTTTAGAAAAATATTATAAGCATTATCATAGCAATTATTAGTTGTTTATTTTTTATCCCTCTTAAATTGAAGAGTTTAATGCCAAACGTAAAATTTTTAAAATTTTCGTTGTATTTAATTCCTTCTGTTATACTTCTCTTCTCTGTCAGTTAATTGTGTTTTTAATTATATTCTAGTATTGTTGACTGATTTAAGTGTCATTAAATGTTATCATTAAACATCGCTAGATCGATTTATTAAATATTTATTTTGTGATATCAGTTTTTAATCATGTTATTAAATATCTTTTCTAACAATAAAAAAAAATTAATGTACAATTATTTGACTTTGTAATAAATTTATATTTTGTTCCACTTGCGATTTTATTAAAAAAAAAACGGTTTTATTATCAATTTAGTAGAAGGCAAGAGTTGCTAATCTGTTTTTGGTTCATTATACATGTCACAAAAACGGGTTACAATATTTATCATAGTTCTGAATTAAATGTAGTTTCGGTTCCAATAATCACTTCATCAACCATTTCGATATCATTGTACGTAACTAGCTTTCGCAAACTTAAGATCTGAAATTTAAAACATAAACAGCATAAGAATAATTTCATTTTTACAATGCCTGTCTTTATAGTCTAAACTTTTATATTTAGTAAACTTGTAATAGTTCCTCAATTTATTTTCATGCAAATTTATTTGTTTTCTGTTTTTACTAAATCAACCTTTTTGAGCAGTTTAAGTTTTCAGGCCATTACAAAAAATTATTCTTTTCATTTAAATGCGACTTGCAGTTTAATAAGTGAAAGTTTGTGTGTGGTACGTATGTATGTAAAGATTGTGATGCGTTTATATCCGATTTTTATTAAAATTTTATACTTTATTTTATTTATTTATTCATTTTAATTTTTAAATTAATTAATTTTTAAATATTTTCATACATACAACTATTTACTTCAAAACACAATATATTTATAACAAAAATGTAAACGTATACATTATAAATATTTAATAGAATTTAAAAATATCATGTAGAAACTTTTTTTATACATCCTGTTATAAATTGTTTCATCCTTTGAAATAGAAAATAATAAAGCAGTATCTAACGAATACAAATATAGAAATATATTTATATGTTACATAATCATCATATGCATGTGAACTATAAAAGTGTATAACATTTATAGGTTATACACAATTATCTGTCAAACTATTTTATTGTACCGAGGGAAACAGCAACATTATTGTATTATTTCACATGTGAATGGTAGAAATTTTATTATTATAATTTAGATATAAATTCAATTAATTATCATACATATTACTTTATCATAGTTGACTCTCTCTATCTATATCTAACATTTTTGTCATCGTATTTGATGTTGGTGATTTTAAAATAAGACTAAGTAGTTTATAACTATTTTATAACAATTATGAAGAAAAAGTAGACAATTTTTGCCACAATTTCTTAGATCAAAATTTGTTGTTTTTAAAAAATTCCAAATATTTGTATTACAAAATACCTAATCCTCATGAGTATGAATGAGTTAATCGTTATTATTCTACGAAAAGATGTAAGTCGTTGCCAATTTGATGATAGTCTGCTCAATGGTTTTTGGTAACTACGCAATTATCCTTTTCAAGTATTAATCAAATTGCTATATCAACCAATTACCTTTGAACACGTGTTCAGTGTTTTGCCAACTTTATTAACCCTTCGTCGGTAAACCTGGGTATTTCGTGCCAAAACTGTTTAGGTCAATAATTTTCTAACGAGTGAATAGATAGAGCTACTATCCCTACCTAAAAAAAGTTAAATAGGAAAGGGACTTGACACCTAAAGTTGAAGGTCTCAGTCCCTTCTATGCAGTAACAGTGAGCAGTTGAAAATCGAAGCGGAACACAAAATACCCAGGTTTACCGACGCCGTATACTGAACTTGCAGGTAATTGAAAATTTTTTTTTTCATTTTAACTTGTTTTTCGCATGAGTAAAAGTACAGAATGAGAAAAAAATTTTTTTTTTTAAATTACATACATTTTTCTCAGTGTTAGTACAAAATGGAGCAACGGTCGGCTGATCATGTGGCACGTGTACTTCGCCAACGAGAAGTAATTTCTTATTTTGGAGGTGACGACAGCGAATTAAGTAATTTAATTATCAAAAAAAAATGTTTTTTGATAATTAAATGTGTTTATACTAATGTTTGATACATCTTTCATTGCCTGTTTTACCTGTCCAAACTTAAGCATTTATTGATAAAAAAATGAAATAAAATATTTTTTTCCTGAAAACTGCATTATTGACCTTTAATTTGGTTTATTTAAAATTACAATATCTTAATTTTTCATAAAGTTACGATTTTTTGAGTAAACCTCCGTTTTTTTAGCAAGTTGCTCCAGTTTTTTAATAAAAAATATATGCAAAAATGAATTTTTCTACAATTTTATGATTGATATGTTAAGTTGAAGGTTTCACAGATGAGCATGAATTTTTACGAAATTTTTTGAGTGCATTAACAGGTTGAAAAAACGACCGGAATTGAAATACCCAGGTTTACCGACGGAAGGTGTCGAAAAAACGTTTACGGACGAAGTGTTAATTTTCAAATTTCGTTTAAATTCTAATAACTCAACTTAATTTTGCCTTTAATAAAAATCTTTATTAAATCGGAATTTAAAATAGGTGCTTTGGCTAAATTCATTGATTCGTTATCAAGTTTTTGAATGTTGATGCTTTCATATACGTTTGGTTCTGTAGGGTGTCGTACTGATTTTAAAAGTTAGAATTGCCGATTTTGTGGTTATTTTAAATAACGTGAGTGGTTACACTTGATTTATCAGTTTTACAAAATTATATGTAGACCATGTTTTCATTGAATAATATACTAATTTGGCATCAACTGTGTGCTCTATGTTGCTGTCCTATATCTTTAGCAATTTTGACATACAATAGAATAATTTTCTTAGGGTTTCTCATTGTAAATTTGAAAACAACTAACAAAGTACAATTGGTTCACCGAAGTGAAAAGTCTTTTCAATGGCAAACCGGAAAAAGAAGTTATATTAAAGCTGGATAGCTCTTCAATACAGATAAAACACGACTTGCTAAAAAAATATTAAAATTATCTCTACTTAACCGATTTATACAGAATATAACTATCGTAAAATACTAATTATCTAAAAACATGTATCGAAAAACAACGATAATGTCAGATCACTACCTTACTAATACGAATGTATCTTGTTTTGAACAGTAATTATTATTTTTTCCAAAAAATTATCAATACTACGAAAAAAATTAGGCACACCACAATCATTATCACCGTTTGTAGTTTAAAATAATTATAAAAATTTAATATTTTCCTTGCTTTGTTGTGAGTCTGTTCAGGTGCAATTTGTAATTGATTTTAAACTAAATATTTGAGGTCAATACTTGAAATTTGAGACAAATTTCATAATTGGATGACATATTATGATATAATATTTTAAATATCATTTATCTTCATTTCCATCGTAATTCATAGACAAAGAGATTGTGGGAGGTTTTACTAATGGTTATTCTGAATGGCTGTAATTTTTTCATTGATGAATGGCATATGGAAACTAAGTACTGATTCGTTTTGACCGGAATCAACCCTGCACGAAAACCCTCTAGTAAATTGTCATGATACTCCACAGGAAGGCATTTAGAACATTCGATGCTGATGCCAGATACTCCCTAAGTTTTCACCGATCTCGTATTAGTGTTTAGCGACCTCGAAAATCCCCGTGTACCGAGTTAAGGCCATTTATTTCATAAACTGTTGAAATCCAGAATATGTTTACGCATGAAACAATTCATTAAAATTCGAATTATTGCGCAAAAAATCTACAGTAAACTCTATTTTTATTTCCATTTCTTCGACTTATTTGAAATAGATTATAATTGTGCTGGATGAAAACGTAAAATTCGAAAAGAAAGATTCTTTGTCTTTTTTTACTATTAGTAAAAATATCGGGGCCAGAACGTCTAGAAGTTTTCTTTTAGAGGTTTAGAAGCATATGTAAGTGCTTATTTCATATTCATGTAACTTATGTGTGTATTGGGAAAAAACTTCTAGATGCTCTAGCCCCGCTATTTTTTATAATAGCTAAAAATCATAAAAACCCGCTTTATGCGAAATTTCAAGAAAAAAATTTAAACTCTTACCGTTTTGTCTCAGCTCAATTCTCAGCCCTTACAAACAGATACAAGCCAATGATTTGGAGAAACTATCAGCATCTATAAAAAAAAATCTATCAGCATCTATAGAAAAATTTAGTCAAAATCTTAGGCACTTTACATCATATTAAATTAAAATACCTAAACGTTAGTCACTAAACTTCATTTTAAATGATTAATACACTTGTAGTATAATACATATTAATTGTAGATTATAAAATAATATCATCTATGCTAGAATACATTTTGTATCCTAGAATATGTCTATAATCAAATTAATGATACTTTCTAAAACGTTATTATCACTATTTTCTAAATAAACGTGACCTTTTATAAAGGTGATTATAAGGTTTTATAATTAAAACAACAAATGTTTTATTTATATGAAGTTCATAAAATTTTCATTTGGACTAACATTACCGAATAATAAAATAACATAAAAGTAATATATTGTGTTAAACATATGAATTTTACGATGATGTCAATTTTCATGCACAAATTTTAAAGAAAACTTAATATTATAATTTGTAAATTCGAAATAAAGCCCTTAAATCAACGTTATCATCCGGTTTCAATGAATTATCTCCTAATACTGTATAATTATTTCATTTGATCTGCGATTGTCAGATTCTACTTAGTTTGCACACAAAATGAAATTCCTATCTTGTATTCATAATAGTAATAATTATCGACATACAATCTAGTTTATGTATGACTTACACAATACATATTTACAAACCGAAAATGTATAGACATTATACATAAGAAAATCCTATCACTTTCTCAATTACCTAGTAACTGTTATGAGTCGCCCATCCGACTATCAATTGGATGATCCAAAGTTTGATTATCGACAGGTGTGTTATGTTTTCAATTCTATCTTCTACTTCTGTAAAAGTGATATGATTAATATATCAAAAGTTGGTAAAATATCTAAGTTATAGAAACTGACTATCGCACACTAAATATAAAACTTTGCTTTAATAGTACTAACGGTTTTGATTGCCATTTTGTAGCATTAAATTCAAAAATAATAATTACTTAAATGAAGATGTAAACACCCAGTTCATATGTGAATTGAATATTTATTAGAGCAGTGAGTTTAAGAGAATATTTAGTACAAATATGATACTGATGAGCATTATGATTGTTTATGAAATTTAATTATTTGAACAGTTATCTTCAACTTCATATAAGCTTTACTAATACTAAAACTGCTATAAAACTTTTTAATTACAGTAATACCATGAAACTATACAAGTACAAGAGTTTTATACTTATAACGTTTTATACTTAGTTTCTCAATGAGTACACCGCACATTCCAAATAAACGTACAGAATAAATTCATACACATATACCTAAACCAAACATACATGATGTTTTTGATTATTATTTGTAAAGATTTTTGTTCTTTAAAAATACTACTAAATTTTCTAGATAATTTAACCAATCAAGCTATTGGAAATCTAAATTTTTAGGAAAAATATCCAACAAAAATTGCAAGATTAACAGGGATTATTATTTATATTCAAACAAATTGAACACAAAAGCAATGATAAATGTTCATACTGATTGTTTTAAATCAGGTTTTGGATTGTTTGGTAATTTAAATGACATAATTATCTGAATGTTCGAGTTAAAATATTGATTTTGGTTGATTAAATGGCGAATATCACCTCCGAGCCGAATTTTGAAAATTGAAAAGATAGAATAAAGCTTTAACTCACATAAAAATTGTATTTATATTAAAATTGTTCGTAAAAATGAAAGTATTTCTCTATTTTTTAACGATTTTGAATTGAGACTTGGGGATGTCATTTGAGGACTGAAAATATTTTTTTGTATCAATGTTTAACCTATTTTAAATGATTCATAAAATACGCTAAATATGCATATGTCAATTATATACAGTTTAAAATATTAAACTGCATTGCAAATGTGTTTATTATAAAAATTTGAGCTGAAATTGTGGCGAATCTAAACAGTTAATGTAAAAATGTTACAAACAATTTTTTGTTTCAAAAAACCAACATTTTTTTGTTTATTAATCTTTGTTGTATGGTTTATAAGTTGAGTCATAGAACTATTGGACCCAATTGACCGATTTTGCTCATTGACGAGCTAAGTTTCACTTTTTATGTGAACACATCATCAAAATTTCAACTTGCTATATCTTTTCATATTTGAATTATCTTGATGACGGACAGATGAACAAATCCACGGGAAATTATATGGAAATGGACTAATTAGATGATTATATGAACACATTTACAAAAATGTTATTTGGAGTTACAATATTTTCTAGCGTTAAAATTTAATATTTGTATACAAATTAAAATTCTCATATTTTATATATGTAGTATAAAAATTTAAATTTATAACTTTACTAGGTAAAATTTATTCAAAAAGTCGTTTGTCTATAAGAAAACAGTAGTTTTTATCATAAGAAATAAATAGGAATTAGCGATTTTTTTTTCAAATTCACTTTTATCCAATCATACGCATCCCATTATTTACAGTATATCCTGTAGTTTTTGTTATAAACTTAAGAATCATGGTAAAAAAAACTCTCAGATAAATTTCTACGCTGGGCTAGAGTAAAGTTACAGGTACAAAACTGTTTGATATAAGAAATTTCAATAAATGCGCTGGTTATAAAGATATACATTAAACCACACCTAACCTAGGAAACTACTCTTGCTTTGAGAAGATTCTTTTTGTGTAATTATTGAGTGATGATTTAAGTTATCCCAAATCTTATGTTCAAAATCTGTTTTTATGGTCTTGAACATGATTTAAGGAGTAGTAATTGAGTATGAAACAGTTCTGTTCGTGGCTTACCAATTAATTTATCTACCACTATTTTGGCACGAAACTTCAAAAAGATTGAATGTTCGATTTAGAAAATAGATTCTTTACTTTAAAATATTATTAACCTTCAAGAAAATGAAGCCATTTTAAATAAAATAAATTATATAATAAATGTATTTAAAAAAAAAAAAAATTATTTTTTGCTAATAAAAGAAAATTGAAAGCAACAACACATATTGAAAGATAAATAAATTCAAGTGTTTTTACTGTGATACAAGTAGGTAATATTGAACAGTTTTCGTCTGCTTTTAGTTCTTTTAAAAAATATACAATGTACGTACATAATATGTAATATTATTTTTATGTGTAAAAATCAAATAAAATTTTTTGTATTATATTGTGTGAAATATATTTCGTTCGCCAGCAACAATAACTAAGGTTTCATTTCAATTCAAACATAACACATCTATAAAGTCGACATCACAAAAATAAATATCACAAAATATTTTATGTATACACAAAATTGTGTGATTATATTATAGAAGTTTTCTCATGATATGAACGAACCACTTCATTAAATAATATGTTTGTAATTCCAAGCGGCACTACCTCATCGGCCGTCACACTCAGTAATTCTGACTTTTCAAATTTAAGAAAATTGTAAATTGAAAAAAACAAGAAACAAATGGGTTTTGTGGAATATCTTTGAGTTGAATAAAATGAAAAACAGTCATTATTAAAGGAAATCATAAAAATTGTGTAAGTTACTGACTGAAAAATCTATGCTTGCGTAAAAATGGAAAATTTTTTATCAAATACTTCTTACGGAAACTTTCGTAGACTTCGAAAAATTGATCAAACAAAGTATGGTATACGGTATAAAGTGTTTTAACGATGTAAAAAATATTTTACATGTTTGCGTCGTATATTTATTACGGGATAATATAGATGCTGATAGAGAATTTAAGAAAAGTAATGTAGTACTAAATTGGTTCTAGAAAAATAGTTTATTCATAGTAAACAAAGGGACCTACTAGATATGGATTTATTTGCTAGTAAAATTAAGATAAAAATGAAACATTTCAGCGTTTGCAAAATTAATGCGCTTACAATTAAAAGAACTAAATTTTACGTGTACACTTTTCCGTACAAGTTCCTTTAATTGCCAATGTGCTCCAGGAAATTAGAAATAGTTAAATCTAATGGAATTATCGTGGTCCTTATTTGGCCCTTCAGCTTTGGTTTCTACATTTTATATACAGGCGCACGGTAGAACATTTATTATTTTCTCCTTCGGTGAATGATTTAATATTATTTAACTACATATCTTTAGGTTATCCACTGGTTAAGCATTTTCCACGTTCGTTCTGTACTAATATAACTTCGAGGGATTTTTCGGCGTGCTTACCTATTAAATTAATTTCAGAGACAGTAAATATATTAATTTCACCCGTAAAAGAATCTCCAATTCCTCAATTTAAAAACTTCTGGTTATACTGTTAAAGTGATAAGCCCAACATGATAAGCATAATTAATTACGTAGTGAATATATTTGACAGATTGTTTTAAATCCAAAAGAAAATTAACCTAGAACCACGGGAATTTTCTTGTATAGATTTAAGATTGATTATTTAGATAATTAGAGTCTAAAACTTGTTTTGGCCACTCAAAGTCTAAGCTCTTTCTATCATTTCAAACTTTTTCCTCTTCACTTTTTTTCCTTTCTAGAAGAAAAGATTCAATTTATCTTTATATAACTTCAATAATACCTTATCGTGATGCAACTTCACACACCATAAGTCAATTCATCAAAAGTTGTTTTATAACTAATTTCATGAAGCTACATCGGATACTAATTTAAAAAGACTTGACGTGACAAATATCATTAAAAGAACTGCATGTGTGTCTGAAATTTACAAAATGTTTGTTAAAATTTATGTTAATTTTCTTGTAAGTTATTTAATATACTAATGGTTTATAGTTTGGTAGTTTGGGCTTTGACAAACTTTAGCTATCTACATGGTAATTCAATTTAACTTAATTTAATTCGTTTTAATATATTTGATAGTTTATTCGTAACACATTTTAATTTTATTGCCTATCAACGTAAGCTATGTTGTGATAACCAGTTTCAAGTAGACCTTGGCAATCGGGCCCGAATAGTAAAAAGAAACTTCACCATAATTAACTGAGGTAGACCGTCTTATTAAAATAAACACGGTTACATCAAATTAAAAAAAAAAAAAATGATATGATGCTACTAATTTTTTATTCCAGCATACTAAATATATTCCTAAAGGTTTTGAGTTGATTTTCACATTAGTGAATGTAATATGCATTTGACATACGATGATGTGTCAAAGTAGTGTTTCATTACGTTGCAAGTATTTTTGCATACTACTTTTAAAGGAATTCCATTTTTGACAATCTACCAATGAGTGAACCCTAGTCTCCCCTAATGTTGTGTTGTAATATATATTGCTTCCATGAGTACAGCCAGTACCTATATATGTTTCAAGTAACTGTTACTCATACTGATATGTATGGGAAATAAATATTTTTCACAAATAAGTTTCATCAGAATAATGTTAAAAAAGTCAATATTCAATCTATTTTCAATTTTTATAAAGCTTTTAAATATTATAGAAAACATACGTACGTACATTACATATATAAATATAAATATATTATTTGTATAATAGTGATTCAATATTGGAGTTTTCATATCTATTGGATTTTTATTTAAAGCATGGCTCACACCTAGCTGGTTTGCTCGATGGATTATTTGCGGGTTGCTGCATGCCAGCTTTGAAGGAAATTGTGATGGAAAATAACATCACTCCTGGTGTTGTTGTGTGCATGCTTGATAGGATTTGGCGATACTTCATGTTCTATTTCCCCTATTTTTTTCTCGGCTAGTTTTTATTTTTTACCAATTGACTGGTTTGTCCACCGGATTGCTTGATTTATTTTGTAGCTGGATACCATAAGACGTAGTGTTGGGCGTTATGATGGCTTCTATGCTTTGTTCGCTTCACACGATGTTCGATGCAGCAATTACCGCAAACAAAGCCCACGTTACTATACTTTTTAGTCACAAAATTCGTAGCCATGAAAATAAAAACCACTGATGTATTATACAAACATTTACATCAATACTTATTTTGAATTCACTGAAATCGAACATCTTATGAAGCGAGCATCGCATTGAACCCAATATTTCTCCCAAAACGACAGCTAGCAGGGAACCCAGCTCTAAAATCAAGCAAGCTATCCAGCGGCCAATCTAGCATCACATGAGCCAGGCTAAATACAAAAGTAAAAACTTTTAATGATGACTCAATCAGAAAAAACATTTAGATTTGTTAACATATCTATCGACTGAGTCGTAGAATCTAGTAGTAATTGCCAATGAAATGTGACCTACTAGATGCGAATTTGCGTTAAGCAACTGATACGTTGTCACACTTTGGGTTTCACCTAAAAATAAAAAATTAATAAAAATTATTGTAATCTAATTGAATAGTTAAATAAATGTTGATAACATTTTATTATTAGTTTGGTGATTTGACTTTAAATAAAAGAAAATAAGATTATTAACGTTTAAAATTGTGTTTGTGTTGGGATAAACACTTGTTATAAAAAAGTTGCGTTCTTTTTTGATTTGTTATGAATTCTTTTGACATTTCAAAAATCTACTGTTGTTGCCAAATTAACACCATCCATCAAATACACACTACAAACCATACGAAATTTTGCGGGAAAAGCCTCTTTATTTTTATCATTTTATTTAATTTCCACTGCGCGATATGAATACTTCGTATTGTGAAAATGAAGTTGTGGATTTTTATCAAAATTCTCCAGCTTACACACTAAGCGAATCATTTTACCACCATAAAATAATGATTGATTTTTAAGGTTTCTTCTCAGGTGCTTTTCTGGTTCAACTAATAAACATTGCAATTGGAGCTTACAATTAAAAGAACTAAATTTTACACCCACGCACACGGATATATTTCTAAAAACATTGGATTTACGTTCTAGTGACGCTTAAACGTAAAGGCGTGTGAAAATTTCTACTGGGATGTTAAAAAATAGAAATTCAAATAATTACTAAAATAAAAAATTAAAATTTTATGGTATTGAACAAAAAATGAGTTCTGCGGAGCATTTAAAAAAATACAGAGCTATTATGCATATATTGAGCTATAAAAGTCAGGCTTGATAATGGTTGTTTCAAAAACATTTCATAATTAAACTTAAGAATATTTTCGTTTTCTTATGCAAATTAATACAATGTCATACCTTAAAATTTGTTTTCATTTTTGATTTCAGGGCGTGTTTTGTTGGTGATTTTAAATTACATTTTTTTCATGTTCATTTCAAATTATATACATATAACTACCTGCTACAGTTCATTACAGTTTATTCAGTATGCAGTATTTTCAGTGAAGTATCGAAAATTGAATGGCTGTAACGAAGAAAATTGTTTAAAAATTGAATTAGCCCTTCATTAGGTCTAATTCATCTACAATCAAAGAGTTAATTTACACTTAGTGAGTAGGCTTGTATATTATTAACATTTAAACGAATGAATTAATTTAAAACACGAATAGTAACAAGCTACAAACTGAATTAATTGTTTATATACGTGTCACAAGCTTTGATAACATTTAGACTCATGTTTGAACTATTTTTAATCATTAGCATTCTAATAATCTAGTCTTTACAGATATTAACACATATATAATCATAATATGCAGTTATTGAATTTAAATATCATATAAACTTATAAGCTACATTTAAGCTAAAATTGTGGGGAATCTATACATTTTACGAAAAATGTCGTAAAAAATAATCATTTCTGTTATTGAAATTTTCTTCTATCTTTTATAATGGTTCAAAAGTTGACTCATGGATTCATCGGTCCCCATGCACCGACTTCACAAACTTGATCTTTCTTTTTAGGTCCAGAATGCAAAATTAAAGCTGGGTATCTTTTGCCATTTCTCGATGACAGGCAGATGAACAAAGAGAAATAAACTTATCAGGTGATTCTATGAACACTTATACAGAAACTTTGTGCGGTCAATATTTTCTAGAGCTACGATCTTACACAAAAAATTCAGACACTCTGACATATATTATATTTGTCGAGTATATAAATAAGCCAGTAACCCACTTGTGTAAATATCAGGAAAAATCAAGCTTTACTTTGACGGTAGATATCAAATAAACAATACAATTTAAAGTAGGCCATTTTAAGATGCTGGTAAGCAAGTATCATTGATCAGGATAATAAGTAGCCTTGTCTAAGCCATTCCTAGAGATCACTTTATTGGCCAACCGAATATTTTACCTTCTCATTTGTTTTGACAGATTTAGTATTTATACTTGTTCATGTATTTGTCATTCGGGATGGAGACTTGCACTACATCTGCTTATTGTCACAATAAGTTTTTATGGAGCCGGCTGGAATCGTGGTCGCAACCTAGTGTAGTAACTGCGTACATTCCAGTCAATGACTCAATATGCTATCCATTCATTAGCTATATCATTTTGTGTTAGAATCAAATGACATATTCAAACAAGTATAACATGCAATGTCCATGTGTATATTTGATATTATGAAAAGCTAATCGCAATTGATTTTTGTATAAAACCATAATTATTACAACTGTAAAACAATTTCTATCGATATATTATTTATGTCATAACTCATTATAGTGCATATCATTTGGTTAATACTTTTTTAATATCTCTATCTCAACGTATATTGATTATAAACTTTACCAAACATACAAAAGAATACATCATAATATTTCGAAAAAAATTATTGATATAGATTTCGCATGATATATAGATTAATATTGATACATTAATGTCTTGACTACTGTGGAATATGATATAAATTTCTCATTTAATATTTACGTATTCTGCTAAAGCTATGCATTTTTCTTCAAATTTAAAAGTCCCTACTGTAAATAATACCATACGTTGAATAATTAGGGAGGTGATAAAGAGAGTGGAAATGAGCATTTTGATTTAGGAATAACAACGTCCAACCGCCCATCATTATCTTGTATTAGGGTAAATTCGTTACAGATGGTAGTCAAATTCTTTTTTTCCAAATTATAATAAGACTAAAGATCTGATTATAATAGGTATATTTAAAATTAAATAAATCATCAATACTAATACAGCTGTTTTAATGAACATAGAAAGTTTGTTTTCCTCTAAGAACATTCAGTGGCTAAAGACCTTTCATTTAAACTATTGAACATTCTCTATTTGAATGACATGAAGGCGTGCAAGGTGCGGACATCCAACTTTTCAACAATTTATATATATATATATATATATATATATATATATATATATATATATATATATATATATATATATATATATATATATATATATTATATATATATATATATATATATATATATATATATATATATATATATATCGATAAATAAACTCTTCTAGACTATAAAAATTACTTTTTACCAAATTATAAATTTTGCTGTAAAATTAAAAAATGAAATATTTTTAATTAAAATAGTCAAAATCTTCAGGCAATCAAGATATAAAAATATAATTTTATGTCGCACTGTATGAGCGACATATGAAGAGAACGTGTTTGCCATCCCTTGCTTGGCAATTGTTTATTTAATAATTTATAGAAACAAATAATCAAAACTGTGATTTTTACAAACGCGAACCAAAGAGAAATAGTTTCAATTTCTTAAATTCCCCTTATATTATTAGTTTTAATCTAATCATTTGAAATAGTTAAATTATTTGGAGCAAATAAATTAATATGATGTATGATCAAAAATTAAAAAGTGTAGACTATTTTCTGGAATACTGTGTCACATGGAGAAATTTGTATTAGACTGATCTAAAAATCATTGGTCAGTTTAGTTATTCGCCAGCCCCAAATCAGTTAAATTAAGTGAAGATAACAACTAACAGAGTTAATTGTTTATATGCTCAACATATGTCTGAATTTAATTGTTTGGAATATTTTTAATTAGCATTCATAAAATACTATAAATATCCCGTCTATAGAGTTATGTATGTATACATGTATAATAATAATACGTATTCATACCTAACATATATGTGTTTATAAGTCAAAACTAATGATGAGCTAAAATTGTGGAGAACTCAAATATATTATGAAAAAATGTTTCAAACAAAAGTTGTTTGTTTAAAAAAATTTACTTTTTTTTGTGTTCGAATTTTTATTGCCTTTTATAGTACAAGGGTTGGGTCAAGGATACATTGGACCCAATGGACCAAATTTTGTTCATTCACTTATTATGTTTAACTTAAACTCACTTATTACTTATATGGTGACGTATGTTAAGAATACGTCACCAAATTTTCTCGCTATCTCTTTTTGTTTTTCAATTATCTTGACGGACAAATAGTCTGAAATGGACAATTAGGTGTATCTATGAACAGCTATACCAAAAATTTTGTTTGTGCCGTCAATATTAGGTAGCGTTACAGACTAAAATTAATACACTCTTACATATTATGAATGTCGAATAAAAAAAGAGAATTAAAATAATTATGTTGGTTAACTTACAGTATCATCAACATACCTACAATATAATTAAATATCTGCACACAGTGTGAAATCTCGGGTGTATAAAATCGTTGGATATACAGATAGTAAATAAAACATATAATAAAATAAAATTCCGGTTGAATAATAAGTATCTGTCATTTTGTAAACATAAATCTATAATAAATTACAAGGTTTTATACATATAACATTAAATGTAGGAATTTATTTTATTAATCTGTTATTGCTTAAGCCTTATGGTCATTAGAGAGATATCATTTTATTATGTATAATACAATATAGGAAATGTACAAAATGTTCTATATCCCGAAAAAGTTTAAAAATAATATATATAATAAACAATAAGGAAGGAAGTTTCAATTTTGTTCTATTAAAGGTCTAAGTATACATGTGTATTTCAACATGGGTCATGAAAAAAATTCATGGCCCATGAAAACCTTGACGAGGTCAAATAAAGGTTTTTATGAAATTCAAAGCCAAAAAAGATAAGAAAGGATTCAAATTTTTTAATTAAGAGTAAGCTACAGTCCAAATTGTTGACTATGAAAGAAATCTTTTATGATTCACACCTTAAATGGTAAAGAGCTCCAAAATCAGAAATTTTGAATAGAGAATCTTATTAGAACATAAAGGAAAACTAGTAAAATCTACAAACCTTCCGAAATTCAAACCAGTGAGTGATGCAAACTATGTTTTAAGTTAGTCATATCCAATTTTAGAAACTTTATTTAACATTTCTAAAATGGATAAATCTTCCTTTTAAAACACTCCAAAAATAGGAAAAAATATAAATGAAATTACTTCTAGTTTAAAATTTAATTTCCTTTTTTTTTGGTGGGGGGCATAAAATTAGTTTCTATTCCATTGAAATGGGCGCAATGTTGAATTTTCTCAATTTTTAATGCTAGATTTGTATTATATGTAAAGTAACAGTATTTTTAGTTAAAAAAATATTTTATCATTAAATAAAGTTTATCGAAATGGATGGTGTAATCAGGGATTATCAAGAGAATGGGTGATTTGCGCAAAATTTCAAATATTTTACCTAAGAGCTCATAAAAAACTATGTTGTTGCCTATAAGTTCTTCTAGGTTTCATGTTTTTCAAACCTTTCATTTTATAAAGGTCGATTTGAAGGGGCTAAAGGACGGTACTAATTTTATACTAATGCTAAATTTAACTTGCCATATTTTGGGTAATTTGTAAGCTATATCAAAAAAAAATTAAAAAAAATTAGACAAAATTTTTACTATTTTACTTTTATAATAGAATTAACTTTTTGTATTCTAGATAATTTTTATATACGGCTTAATTTCTTAGGTATTTTTCCTTAAAATATACCGTTTTCTACAATTAAATGTTGAAATACTTCAATTTTTCGTTGGAAACATAAGTCTCACATACAATGATTGGATATACATTTAAAAACGAAAAACAAATTTCTTGATTTTTTTTTTGCATATAACATATGAATGACATTTTTGGCAATTACTGTTTTTTTAATAAAATAAAAATAATAATTTTTAATGAGTTATTTATGAAAAACCATTTGCGTTCACATATAAAAAAACGATATTTTAAAATCTATTTTAAACAATTCAATCAATTTTTCAAGTAAATAAATGTTCTTGTTAATAAATTTATAATTTTATTCGTTTAATTTTATTCGATAAATAGAACTATTTTTCAATTAAATATTTTCCGCACAAAAAACCTTAATTAACATGTATACTAGACTAATTAATAAGGCGGAGAATGTGGAAAAGTAGTGGACCAGCTCCGATTTGAAAAAATCATGTTTTTACGTTCTTTAGACTTTGAGGTTTTCCCACCATAAACAGTTACAGTGATAAAAAATTTAAAATATTGAAATAATCTCCCCGAAAACCGTTATCGTCGAAAAGGAACTGAGAATGGTAGCAGCTGCAAAAAAACCTCCACTAGTGATAGTGATAAAAAAACATGAAAATTCTAATTTAATATTCTAAATGGTTGCAGCCCCATTGAAATAATCCCTAGAAAAACTTAAAGATATGGTTATATTGGAGTTGAAATAAAACTCAGTTGAATTTTATCAACTCTGAATTTTATCTCAAATTTGCGATCAGAATTCCTCATAATCCCCAACAAACGATTTCCGGGATGAAATTTTGAATCAAAATTTTATTGATTCCAATGAGGTTTTATCCATCCTTAGTTGCTTCATGACTTCAGATTCATGATTAGCAATCTCCAAAATCCTGGAGAGACGATTTTCGTGGTGAAATTTTGAATATTATTATTTGGGGTGGGATAACACCCCAAAATTTGTCAATTTTCATTATAATGCAGAGGTTAGTAATAATGAATATTTCTGAAGGTCTAAGAAATACGTACAAACAATAATTTTTAAAATTGTGGCTGTTTCACCATTTCTTAACATTTCAACGTTTTTTCTGGCTTATTTTTTGTATTATAAATGCATAATATACATTCATTTTAAATGAGTATAAATTGTGACATTTACCAAAAATCAAAAAAGAAAAAAGATTTACATTTTGTATACTCATTTACTTATAAAACGAACAAACCAAAACTGCATTATCAGAGCTGTTAACCTACACTTACAGTTCTGAACTATGCAAAGTTTTTCTTTACTAGTGAACTTATGTAATGCATCAAATGTAAACAATGAAAATTATCCGCCGAAATTAATAGAGACATTTTGTATAAAATTTTGAAAATGAAATTTTGAAGCTATATTATCACAACAAGTATCATATTTATGATACAAAGTGATGTTTATATCCCCAATCACTTGTCCAATTCATTGCCCATGAAAATAATTATCTCATAATTTGCATAACCATAAAAGTTACGGCAAAATATATGTACATTTATTTAGTATTACTTGTGAAAAATTTTAGGAGCCAGAAATTTAATAATTTTTCTTAAAATTTTAATAGTTTGTACCAAGAACCAGATAATATTTCCTCGAACATACTTAACAACTTAGTTTTCTTCATATGTTTAATGTTTCAGTCACTTGTAGGGTTATTTCTTGCACACTGCATCTTGCATAAAGCTACCATCTTACAGACTCTTACAACTTTGGAGCCATATGTTTCATCAACGAAAATAACAAAACAAACAAAAAATAATAATAATTTTAACTAAATTAAACGATATTCCATATTAGGCAACACATTTAATAATAGCTAAAGGCTAACACATGAATCAAATACATACTTTAACTAACTACTAATTAACTAATTAACTAACTAAAAATTAAAAAATGCACCAACAAGTGAAGTTAAACACTGTTAATTGAAATTAAACACTGGTAATTCCATACATACCCGATATATGGTTAAGTATAAATGGCTTAGACCATTAATTATTATCATTAGCAAAATGTTTTTTTCAGTCACGTTAATAACGAATTTATCATAATAAAAGAAAAATAATATAATTACTATGTATGAGTTAATTGTGAGCTGAAATTTAGGCGATTCTGATCAGCTTATGAAAAAAATGTTTCATACAAAAAGATTTTTAAGAAACAAATCTTTCGATTTAAAAAAGAGCTAATAAAAGTAAATAAAAATTTAATTGAATATATAAATAATAATAATAAAAATATTTTATAACTTGTTTACAGCTTAGTTATTTTAGTTGCAAATGATTGATATGGGTTCAAAATTTTTCAGCTGAATAATACATAAATTTGTACATTTATTATATTTATATGTTAATCCTATATAAGTATTATTTATAATGAAATGAAACATTTTATTTATTTAACAAACACAACATTTAAATAATCATTAACACATTTTTATATTTACACTATTTTTTCAATGCATTTCATTCATGAAGCGCGTTGTTGAGCACCGTTGTTTAGTTCGTTTCGTTCGTTTGTTTACAATGATTCTATTCATAAAATATTTTTTACAGATAAATACAAAAATAATGCCGAACTCAAACAAGTTAAAATAATTTGATTTTTTACTACATATTTATAAGTTTTAAAATATAACACTAGGCTATCCATTAATATTTTAGTATAGCTATCCACTAATATTATATATTATTATATCTACTTACAGTTGGAACATTGAGTCATTGAGCTATTGTTGTTCTGTCAAATTGTAAGAAACGAATTCTTAAAAACATAGAAATAAGATGCTTTATCCACAATTTTATTTTATGCCTGTGCATATTTTATGTACATATTGGATAAGAAATTGTTCTGCAAGTAATAAAAATAATAAGTTTTCTTTGTTTTTTTGTTTGTTCATATTTTTATTTGGATATATAAAAAATATATCAAAGTGTACAAATTAAATAATTCGTCCACAGAATATGATTCTCCATAAAATAAAACTATGGAAGGAAATAAATCCAAATAGTTGGCAAGACTTTTATGTTAATAGAATTTAGGCATCCCAAGCCTGAAATGTGTAACACTTTCCTGTAGTAACACTTTACTCCTATTTTGACTCTATCATTGTCCACCATGATTTTTGTTGTTACGATTTATTATCAGGACAATACAATTTTCTCAATTCATTCGGCTGCTTTAAGTTTTAAACTCATCTTCGAATTGAATAAGAATGAATAAGACAATGCCTGTATTCCATGAATGACTATCGAATTAATGACGAGAAGGTTTAAAGTTATTAATCAAAATACGCTTGAGTGATATTTTACAGTTTACTGGTTAATCTCATTTATCAGTGAAATGAAGGGCTATAAATCATTTAATACTGAAATGAATTTGTAAACATCGAACTGCAATAACTCCTAGTAAATGAAACTGTAAAAGTAACTGGTGTAATAAATTAAACTTAAATATGTGTATTAAGATACCCAGTATACTCCGAAATTCAAAATTGAACTTAAAAATTTCGTATTGAACAGATATTCGCAACAACATCATATTTAAAATTTTCAATTTCAAAAGTTTAAGCAATTTTTAAGCAAATTATTAAAAAATAATATTAATTTCAGATTCTGTTTTTTTTTTAATATTGTGGACATGCCTTATATTTATTCAGGATGATCATATCTAAAATAAATAATTATTGAGAAATATTGCCTAAGGATAGTAATGTGCTTCCACAAATACACAATATTAGTTACAAACCACTGTATTTATAGGTCATTGCACGATACCCGACAGTAACATTAAACTGATTGCCAAAAGCTATTTATTATTGCCTGTACAATTTTTGGAACGGAATCAAATCAAACTCAATTTATTAATGTTAGTTGATAATTATCAATGATGTGTTTTTTTTTTTTAAATACTCGTTTAACTATTGTTTGAAGAGAATATTTTAGTAGATTGGGCAATAATTTCGTAGCTTTGTTATGTAATACCAGCTTTAGTACATACAGGCAAACGTTTCAGTCAAAATAATACGTCAATGGAAAAAAAAGCTCATTCCAATATGATTTACGTCTGCTATATTTTGTCTAGTGGTTGGCATGCAAAGGGCTGAGTTGTGTACAGCTAAATCGTTTTACTGTTCCCAGTTGAGACTGGCCAGAGTTCAGTTAAGAGGAAGTGGGTTTTCTGATAGGATACTATCGTCTGAACTAGCATCTTCATAACTAGTTAACCTCAGACGATCCCCCTTGTAGGTCGTGTCTGGAGGACGTTGAAACCTCTTATCTCATCATTAGCAATTATAGAAATTTTCAAGATGTTATATACAGAATGTTCGGGTTTGAATCTCGGTATGCATCCAATATTCTAAATGGATTCGTCGGCATTGTTGGAATCTATGATCCAACTACTGATTTCGATGAGAGCCTATAGCTTCATGTTCTTGGAAGTTTCTTTCATTGCATCTTGTGCTAGAAGGCATTTTGAACTTGAAGGCAGGATTCAGGTTATGAAGTGTTTTTTAGGAGGATACAGAGGACCAAGGAGTCTATATATTATTATTTATTATTAATATTTTAACATATTACATTGTATTACTGTAAAATTTAACAATCTTACAGAAATGAACTTGACAAATGACAAATAAATCATTAAACGTCAAACATTTGTCTTTTATGTTCACGAGTTTGATTTTAAACAAAAAAATAAAGGGACACACAAATAGCAATACATATTATGTAGTTGTATATTTACTACTTCTTATTATTTCCAATTAGAGGGAGAGCAAATTTACCCAGATCTATTGAAATCGATCCATATTTTTTTTAGGTAATTTTCTGCCCAAATAATTTATTCCTGTAATTTTTTTGTGTTGCTGTTTTCACCAATATTTTAGAATGATTAATATAATATGTCACGATCGTTTGAAACAGGTGTTATATATTGAATCAAATATGTAGGCCAACTTACAAACAAACAAACAGACTGTCAACTAAATTACAAAATATAAAAATAACATATTGTTAGATACCATATGTATGTACGTACAATACAGACAGATTCATTGTAACATAAATAGAAATTTCTATGTGAAGTCCTATCACGACTATGTGAAGTTCTCTATTAATTGTGGAACTATTTCATTGTTTTAACTAGAATATATCGCTATCATATATGAAAAGGTATATAAATTTTTTTTGTATATGTTTGTTTTAATAGAGTGTTTTATTTCAAAAAAAAAAACAAAAAACAAAAAACAAAAAACAAAAAAACAAAATAAAAAATACGAAATATTTTTGTTTTATAGTGTGTTGATTTCACTAATTTTGAAGTGTGAGAAGAACTAAGTTCGATAAAACTGCGAAAATAAAAAAATAAATTGACTGATTTTAAGGAATATAAAATTTTAAAATTTATTAAGCCACGAACACATGTGCAACATTCGCGTGTATCGTACCACCATTACGCAACTTTGACGCGTAACAGCAATCTTTGTGTGGATGTGATCGTGTAACACCATAGTGTAACAAAAGTTGATACGCGACAATGTTAAATCGCTTTCCATAAACTGTCAATAAATTTGAATCGCAACAAAAGATTTAAAGAAATGTTAAAAGTCACAAGCTACGTAAACGGCGTAAACAGCATTCGTTTGTATTTTAATTGTATTTAAATATTTCGAGATGGAGTGGAATACAATATAGTAGATACAATTTTGTTGTTTTTTTGTTCGCTACACAACACATTGCTACACCTACAAACCTTTGGCCTCGTAACACGGAACGTGTAAACGTAACAGTACAGAGTTAGGATACGGTGTAAGGTTACGAACGAATGTTACGTACAAGTGTACACAGCTTTACAGTACAAAACATAGCATAGCTTCAAAGACCATGTTATACTTAGTAAAATCATCTTTGTTTATTCGAGTGTAAGATTTATTTTTAAAAATAAATTAGTATTTTCCTCGCATAATTCTTTAAATTAAAAATGTTGCAATTATGACACAGAGTATTCTCAATAATTAAAATACAACCTTAAAACAATTCTCGATAATTTTTAGTTTATTTAATTATCAAAAATTATAGTTATATAATCAGCCAGCCTCGAAGAAGTGAATAGCGCAATGGACTCCATTTAATGGATGTTAATTGAAATTGCAAAATCGTCAACCCAATCAATTAAAAAAATATATAATGTATACAGCGCAACCTAGGAAACGTGAATATTATTATAGGCCCTGTCACTGTATTATTTTAACAAAGGATATTTTTTTTTATCATGATTGAATCAAACTTTAAGCAAGTGATTACTCAACTATTAACCCAAAAATTAACCCAACAAGTATCTGGAAAGGCATTACATAATGAAATAATGCGTGGCCAGTGTCACTGGCCAACGGTGGGTTTCAACCGCAATTTATTACCAAATGGTTGGTCATGGATAAGTTTAAATTCTTCTCGGGGTAATTGATAGGTACAAAATTTCCTAATGGGGCTATAACGAACACTTCACTATTGTTTACATACCGACAAACAGGCAAACACAGTAACGTAGGAAGTTTTTTTTACAAACAGAAAACAATGCTCCTTATAGCGATAGATAGTAAAATTATATTGAATCTTATTGATAAATTACAACTATTATTTTCATATGCATATTATACTGATTGAAGTGCTGTTTTATAATGTAAATAAAGAGCACCTATTTTTGTACATTTTTATTCGAAAAGAAATATAAATTGTATGCTTATTTTGAATTCAATTTTTTAATAAAAAACTTTTATACCGCATACAGCATAACTTACTGTATTATACTTGTACATACACTGACTGCCTGATTCTATTACAAAAACTTATATTTGTTATAATTTTTTATGCCAATCTATATGATTCAGTTTTACTTACTATTCAGTTTGTTAAGACTATTGCGGCGAACTATCCAAAGACTACTAGACGGATAATCGTAAATATCCGTTTTTTTTGGTAAACACTAGTGTAAGTATTCGCATGGTCCCACTTTACAGAAGTATAATATCGTTTCGTTGTATGGTGAAATGTTCATTTAATAAATGTATTATATTGCTTTTGAAAAATTGAAAATTGATAGTAATTAGCACTCTAATTATAATGATTTCTGCAATTTCTTCAGCATTTAAAAAAAAAAATATTATTTTAGAATTAATAAATTTTCTTTATCTTTTAATTGGTAAATAAATAAAAAAAAACAAAATAACTTAATCTGACCTTTAAAATGACACTCATGGCAATTTAATTACAACAAATTAAATACTCTTTATTAACAACATTTTTATTGTATTGAAATTTATCGCTTTGTCAGATAATATTTAATATTTAGTTTAGATATAAGTTTGGCCAGATTAATATTTCATCTGTTCTCTTTCCCGCAATTGATATTTAGATAAATCGGAAAACAGTTTGTACTTTATCGTTAAATAGACGAGGCAGATTTCTTATTCAGATATGGTTTCTTCTTGCATGTTCAAACCTCGACAAGAAGTGATGGATATAATTCAAGTTTAAGTTCTTGATTAATAAAAATAAATGTACATCAAGCGTGGGTATAGCTCTTTTCTTGCGATATTAAATAAAAACTGAATGTTTTTTATAAAATAGAAACTTTGTTCTTTACAATTAGGCTTGTAATAACATTTTTAGACTACCATATTTATAATAAAGAATTATTTTGATATATCCCTTCGTTATTAAGTTAATAATTCAATTTTATTTTTGATTAAAAAAATAAATCATAATTTATCAACGCATCATACATACTTAAATCGATTAATTGATGATAGGCTTTAAAATATAATTACTCAAACCTCTGTACATTTAAATTTACTATCCCAACCGTAGAGATTAATCACTTATAATATCCACTGATGAAAAACAATTATTACGGTTTTTTGTCTATCTAACGTGTTATATAACGTAATTTCTCACACCGTTGATTTGCAAAATCTAAAACTAATTTTAATGTTCATTTCTCCACTTAATTTCTTAAATTTTAAGTTTTAAATTGTTTACAAATATTTCTAATTTCAAATTAAATAAATAAATTCTGTTAATAATTTGAAAATTTTATTGATTCTTTATTAATATTTTACGTCTAACTTTCGTGATATAAATTTTCATCTTTCGCTTTAAACTTGCTATTCTGATGCAATATAAATCCTTTAAGCTATTATCTTATGATATTTAATAATTGCATATAATATTCACTTCAGAAGTATCACAAATGTTTGAGCATTCAAATTAATTCATATTTTGACAAGAATTACTAGTCCATGTCTATATGTGTTTTCAAGAAAATTTAACCCAAGTGAAAGTAAATATAGATTGTAATTGCACTGAAAATGACTTTTGAAATAGCTGGCCTAAAACGTATCAAAAAGATTGTGTAAAAAAGATATTGTGTAATAAATATTATGATACATTTTCTCATTCACTTACTTTAAAAAAGTATCGTGTTACACCATCTTTATTATTTCCAGGAATTATTGTGTATATCTTTTATGGTTGTACAACAATATTCATATTATATCTACATTTGTAAAAAGGAGCTAACTATACGATCGTTATAAAGTTATGTTTCTGATAGTGTTATTATATTTGGTCTATACAGGGAGTATTACTAGCTTTGTTTTAGCTCTGCTTGAAGATTTTGAGTTTTATGTCGGGCACAATACGTATCTGAGGAGAAATATTTGAAATCACTTTTTGGTACGTATTCAACCATAATTGATCAAAAATTCAGTGTTAAAGTTTGGTATAAGTTTTAATATTTTAATAAATTACATATTTAAATCTAATAGACTTAAATTCATATACTTTATGCACCAGTTTTATTATCATTTGCAAACAAAACGACTCAAGTTTAATAAAAAAATTAACTTTAAACTTATAAAAGATATTCCTTTTTGAATTTCTTTTTTATAATCCATAATAGCGCAGTTGTTTAGAATTTAATACCTATGACAGTTATTTCGTAGTACCTTATATAGAAAATTTCAATACAAGCAAGTTAAAACATTGCTGTTAGAATGGAGATAAACTTAAGAATTTTTATATGAACCTGAAAATCTATAGAGACGATATGATGTTTCTATTTTTTTTTTTAAATCTCATGAGATATTATGAACAATAAAGTATTGTTTTTCAACTCTTTTTATGTATTTAAAACACTTCTAAACACAAAATCATACATACTTCGAAAAAATTCTTTGATTTTTCAGTTTTTGTTTTTGGTTTTTTTTTTTTGTTAAAAGCAAACAAATATTTTATTTATGTACTGAATTTATTCACTAAACTTTAAATATACCAATAAGCTAAAACTATTCAAAGTATTACAAAATTTAATACACTGCCACCTATATATAGTTCCATAAAGCTAATCCAGAAAAAGTATGACTTGTATAATTATTGCTATCATATTTCGACCAACGTGACTCATGAAATACTCAAAATAATGTAACCTGTTATGGAATAGTTTTTCAAGGGTTTGTTAAATTATGGAATTTTTCAGAAGCTTTACTATTGCCGCTAATTCTTTGAAAGACCAACTTCCAAAAATGGAGTTCACAAATATTTCGATCAGTTTTTAAAATGTGGACTATTTTCCAAAAAGTATACTTAACTTAGAGGATATATTTTTTTATGTGGGTTCACGGATAACTTTTTAAAAATTCGTTCGATATCGATGATTGCTTTTTTAACATGAAAAAGATAACGCTTATAATGGACGAGTAGCGTATCGAATTTTTACAGTAAACGGAAAAAGTAAAGAAAAAATTTTTCTCAACAATATAGAACCGATATCAAAGAATAGAAAATGTAAAAATTAAATTCAATTACATAATTAATTTCCTTGTGGTCAATTCTCATTTAAAGTTTGTTATTAGTATTTATTAATTTTTTATTTTTTATTTTTTGAAGTCAGCTCTACTTTTTTTTAACATGACACTAAATTATAACTAATAGTTGAGACCGTGATATTTATTAAACAAAGTGTAAATTATGCATGGCAAGATTGTTTTAAATGAAAGATGGTTAAACTTTTTCTAGGTCAAGTTTAGTAGTATGCTTGTCATTAATTATCCAAATCGGATGTCTTGTAAAAAAATAATGATAAAACATTTAATAATGAAAACTAAAAATTGACGACATTTAAATGTCAACAATATTCTAGATAAAATGGCATACAATTTTTAATTATTATTATTTTATATTATTTTAAATTTAAACCAATTTACATTAAACAGAGACATTCAAAAGTCTTAACAAATATAACACGAATATAGTGCATGGGCATAGATCAAAGTGCTTAAAAATTTGAACACGGATTTGGCGGGAGTTTAGTATGATCCAAATGTCGAAATTCATATGATGAAGCAGTGTATAAATTGAAAAGACCGAATTTAGGATATTTTGGAAAAATGTCTGGTGTCAATTATAATAATGGTCAAAAATTTCGTAATGCTTATTCAGTTTATTTGTATATAGAAACATAAATAATATAAGGTTTTAAAAAAATGTATTTTACTAACTTTTATGCAATGATTGTGATCAAGATCAACGTTAGATTTTTTTGTACTTTCATTCAGAAAACCTGTGATCTGCATCAAAATTCAATTCTTCAGAATTAATAAAATAAAAAATGAATATGGCCCACTATGTTAAACCCGTAAAAAGCCTCATGTAAAAAAACATAAAGGTTACAAGTACAATCCAACCAAGTGAATGGGAACAAATGCATACCATTTCAATTTTCATATCCCTTTGACAAAGTGGTAGATGAAAGCACACCATTCTTTTAAAAACGGATCTATAAACTGTTGTAATAAAATAATAATGAAACAGAAAAAATTTTGAGGTCATAAAAAAATTATTTCTTTTTTATCTTTTTTGTACTTTCGATCCGACTGGGTGGTGCCGTTTCACAAGAAACAACAGAAATATATTTTCGAAACTATAATACTTTCATAAAAATCATGTTGTATTTTTAAACTGTATAATTTTTGCATTAAAATATTCGGAAATTAGAAAACAATTGAAAAATTTTTTTTAAACAAAATAACAAAATTTTAAATCAATAAAGGAAAATAATTATGCATAAAGAAGTAGGTAAATATCAGAGATTATAGCACATTAAGTCTTGTTCATATTGATCAAGTAAATTAGTCAAGTATCAAATAGTTTTGTACTAAACATTTACCACAAAAATACACTCATAAATTGATAATTTTATCAAGTCACTTATTAAACCTATATAAACAGTCGAAATAATGCAATTTCATATCACAAAACTGTTTTTATTATATAACTGCGACTGGCAAAACAAACAAAATATAATGACAAACAGATTTCTTCATTTGTTCATTATTATATGATACAAGAGTGGTGCGGATATTACTTGCACACGAAAAATTTAATTTTACTAAACAACTTAACTAAACAACTTTACTAACGTTTGACTTAAATATTGCTTTTCTCACACATGTCAAGTAACTAAAATACTTGATACTTCACTATTTATTACTATATGATACAAGAGTGGTGCGGATACTAAATGCACACGAAAATTGAATTTTACTAAACGACTTGACTAAACAACTAGACTAACGTTTGACTTAAATATTGCTGTTCACACACGTCAAGTAACAAAAATACTTGATACTTTACTAATTATTATTATTTGATACAAGAGTGGTGCGGATACTACTTGCACACAAAAAATTGAATTTTACTAAACGACTTGACTAAACATTTTTGCTAACGTTTGACTTAAATATGCTGTTCACACACGTCAAGTTACTAAACTACTTGATACTTGACTAAGTTATTTGATCAATGTGAACAAAGCTTAAGAATTAGGTATTACAAAAATTTTATTTGATAACTTTAATATCACCATGGTAATTTCTTCATAAAATTACTACCATAAAAACCATGGTATGGCAGTTTATCCATAATTGATTTCAATCTTAGAATGAACACAAATCAAATTCATTTTCTATGTTTCTTTGGCAGAATACGTTTCGAAACTTATTGCTTTCGTTAACTGTTATTGCTAATAAATAGCGAAAAATGGGATCAAAATATTTGGCCTGCCTATGAATATATTACAATAATCTTCTTATATTACAATAATTACACCTGCTTTGAAGTGATTTTTTGCTGAAACGTTTAGGTATATATAGAGATTATGAAAAACACGTTTAAATCGAATTGTATGAAATCATTTATTACTAATTTATTTCTATCGTTTCGAGATAAATATGTGCTGATAAGATAGATCCATTAACCAAAATTCTTTTCTATTTGTTTTTCAGTATACTTTTGAGGAATGGAACATAAATTATTTTATCCTTATATAAAATTTTAAATACCCTTGACATATTATATCTCGTATATATACAGAAGAATTCCATAACATTGGCTTGCATTTCTAATAGTGTTCAAGTAATTTGAATATAACATGTTTTATTTTCTATATAAGTTAAGCGTACATGATAAAATATAAGTCTTTGTATTCATCAAACCCACGAATACAAGAACGAATACAAAATCTATGCGTATTTATTTTTTGTACAAAGTAAACATTAAAAAGAATGAAACGAATATATAATTATTTTGAAGTATTATATACATAACCTTTTAAAATATATAATATTATGTATACATAAACAAAAATATGTAATAATAATTATTTTCAATATTAAATTAACACAAGATTAAATAAAATTATTTCTCATATCCAAATGGGAATACATATTATTATCATCATTCGAGGGCTGATTGATAAAATTTATATTGAGTGGAATATTTTTATACTCTGTAAATCTAGATACTAATTTCTTTAACACTGGCCAGATTATTAATTCTTGGTATTCTGACACATGTCTACTACGTATAGTAATAGTTGTTTGACCGAAAAAAGATTGTTCATTAAGTTTAGTTCTTTAGTAACAAGTCAATATTTACAGGTCTTTTTTCTTTATTCTTTATTTATTATTCTAAACGGGGGATAATTTAATAACAAGTTTGAAAAAAAAATTTGCACTGTTGTTAATGAATTCTGATATTCTTTCAACGACAATTGAAAATTAGAATTTTCTGTGGAAGATGTTAAGGCTACAGTACCAACATTATAAAGCAAAAGTGATGTCACTGTACTGATTCTTTTTTGACATTAAAATAACCAATGATTATTTTAATATATTACATATCATGTAAAATATAAAGACGGAAATTTGTATCGGAAGTCGCGACAAAATAAAAAAAAAAACAATTTATGTGATTATTTTATCACTATCAATTGATCGATGTTTATTTCACTCCTTAATATAATGTGTTTTTTACGACCACGCTTTTCATATTTAACCTGAAAAATATTTTCATGGCTATTTAAAATTTTAAATATACTCTGTAAATCTAGATACTAATTTCTTTAAACTGGCCAGATTATTAATTCATTGGTATTCTGACACATGTCTACTACGTATGGTCATTAAAAGTAATTGAAATGTTATAAATCTCGACTGTTAATTAATAATAAGAGAAACGAATATTTTAAAAGATAGATAATAACTTGATAGGTTTATAACCCAAACAGTTTATTTGTAACCCGATACAGTACGTTGTATGATGGCTATATTTATATTTTAATTTTTTAGAAATATATAATATATATCATTTTTAATTTTTTTCGATAGGAAGGGAGCTTAATACAGACCTTCTAGATCTAAACGTTTTGTAAAGGGAAACATAGGCGCTTTATTTCATATATTACGCTCTTTAATCAGTATGCATCGGCGGTACCGTACCACTTGTTGTATCTTCCCCAACTCGTATACGTGCAGAACATCCAGTACTGTGTGTAGGTGGAGTTTACTGAGTTCATTTTTTCCAACCCTTCAGTTCATGGACAGTCTTCAACCAAATGTCGCACACTTTGAACTTCACCGCACATGACGCAAACGTCCACACCATGTACGTTTCCATACTTAAAACACACAAAGTTGTATTATTATTTACGTTTTAATTTAAATGACAAATCCAATTCGTAATATATCTTGAAAAAAAAAATTGAAAGTCATGTTTGAAATCAGTTTTGATCCGCCTCTGGTGGTTTAAATAACTTTAATATAATACTTTTATTACTTACACATACATATACCATAGATGAATGTACACAATTATTTAAAATGTTAAAATCAACTATAATTGCTGACCAAACACAAAGTCAATTCCACGATTTTTGTTAATTTACACTATACACCTTACAATTTTTTATTTTTCTAAACAATGAATTTTTACATAAAAATTTTGTATATCCGTCCTGTTTGATAGTCCAATAATTCTTTGTCTTATAAAATTCTCTTTTTAAATAATATACTGTCTAATTTCGGAAAATTTCTCATTAAATTGAATTTCTTTCTCAGCTATCTTAATCAAGATTGTAGTAATACAAATACCATAAGTAAAATTTATGACAAACCACTATAGTTACCCATTATTATTCAAAGCACATATCAAAAGTTTGAAGTGGATTTTTTTATTTGAAAGATACTCAAAAGCACAAAAGAGCGCCACTCCATATAAATTTCATAGTCTACTACGCCAATACAGCGTATGTATCTGGATGACAGAGATAAAAAATCATTTATATGACACATTAGATGAAGTTTTTTCACATCACCATACAAACAATTCCCATTTTCTCTATCTTTGTTTTGTAATCATATTATTCATTTTTCGAGAGTTTGAATATACTAGGCAAAAACCATTCTCCACATTAACTAAACATGAAAATCAGACAAATGTGTACATTAGTCTCTCTGTTAGTAGAATTTTCTCTATAAATATACACCAAACACATTTTCAACTGTTTGTTTACATAAACACTTACTGTAAAGCGACACAGTATTACGAGTGGTATATATATATATATATATATATATATATATATATATATATATATATATATATATATATATATATATATATATATATATATATATATATATATATATATATATATATATATATATATATATATATATATATATATATATATATATATATATATATATATATATATATATATATATATATATATATATATATATATATATATATATATATATATATATATATATGTATATATATATAAGAATTATCGTATAATAGTCGGAATGAAGGAGAAAGAAGATGAAGTGATGAAGAATTGAAATGAAATTACATTAGGTACTACCAGCCCAGCCCAGCCTCGCACATGCCCTTTCAGCATTCATTTTCTAAACACTCATTGTAAAATCTTCGACGAAGTCTTTTGCAATCCAATCGTAAAATAAGGTTGCATACTTTACGAATAAAACGCAATCTAAATAATAAAACTTTATCCTAATAATAAAAACCAAAAGAAAGGTTTTCTAACTATTCAATTTAAACCAATTAAATACTCGCTTAAGTCATTTTGCTTTAAATATTATGGAAAAAATACAAATGATATAAAATAAACACTTTTTTAAGTTACTTGTGAGCCACTGGTGATTCAAAACTTATTAATGGTACAAAATTATCTCCAGAAATTTCATATTTGCTGGCCATGAACAAATTTATGTATTGACTAGCCAGGTTTTATTTTTTTAATTCTAATTTATGGTTTCAGTAGCCATTCAGATCATGATAAGCTTCAATAACTATGATCAAAAAGAAAGCTAAATATGAGCACTATCTTATAATCTCTAAGCCAACCATTGGCTGTATCTTAGAAAAGTTCTATAACTTGAATCGTTACAAGTTCTTTCATGGTCGACACTTTTATATGTTTTGAAAAGAACTTTTATACTCCATACTTTAATTTGTATATAGTATATAGTTTTTGGATTTGTGACTTTTATTTGTATGAGTAGTTTTAGAAAAGCACTCGATATATTTCCATATTTATTAAGAAGTACTCATTTAAATAAAAAAAAATCGTTTGATATACAAAAGTATCAGCTTCCAAAGAAAAGCACTCGATAACAAATATCGATTTTTTATCATGTTCTTATCCCTGAGTTATTATTAAGTTAATATTTTATCGTTGTGATTGAAGACTATCATGGTGTATTGTATGTTTTTGAGAAATTTAAAATAACAAACATTTTATATCCCCATTCTAAAGTTCTAAACATTTTTATGTGCAAAATTATCAAATACATCTAATTCTTTGGTCACTTCTGAGAATGTTCTGTAAAATGTTCATAAGCGTCAATTTTTATCATATAAGAATTTTTTTATACGATTGATTAAAAATTTTAACATTCTGATTTTATGTATTTAATGAAAACCAGTGTCTGTCACATGTAATTCGGTCAAATACCTTTAAAAGTAAATCTCAAATACATTTTACATCCGTGATATCAAAATTTTGACAAACAAAGGGGAAAATTAAACTTTTGGAGCATTTTCAAGCGTAAAAAATATTTTTTTTAATGTTAAACAAGTAAAATGTGCACAGATCAGACTACAAAAACTCAAACACTCTTATGTATAAAATATCAACTACAACAATAGCGTCTTCACATATTTTACAATGTTCATTAACATTTTCATTACAAAATGATTGATATTATGTATAGAACAATGCATGGTTAATTATCCGTAAAAGACATTAACAGTATCTTACACCACTAACTACAATTATGGGGAGATCCATTACGTTTATAAAAAAAATCTGAAAGGGTATGTTCTCCGATTTCATTCAAATTTAAGTGTGGTAATTATCATTAAAAAAGTCAACTGCCAAACTTTGAGAGTCCAATATCAAAAACATTCCATTTGCGAACCTTTCTGTCGTCTTATGTTAATAAACATGTACTTTTTAATATTTTCGAAATAAAATTTCTCAGAACCGAATTTTTTAAACATGTCATACCTAGCGTATTTTTTCAAGTATGTTCAATGTAACTAAACTATAAAAAAATCTCGAAACTTGGTAGATTTTAACAGTAATATAGTTTTGTTAGTATTAATTTTTTTCTCTTTTAATGTAGAAATTAGATTTACATTATAATTGATTAGAAAATACACTCAAGCGTTGCACTAAAAAAATTTAATATTCGTCCTAAGATTTTTTATGAGAAAATTTGGTACGTCCGTTTCAATTTCTATCAAAACCAATTTCAATGAAATTTGGCAACTAAACTTGTGCCTTATATTATTTTTATGCTTTCTTTTAATTTAAAATAAAGTTTCTTGATGGAAACAGCATTAATTTTTTCGTTTTTTATTCATAATGGTACATTTATCGTACACTAATTTCAGTTTTTCAATTACTCAAGGAGCAGGGGGTAATAATGTATAGTGATAATAGTTTGTATGCACCTTCTACCGATATCTAATTTGTGCTTATTTGTGACAGATGAATATACGTGTGTGCCAGTGTCATGCATATTACTCAGATTGTCTGAACTTTGTCAAGCCTGCCACAGACTAGCAAGCTCAAATGATCGTGAATGTATAAAAGCTTTTATTTCGAATGACAAATGCAATTATTTAAAAAAGCAAAAAAAAAAATCTTATATTCCGTACTGGGGTACAATTATATTTAAAAAAATAAAATTTTTCACTTAATAACAGACTAAATTTAAACATTAATATATCACAAAATTCAATAAAATTGAAAATGTCAAAAAGGAGAACCTTGATTTTGTTTTAATTATCTACACAGAATTAAAAAAAAAAAAAATATTTACAATGATAGAGGCGATAACTAACACTATACCATTGAAATTAAATTATAAAGTTAGCAATTTTTATTATTTTAGATGATAATTTTTACTGTTAAAATTATAATCTGTACCATCAGAATATACACATACGTTTTAATGGTAACTCTAATATACAAGTAATTCCAATTATAGTTTTTAAATTGTTGGTTTGTAAACAGTTAACTGCGCTGCGATTTGAAAATTGAAATCATTAAAAGCTGAAAACTAAATGAATAAAGTGGTTAAAATTATAACGAAATGCTTATTCTATCGTCCTTGGATTAGCCCAACCTTCAATATAAAATTTGGTGATCCGCTGCATTGCTGTTTTGACAAAATTTATTGCTGTATCTGGTTGTAAATACATCTTGGCCTTAGGCAGAACGACAAAAAGACTAATTTCTAAAAAACATTATTTTTGAAATAAAAAGAGTATTTTTCCAAGGTAAATGCAATGTTAATCAAATTATAGGTGGTTTATTTAAAAATTCCATGTTTTTCAAGACATAGAAAAACCGATTATTTTAGTCAACCACCTGAAGACAAAGGAGAAATTTTTTTCGTTATGTTATTTGGAACGTTCAGCTTTTGTTTGAAGGTGTTACTAATTACCCTACATATCAATAATTTTTTAAGAACATATATATCTATTTGTAGAATATTTTGAGTATATTTTCTTTTTCTATTGATGTTACAGTAAATTTAGCCAATGTATGAAATCACTAGTTTAGAAATACATGTTCGAGGGTTGAATATCCGAACATATAATTATTGACAAATATATACATAGCTTTTAGAAATCGGAGGAAAAAAAAATTTTTTTTACAAACAGAAAGACACGATTTTATTGCTTCCTAGATGTGCAGATTTCAATCAATTAATATGAAATAATTTTTAAAGCAATATGAAGTAATCGATTTATAGTAAATTGTTTCATTTAATGGGAGTAAAATGATGATCGTTTGCGGTGGACAAATGTATATTCATAGATTCAAATAGGTATTACTGATTATTTGTGTGTAGTATGGGGCAGTAATTCAAGTGTGAACTCCATGCATATATAATATACAGATTGTCACAAACTGAATTCAACATTACAGATTAATCATATTATGAAATAATTCATTGTATTTTTCACTTTTTTTGTTTTCATTTTTGATGTTGTAGAAATAATTGGAAGGTCTGCACTACCGGAAAAAGTAATAAGAAATGAAAATTCATTTTTCTAAGAACCAATTGAAATAAACACAATTATATATATATAAGCACATTATAAAGCAACGATTTTCTACGAATTGTTTTCTGTTGATGTATTTTTCTTTTCAAGACCTTATGATGTAATGAATGAAAACAATATTTGAACAACGTCTACAAAAGTAATGCTTCATCTCATATATTTCATGGGAATCGAAGAAAACGGAATAAAAAGTGTGCTTTTATGCAGTTTAAGCTTAGAGTTTCATCTATTCAGAAGACTTGCATGTCTTAAATTAAAAAAAATCTTTTGTTTAAAAAATAAATATCCACAACTTTAAATTGTTTCAAGAAGTATGCATACAAATTATACAACATTTAACATCTTTTCATATCTACTTTTCTATTTTTAAAAAGTCATATTTAGCCCAAAGAGAATATTTTTGTATAGAAATGAATCGGAGGTGTTTTGAAAGGCTAGAAATTTTAAACGCAAAAGAGGTCATTTGCTTTTGTCCATTAAACATTGGAAAAAACCGTGAGTGGCTTAAGAACTTCAATCTAATTAGTAGTATTGTTATGAGCTTTTTTTCATTGATTTTATTCGTTTATTTATTTCAACATCATTTTGAATTTCACTGATGCAATCAATCCACCATCATCAATATTGACTTTACTTCAATGAGAAATGTTTGAAGCTTTAAAAAACTTGACGCTTTCAAAATGATTGATAAGTAGAAACAATTTCTTAAGGTTTAAACTAAACTGAAATTAAAAAAAAAAAGGTTTACTTAGGTTTTAAAAAAAACGAAAATAATATTTTCTTTGTCTTGCAATCCATTTTAAATACTTAATTTGTGAATAATATAATAAGTTTCGAATAGTTTAAGCTTTAGACAACAAAGATAAATGATATATCTGTTCTAATAGGAATCCTAAAGCTGAAGTAGACTGTATCTATCTCATTTAAAAAAGAGGTGTAAAATTAAACGAGATTCTATGCAAAATTGAGACCTCAAAATAAAAGCGAAATTATGGGAGACATTTCAGTATTTTCAAAGTTACGAAATATCTTACTTATTCTTGTTTATCGGTGTCGATAAGAGAGATATTTTGTGAAAATTTTGTTTAATACTTTTTTCTGAAATAAGAGCATGGGTCCCCTTGATCGTTTTAAACACTAAATAACTTTAGTCAAAATATTCAGTAATACTTAAATTTAATTCAATAACATCAATAAATTTTGTGTAATAGATAACAAATTACTATATTAGGTAGTGCGTATAATTACAATAATTTGTGGGACCAACCAATATAAATTAATAGAATGAATATGTTACATTTGATAGTCTATTTATGTTAGGTTTAGGTATTCTAGGTACGATTGGGGCGTGTGACTAGTGGAATGAGTTCTAAAGTTAAACGAAAGGAGGATGAATAACTGTGGGGAGATATGTTTTGTATACATGGATTGGAATATTATGGAATGAGTCAATGAGTTTGCATTTGGATATGTTTTTGGTAGGATTTGTTGTTATACGTGAGAGAGAGAAATAGTAGTGTTTGTTTAATGTAATTAATATCGCCACATAGCAAAGCTATTTACTTTAATCCTCATTTATTGATGGGAATACCACAAAACAGTAGTCCCAACCAACGTGACTTTACATTAAATTCATGCTATTGCTATTGCTATTGCTACTACCAGTAATAGGCACCTAGTATCATTTATTCAACCAGTGGTCTGAGGGTTGTACTGAGTATGTAATATGTCAGTTAACAACGATGGTAGTATCCAAAATCATAGCTGTAATATTTGGTCCATAGACGTCTAATGTTTTTATCCTTCTTGACTTTTTATTACAGTTTGCTTGTATTTTGTCGTGTATAATGCCGTTATATACATATATACTAATTTTTCGACGACTTGGTCATGGAATAAATATAAATCATTACACAAAATTTGTGACTGGGTTATATTTTCGTAGAATCAATAATCTGAAAGTAAAATATAATTTTAATGTTTTTCTTCTCACAGTCGTGGGAACTTTCCATCTTTTCTAATATTTTTTTCTATTTTCACTCACTTTTCTTTAAATGCAGGATGCGGCCTGCATTGCAAGCTCTGGTGCAGTAATCTATCTCCTTAAATTTTCTTTGGTTAATTTATAAGAAATATACTTACGTAGCTCTCACAAGCACGATTTTCACTATGAGGGCCAAAAACCAACCCGACCAAAGCTTAAAGATTACCATTTTGGTATTTATCTAAATTAAATTAAAATTATTTTAGGGATCTGTTTCTAAAATTAAAATAAAATTGTTTTTAGTATATTTCTTTGTATTAAACTTGACCATTTTATTCTCTACGTTCAACGGGATACAATAAAAATATCATAAAATAAGATAATATAAAAATAAGAGAACTGTAGCTGCGTCCCTTGCACCCAGTCCTTTTGATCTTCTGTCCTCTCTTTTAGAACTCTCCATTACTTGAAAGCCAGGATCTCTGCAGGCACAAGAGGCAAAGAAAGAGTGGCCACGCAAAAAACCCTTTGCTTTTATTATTCTGTATCTAAATTTCATGATACGAGTGCACGAGTGGATGAATTTGAAATTTTTATTAAAAGTCTAGTCGCTATAAAGTTGGTAATTTTTTCACTAATTGATAAATCAATCCATGTACTCCCTGAAGGGTTCTGTATATTATCAAACATTCAATAAAGATAAAATGAATAAGACATAAAGAAAACTCGAAAATTGGTATTCTTCATTTTCGTCTTATTTTAGCTTGTTTTATTATAATTAATCGTCAAATCGAGGCGCCCTGGATATCGTAATCTCCTCACACTACTGCACTCGTATATATTAGAGAATCATTTTTTTTTTCAATAAGATAGAAATATAAAAATGTTGACTCATTATTTCTACATGATCCAAAATTTCTTGTCACATTATTATTTCATATTACTTGCCATAATATTATTTCATATAAAACATGTATATCAAAAATAGGCAACAAATATTAGGTTCATAATTGAATACACCACTATTATTCTTAGAAGTCTGTATACTGTACGGTTAAAAATATTGAACGTTTATGGGTCGCTATAGATAGGTAATCTCCAATATTTCTGCATACTTTGATATAGGCTTATATGGCGGCATATATAATCGTAGTTTCAATATATACATACTCTTCATTGATGTGATCAAATATACCAGTTCATACAATAATCACAGTCTCGCAAGCAACAAACATATTTGAGTTTTGAATATTTGAAATATATTCATTCATATTTATCATAACGTAACTTCACAGGCGAGAAATATTTTATTTTCCAGGTATTAGTAAGCCAAAAGCCTTAAAAATTGTACATACTTTGGGTACAGGTTAGGCCCTATTGTGAGTTGCACGCGTGCTCTTCTCTCGCTTGTCCCGTTAGTTTGCTATGATTTGGGACTGAGTGCAGTGTTTATAGTTGCTTTTTCTGTATTATTCGAATGTCTATATAATACTCGTATACAATACCTTATTATGTATTTTAATATAACCAAAACAAGTCATTATTTTGACATGAGTGACTTTGTAGATACAAACATTTTTATTGTAAATCTAATAAAGTAAACTAAAAATTACAAATATTAAAAAACGTTTTGTTTCAAGTAAAGGACATATTGAACTAGCTGCATATATTTAGACTCAGATATTTATTGTAATCTGTATTTTTAGCTTAGACTTGTCCTTTTCGTCTTGGTCTTGCATACTCGGTTTTGCTTGTTCGATCTTTGTCTTGGTCTTGTTGATGTATAAATAATTTTGGTCTTGGTCTTGGTCTTCTATTTTCTGCAAGGACACAAGACTTAGAATGCAAGAGTAGCATAAATTTTCCTCATCACTAGTCAGAAAAAACTGATCTATCTGCAAATGTCCATCGCGTCACAGTTCAGTTTTCTTGCAATCCTTCATCTTGCAATGATTAAAACTATTTTTGGGGACGGATATAAAAATTACGGATTTGAAGCCTCACTGAGTAGACGTGTTTGGAGTCACACTGAATCACTGAGACTAAACTGTGACGGACAAGTGTAGATACCCTCCAATAGATTCCACAGAAGAATATTATTTTTAACTGAGGACAACGACTGAATTGTGACGTTATTGATGTGTGAATACCTTCAACAATTATTTGTTTAAAATGATAAAGTCTGTGACTCAGCAATGCAACTTGATGGATATGTTAAAAAACCTCTCTTTATCCATTTGAGGGTTGAATTTTAACTCCTTTCATACTCCTTACCTACGTTATAACAGGATTCTTTATTCACAAATCAAGCTTTCTGGCTTAGCGTTTTGGGCAGTACAGTAATTCAAAATTTCAATATTTGACCCGTCGTTGTACATTTTTGGGTATAGAATTAAAGTTTAATCATTTTGTACAGCTTATCACGCCTTATAATATATTCTGTTGTTATGGGTTGCAATAAACTCAGTTTTATTCCGATTATTTCTTCTTGCTTAATCTGATAACGCTTAAATATTTGAACCGTTATTTCGTTAGACATTCAAAAATTAACAGTAATCTATCTATACACACTTAAAGATAAATATAAGTTTACAATTACTGACAAGCTTTTCTAGATAAAAACTATTCAAGTACACATTGTCAGATAGAAGAGTTCATTACTGTCAATGCATTTTTTGTCTTTATTTCTCACAATCGAATGGTTACGAAAGTGATATCGAATTTTATATTTATTATATTGATTGGTTGAGGACATAAAATAAACTCAATAATAGTATATTTTATTTCGCTAAAGTCTGTGTTTTCGAAACAATTAACAAAAATAAATATACAATATTGTATGCAAATCAAATTTTTTTGCATTTTAAAATTAATTAATTTTCTTAAGTAAGTAAATTTCAGATATGTTTATCCCACCTAGATTAATAAAACCTTTCAAACTACTTTGTATATGAAGATATAAATGATATTAAACTTAAATTCAACCAAGCGAAAAATATACATTAATGTATCCATATAAATTTTTTAATTCATCATTGAATAGGAAACAAGAAAAAAACTCGCACAAAATCTGAATACATACATATTTTTACACATTTCAAAATTTGTGTCAAATACAAACATCAAAAATACATTATTATTATTTATTTTTTAAACAAATCGGTTAAGTATGATATTTAGCAGGTATTATATGTTCAGTAATTTTGAGCTATTATTAAAGTATCGGATATAAATCACAACAATTTATTTATGCAAACTAACGCAACGATTTAATCCCATTTTTGTGTATTCACATTATTTTTTGAGAGTGCATTTGGTTGTTATTTAGTTTATCAATCTTTCCCTGAATGACGAAAATTCTAAAAAGGTATAGTGAACTTAATTAAATATTAAAAGCGTATTATACACTCAAAAGGAGATAACCGATCTTTTATCTAAAAGCTCCACAAAAATAAGCATGCTTCATATATTATTACCTGCTTGGTTTTGGTCGCAGGATATTTTAAGCTATTGCATAGCTTCTATCGCGGGCCTCGAGCGCGGGGACCGAATCCAGAAATTCCATAATGAAAAAACCTCACGCTCCCCACTCCGACGGGCAAGGAGGTGTGGCTTGACGAATCGAGACGAGCTGCTCCGAAATCGGACGAATACATAAGCAGCTGTTTATGAGAAAGTGTATAGGTGTAAGAAAAAGCAATACTGCATGAATAAAATAAATAAATCAATAAAAAAATTAAAATTGCATAAGTTGATACAAAATGCTATGCAATAGCTTTACCGCGGCAGTCCCGGAGTGCCACACGTCTTTTTTTTTATTTTTAGTTTTAGGTTTTTGCGTTCACGCATTAGCTAGACAGCTTGTAAATGTCAAAATAAGACTTATAATGGGCCATGTGAGAAATGTGATATACAAAATTAAGTACATTCTCTTATAATATTTGTTTGGCCTTTACTCTGGCTTTTTTTTTATCAAGAACCTTATATACTCGAGGTGCTTTGTGCGGAGAAAATGCATTCACTTCATGATCACATTAAGGTTTTATTTTATCGATTTCATTTCTTGTTAAGAGATATTGTATTATAATGTAATATATAATATGCAAAGTACCGTTGTGTGTACTATAAATAATAGTGAAGTGTTATTTATAATTTTTGGTATAACCTTCAAAATAACCAATCCAATTGTAGAATACAATTGTTCACGTGCATGATTTGTTTACAAAGGAATAACAAATGCGATTATAGTTAAAGGCGTTCTTACAATTGTTTAATGAAGTTCAATCGCCTTCGAATAAATAGTATAGATTGGTATGGGCGTAAGCAAATATTCAGAACCCATCAGAAACCTTTTGGGTGCATTTTACTAGAGTTTGAAAGTTTTGAAAGAGTTTGAAAAAACTAACTTAATTATATTTGTACTTTCTTATAGTAATAGAAAGTGATGTATTCGTTTATTTTTGTTTTCTATAGGCGTCGAATGACTCGAAGCCGAAAGTAATTAGCAATTCCTCAAAATTCCATTTTATCCAAGTGATTTGCATGATTTACATTTTTTAATGTATCCAAAGATTTTCGCGAATCTTACCATATTCACAATATATTTTAAGCCTTACAACTTTTATTGGAAACATTTCTGTGGTTTTTAAATAAGGGGGAGGAGGATTAAAATAATTATAATTAGCCACACAAAAAAATTCTATTTATAAGCTTATTCACTTCTTGAATAGTTTTTATAATATCGATGGTAATGGTTTATATATTAATAAATACAAAATCAAAAAACAATAAACATTTCCATTAAATGAATAAAGTAATAGAAGAAAGTTCTGTCACAACAATTTGCTTTGTATTTATTAGAGAAGGATATTTTAAAAATTTATTGGAGCAAGATATTATAAGCAATTAATTGTGTTTATTATTGATTGCAGTAATTTACAAAATACTTTATTCTGAATTTCAACAGTGTATTAGGATTTGATAAGGCCATATTTGATACGGAATATATAAATAATTACTAAATCTAAAATTTAATCTTATAATTTAAAAAAGCTTTAAATAATAGTAAAAAGAAAAATGGTTCCAATATTTGAAAATTTTTTGTTTGTTATAGTTAGATAACTTTTTATTATAAATTATGTATCTCGGAAGAGAAATTGAAACTTCTTTCGATTTAAATAATTAATTTTAATTGTAATTAAATTTTTATTGAATAATCTTCAATCATATGTTTCTTTAATATAATGTATAATTTATAATTTCAAAATCCGAATTAATTTAGAGGTTTACATTATTTATTATTTACGAAAATTAAAATCGTGGATGAGAAATTAATAAAAATCGTATGAATAGTTTACGATATATATTTTAATTAATAAAAAGGTCATTCCCAAGAGCTATATCTCCGGGATAATAATAGAGAATAGATAAGACGTTTCTAAAATGGAGCCAGTCTGAATACCACCGGTATGGTGTTCCAAGAATTTATATAAGTTTTTGCTGTAATTTTTGGACCAATGCGCATAAGTCTATATGATTGTAACAGATTGACAGATCGACTGGAAAGCGGACACGAATTGATTGTGTCTCCAAAAGTTTCAACACGTAGATATATACAAAATATTTTTTAAATTAGTGAAAAAAAATTTTGTTTTAAACAGGAACTTTTATACTTCAGAAAACGATAGATATAACTTGGAAGTAACATTTGATGATGCTTCTCATAGACGATTTCAAAATTATTCTCTTGTTTATTTTTTATTTTAATTTTTTAAAATTACCTCCCTAAATTGTATAGGTTTATATTTGCAAAATATTTATGACAAACAGTATTAAGTATAATTAAGTATATTATTAGGTTTAATTAAGATATATTTAATGAAATTTGTACAATTGTCAATAGATTATTTAAGTATTTTGACGGACGTTTTGCGTACCTTCAATCAAATTCACGGAAGATTGAATTAACAAAGAAAGTTTTCTTGGTTTTCACAAGAATATTTGATACGGTATAATTCTCGATTAGTATTCTGTTTGTTAATTCGATGTATTATAAAAATATGCATAGCCGACAAATGCATTGTAGTTCAGGTTTACGAATTACGATATTAGGTTAAAAAATATCTGTCATATATCAAATAATGTATTTTTGATGCCTTCCATTTCTATTATACACAACTTTTTACATTTAACCACAAATCAATCTGTAACAAAAAGCATACTACATCGATTCAATAAATGTATCGAGACATATTTGTTACGGAATACTTTTATGAAACAAAATCAGTTCATAGATTTTTTTTTCTAGTTGCATATACAACAACATATGTAACTAAAAAAATAATATGTAAAACGTTCGAATGAATTTGAATTTCAATTCATTCACTCAATAATAATATACAAAATAGAACACCCATTTTAATATGAATAGAGAATTCAGAGAGCATGTGTATATATATATATATATATATAGTGAAACATGAAGCATACATTAAAAGACATCATACAATATACATGACGAATATGTAACGAATAATGTTTTACGAACGTTATTAAAATGTGTTGGAGTTGTGTCAAACTTTGTATGTATAATACTGAGTGGCGACTAAACAAACCAATTTACAAAAACTGAATCGAAGCGATATCTGAAATATAATAAACATTGGATATTTTCTTTTTTTTATTAGAACCACCTATTAATCGTAATCCGAATGTATAATTGCTTTTCTGAAACAAAGTCGCTAATAAACCAAAAAAAAAGACTTTATACATTAGTAAAATACTAGGTATTTTTTAAATCTTGACTCAATTTATAATACAAACCATAACGATTTTTCTATTTATATATTAATTTACTTTGCCAACAATAATAAGGTGGGGTGATATTTATTAAAATTATCTATATTTTCATTTTCTTATAAAAATGAATTCTTTGAGATATAAATAGTGCGTATTAACTTGAAATTTGTTTACGTAAAAATGCGTTTTCTACATTTTCCTGCTTTAGTAAATTAAATACTTTCCAAAATTTCTGAAATGATTGATTTCAACAAACGTTAAATGACTTATGTAAAAACTTAAAATAAAAAACGAATCTACATTTAAAACTTCATTAAAATCTGATGAACACTTTACGGTATGTCGGTATTTTAGAGAAATTATTGATTAGCGAGTGTGCTAACTTAGATTTTCGGAATGGCAACTTGAATTGTAGGGTATAAGATGTAAATTTTTTCACGATGTACTTAAATAAACTTCTATAAAGAAGTTAAATTTATGATTAACGACATATCAAGATTGGTAAGTTGTTTTTTTTAAATGGACCATCCTGTACACGTCCATTAATTACACGTTAGGTTTGATACAAGAAAAAACTTTTCAGTGCTATACACGTTCGTCTGAATAATTTTACAGAAGTTTTTTTGAATTGACAAACATGGTATCGATGGCCAATAGTCTAGAAATGAAAGTTGCTGAAGAGGTTTCAAAATGACGATACAAATAAAAAAAAAGTGTTGAAATCGATACAAACAAATTCTTTTATACAAAAGAAGATAATAAAATATAAGACGAAAAAAATATAAGACGTATTTATTAAATTGTGAGAAGAAATACTTCATTGTTAATGTCATCAACAATTATCATTGAATTAGGTTCATAAGTTTAAGGCGTTGTGGCCTAAAATATTTGTAATTTTAAGTATACAATACATTTAATTCATTTAATCTTAAATCAAGCTCATATTGATGTAACACCTATAATTGCATAAAAAATGAATTTCATTTGATTTTTTGCTTTGCAGGAAAAGAGATGCTTGAAAAAGTTTATGTCATATAATTCATGTCATTAATGGGATCGATGAAAAAGATTTTAGCATGATTGGGCATAATATTGCATTAAAGAGAATTATAATGTTAAATACTATGTTACATAATTTGTACCATTATATCTCTTGGGCATTTAGAAAAGACCATTTGGATTAAGAATTACCCAATTTTGAAAAATAAATTTTCTCAAAAAATTACCAATAAATATATTTTATTTTAATAATTATCATATATGTCATAATAATTTAATTTTCATAAATGCAACTATCCTTTTTTATTATCTACGATAATTTTAATTATATGAAATTAATTCATAAATTTCCCCAAAGCGTGCTAGCTTATTTCAGCTTCTCAACAAAAAGTCCTGTTCTATTCATATCACAGCCAAGATAGAATGCTATCTATGTTGAAGGTAAGTATTTTGACAACAATGTAATTATCACTAGTATAAATCGTATATAAAAATTGATCGTTATTTCTCTCCTGATTTTTAAAATTACTTCTCTATCACCGTAAAATCTGGTATTACTCGTTTTGAGAGATTCACAACGATTTTTGGTTTAATCTTCTTTACATGCTTTTCATTTTACAAAATTATTCATTGGTAATCTGTACCCAGCGCACTCTTATACAAAAAAATAAATAAATAAAATAAAATAAAATAAATAAGTAAATTCTACTAGGTCTAACATAACTACATAGTCGAAGAGTCGATTGTCGGGTAGACAAAAACGCATTTAATGACATTTATGCCCATATAAGTAAAAAATGTTTGCATGCGCTTGCGTTCGATTAGCTGACAAACGACTATCCTAAGACTATATAAAACGGGCATAATGTGTAATAGGCGGGAAGCTCGTCATCGCGGATTCAAATTTTTATTTTTTATAGTATATAGTCATACGAACAAAATTCGCATGGCAAGTATTTATTTAATTACCCAAAAGTATGTGTACTAATTAAACTACATGTTTTATAAAGCCAAACTACATGGTTTTCTATTATTGCGGCTCTCAATAAATCTATATTCGATAAAATATTTTGTATTTTAAAGAAAACAATTAGTTTGCCAGCTTTATTTGACCGAATAAGTCTTTTTAAAGACATGTGGTTTAATAACATATACTTACAAATTACATTAATTAAATCATGGTTTACCAGGCGTATTTAGTTCATAAGATTATAAAGTATTAAATTAAATAAAAATTTTTGATTCCGCGATGACGGAACGTTCAGAGTTACAGACTCCCGGACCATTACTACTGTATCTGTACACTTATGATATAACAACCTTTTCTTCTGTCTATTAAAAAGTATTTCAAATTTTTGCGAGTCTTTATGTGGTGCTATGGCTTATGCTAAACATGCTTTTGTCTTCCACACGCAGGCTTTTTCTTAAAATTTTGCTTAAATTACAAGTGGCACGAGCTTATATTACTTATATTTCTGTTCACGAAATATTGAATATTCGACTAGATTTTACCCAATGTATTCAAAAAAACATGACGAAAGCTCGCTTCTATACAGCTTCTGTATGGCTTTTTTTGTATTATTATACTGATAAATGATAGAAATATGTTAAAATAATGTCAAATTTGTAACGCCAAGTTATTAAATAACATAAGTAATAATATAATTTGCACACATAAAACATACATATACGCGTTATGATATAGAATTATATGTATGAATAAAGGAGATAAAATTCTCCATCCATTAAGGAAATTATTTGTATGTAGGTAGCAAACAACATTGATGATATACGTATGTATTGCACAGTAAGAAAATCAATTCAGTTGATTCAAATTTTGGATGAATATTTTTATTTGTAAACCACAAATATTGCCAAAACAATTAAAAATTATAATAAAAATAATTTATTGTGTTAAATTTTTAAATCGAATGTACAAAATAATTATTATTCGTCCCACAAATATGCAAAATCTCATATGGACCTCTTACATCTTTAAAATTAATAATATTTTTAAATTTAAGACAAATACTTATAATAAATAATATTCAAGAGTGAATTACCACATTAATAAGAAAACCAGCAAATGGAGTCATTTCATTTGCAGGTCGGTACGTACATTGGGTGAACTACCGATGTATCAAATATCTTTTCAGGCGTCGTTATGATTTCGAAATCTTAAGAAGTTAAAATCAATTACAATAAGTAAATATAACAACAGAGTTAATTGTTTAGATACTTAGAACATATGATTCAGTATAAATACACTTTATAGTAAAATTTGAGCTAAAATTGTGGCGAATCTAAGCATATTGAAATAATGTTTCAAACAAAAGTGGTTTGTTTAGAAAAACAAACATTTTTTATCTTCAAAATTTTGTTCTACCTTAAATAGTTCAATAGTTGGACTTCAGACCCATTGGACGCAATAGACCGATTTTTCTTATTCACGAACTTAGACTTTATGTCCAAAATAAGTAATACGTGAAACTTAGCGAACGAGATCTGTTGAAAGTGAGAATAAATTATCCAACATTTTTTTTTTGAACTTGTATGTTTTTATGTGAAACAAGAGTTATTGTGTTACGAATTTAGAATGAAAAAAATTAAGTTGGAGAGACGAAATTGATATTAAAGCAAAAAAGATTTTAGTGAAAAAATATTCAAAATTTTTTTAGTATTCCATCAATAATTTCTGTCGGATAAAATGAAGCTTACTGATTTCTATTCTCTAAAAATATATATGTTTCAAGAAAAGTCATTTTTCGGTTTAATAAAAAGTGAAACTTAAATAAAATTTATTACATAATACATGGACTGAAAAGTCCCGAGCATAACACATAGATGGTGCTAGTTTTATTGCAGTCACCTTTTTTCCAGTTAATACTAATCTTCAAAAGGCAGATGTTAAAATTTCAAGATATTCTATTCATTAGTTTGTGAGTTATTGTACTAAGAGTGGCGCTACTTTTGTTATTTTCAAAACAATGAATCAAAAACAATTTCGTGTTTTAATTTTACACTGCTTCTTGATGGGAAAAAATACCGTTCAAGCGAAGCAATGATTTGAAAAGTGTTATGGAGACTCCGCTCCATCAGAAACAGCAATAAAACGTTGGTTTGCTGACTTCAAACGTGGCCGTAGAGACACCGATGATGCAGAACGCAGTGGACGTCCAAATGAGGCGGTAACACCAGAAAACATAAAAAAAATCCACAAAATCGTTTTGAATGATCGAAAAGTGAAGTTACATGAGTTGGCTGACATCGTAAAGATATCAAAAGAACGTGTTGGCTTTATATTGCATGAGCATTTGACTATGAGAAAGCTCTGTTCAAAGTGGGTGCCGCGTTTGCTCACTGTTGACCAAAAAACGAGAACGTGTTGATGTTTCTGAGCAGTGTTTGGCCATGTTTAAACGTAGAAAACCGGAATTTTTTTTGCCAGATTTGGCTCCCAGTGACTACTGGCTGTTCACAGACCTGAAATAAATGTTAGCCGATAAGAAATTTCGCACGAATGAAGAGGTTATCGCTGAAACTGAGGCCTATTTTGAGGCAAAAGATAAATCGTTCTACAAAAGTGGTATTTAAATGTTAAAGCGGCGCTGGAATGATTGCGTTGCTCTTGATGGAGATAACGTTGATGAATAAAGCTAATTTTGAACCAAAAAAACTGTGTTTTCTTTGTTATGCCCGTGACTTTTCAGTCCATGTGTTAATGCAAAGCTGTCAAAATGAAATGAGTACTGAACCATTAGCCTTATAATCAATCAGAAATTTATTAATTAGACATAAAAAACGTTCAAATTTACAACAGTTATTTTGGTTAATTAAGTACATCAATGTATAAATTAATATTTTAAAATAATACTAATAATACATAAATCGGGTACATTTTAACAAACTGGCTATAAAACAAAATCGTTCATTTTATGATATTCTTGCGCCAGACGTAATGAGAACAAAGTTTTTAGGCTATTTGACATGTTATATTATTAAATTAATCTATAATAACGTTGTTAAAGAAGAGACTAAACACACATATCTATATATATATATAGTCATATATGAATATATATTCTCTGAACCACACATAGGTGTAGTTTTGTTATAGGCAACTAACTTAATGTATATGTAATAACTATAGTGTATATTATGTTGGTTTAGGATGGGAGATGAGATGTATTATATCCTATAGTATCTGACAATTGGGATGAGATAGATGACGGTATTCTTTATCAATGACGACTTTTGTAGTCCAAAACATAAAATTTAGTCATAAAATTTAAAACTGCACAAGGTTTCATTATAATCATTAACGCTATCTACAGTTAAATAATTATCCTGATTAAAATATCAAATTTTATTCCATCTTTATATTTTATTATTATTATTATTGTGTGGTACTTCTGATTTAATATGTTAAATGTATGTTTTAAACGTTTTTATTCAGCAGTCAATGTGAAATATAAACTGAAAAATCATAATGCTCAAATTTTACTATCGATCGCTCATTGAGACGCCGGTAGGACATATTTAGAGACCATATTATTAAACAGATCTTCGCAGGGCTACGTGCAGACGAGTCAACTGTCCACTGTTGCGTTACATCGGAAACTATTTAAGATATCTCTGTCCAGGTAGATAAGACGAGTGAGTAATTACTTGTGTTATTATTATTACTAGAGTTCCGATACAGTTGTCGAAATACGACCATAATCTCACAAAAGTGAAGAACCTCACTTCGTTTTAACAGAACAGTAAATATGCGTGCCCAGAAACCCATAAACAAAACAGTAAATTACACAAAAAGTTTATATGAGTGTGTAATAGTGTGTGTAATACGATTTTTAATGTATTTTTTATGCATAATTAAAAAAAAAATAATAACCATACTCCAGTCTTTCTTTATAAGTGTGCCATATAAAGAAAGAAATATACATAGTATTAACGGGTACATAGTTTTGGCTTCATTGATAATATGGTGTACTTTTGGACGATAGTAGAAAATTCTCCATCAATATGTGATCAAACTTTGCAACACACTCATTTGTATTATCTGTATTCCGAACATGAGACAATAGAAACTTTTAATTTTGATTTTTGGTTCAAAAATGCGATAATATATTTTTTGTGTACTAAAGATACCAAAAATAATATTTCATAAACAAACAAATAAATAACACTTTTTGTTTGGAAGACGCAGGGACAATGGGTACTTCTCAACTAACCTGTGCTGTATTGTGTCGTTTTAATTTGACACATCGCCTTCACACATCGCCTGTAATATAATCAGATAATTAAAAACATAGACCTTTATAAAAAAAATATTACAAAAATTACTCGTATTTATGATCCCAATAATGAGTGAAATAAATTGAAAAAACTCGGAATGAAGATTTATAATACTTATTCATTTTGTTATGGGGCCGATTTTGATTCCGAATTTTGAAATATTATTATACTTCACGGCAACAAGTCTTTTTGTGAGAATGTATGTATGTATGTTCGTTATTTTTCGTTTCGATTATCTCGAGAACAAATAATATCGACATTATTATTTTATTCGACGAGCAATTTACGTAAACTGAATCACTTTCCAGAAAAAATCAGTCCAGGTGCATAGGATGAAAACTGAAACAAAAATTAGAAAAATACATTAAAATAAATATACTTAAAAAGTGACTTAAAATAAACTTAAAAAAAATACTTGTTTCTTTATTCACTTCATTACTTCAGTCAGAAGTTTATATTGTCGAATTTGCGATTTGCTCAATTACCACTTATTTTTCAAGCTTTAGCACGACAAATAATTATCTTATTTATAATGATCTTCTTACGTGTATAGACGATGATCGGTGACTTAACATAAATCCACATAAAATTGCCAAGAAAAATTATTTTTATTCTTATAGCTTCATGAAGTTTCTGTAAATAATATCAACAGCATTAATAAAATTTGTTTTAGAAGTTGCTATGTCATACTACTTCATGAAATAAATTTCATAAAAGTCTGTAGATAATATATTATTTTACATTGAAAATTTGTCATAATTTATACAAGGTCTTATAAGGAATTATAACTTACTATTACATGAAAAAACACTTAAAATAATTGTATTTCCTATAATAAGATTGTGTTATTGAAAAATTTCTCTAGCTTAACAATTCGTGGCAGTTTGATCAATTTAAGTGTACATACCACGAATAATGAACTTAAACTATTAATTTATACTTGTTAGTTTGTGCATATGATACCATATTGCCTATTGCTTGTATTGGAATGGATAAAATAGTGGAAACATAGGGAATAAACTAAATTGAGTACGATTGGAAGCTGCGAGAATGTAACTCGAATATTATGAAAATAAATGTCAAAATTGAATGAATAAACAAATACTCCAATCAAAGCGACTTTCAAGTTTATAATTAAAAAGTCAATGTGTCAGTGAAAAACAAATCTGTTCTTCTACTGAAAAGATTAAATTCAAACCAAAATGATAATTTCTTGGGTATCCAACTGAAAACCATCCAATTATTATCCCGAATGTGCTACCAACTACACACAGGCGATTGCTCGTCAACTACAAACATAATGTTATTTATGCGATTGTTTCCAAATTCTCGATTTCTTTCAGGGATGTTTGAATGAACCATGATGCTTGGCTGATTACACTGTCGAATATTATTTGTAATAAGTTTTGTGGTATTCACATATAATATCAATTTTAGATAAGTAGGAATGTTTTCAATTCTTACTATCTTTCATTAAAATACGATGTTAGACGTTTATGATCGATTGAGTTGCAAATGCCGTCGCTAGATTCTTATGCTGAATACTAGTTTGAATAAACCGTCACTAACAAAACAACAAAACTGTAAACATTTTTTCCGTAAATAGATGCTGTAATTTCTTCTCTAAAGAAAACCTAACAGATATTTTGCTAGTTTGTCCAAAATTCAAACCAATAAGAAAGAAAGTGTTCAAAATTATAGACCGTATTAGGTGTACTTAGCCCTACAAATATAGAACAGTTAACAGGTAAACACAGCTTCTTCGAAGAGTTTCTAAGAATGTACGAAGATTTGTCGAAGTTTGTATTTTGTTTTGTTATTTATTTCGCCCGTTAAGCAATATGACAGAAATCAAAAAGTTATTTATTAAACTACTAAAAAAAAGTATTGTTCTTTTTATTTGTGTTAAATAAATTATTATTATTATAAATGTATTTTTAAATATTGTACTTTTAAAACAATAAAGTCTATTTATATATTCAAGAAAAAGAATTATATATTTTAGTGACATAGATAAGATATTTAATTCATGTATTGTACTTTCCCTTAGGTCAACTTCAAGATTCTTACTTAGATCACTTATTTGGGTTCAGGATTTTAAACTTTTGCGCACAGTCGCGAAGACTAAAAATTTCTACAAAAGAATTTACGTATACTACTTGTAAATTAGAGTATATTGAAAGTACTGTGAAATTAAAAACAGTATATATTATATAAACCCTCGAATACATTCATATACGTATTTGTGTATATGTATCTAGTAGCTGGCATGGCATACCGGGCAAAGAGTACTTAAACGACATTTATACGTATGTAGTATACAGTGACTAAAGTATATGGTAGAGTAGTGTTTTTATTAGCATCATTCGTTCATTTTATTGCCTTTGTCATTTATTATTTGAATAATGATATGATCTTGTCGTATAAAAGTGTATAACTTATAAACTTATAAAATATTTACAAGACAAACACAAAATACTAAACTATTGTAGTATAGTTCAAACATTATAACAAGTAAATTAATATTTTTGATTAGAACTACTTAACGAAGTAGCTTAAGAGGGTTTAGAACTAAAATAACGATCTTTTTTTTTTATACTTAACCGCAATCGGGAGCTGTACTTACTGCAAAAAAAACTTTAGTTTGTAATGCATTACGTTTTTAATGCATTACGTGTTTCATGTTTTTCCCTTTTACAGAACGGCTTTATTTATTTGTAAATTTAATTGCTTAATGAAGGTATTGTTTACTTATTATAAAAACATTTCTTAACTTCTAAATATCAAGATTTTAAATAAATATTTTTTTTTTCATTTATCTGGTTTTGTCCCTCAAAGTAGAGTTTTATTGAAGTATTTTGGCGTGCATTATTAACTTATTGTTGCCAATCCGTTTTAATAAAAAAATTTTAAATAACTATGTGTTATATCTCAGGAGAACAAAGTTATTAACATTGTTTCTTAAGCTACGACAATATTAGTATTATATATAGTAAATAAATATTATGATATTTCTTCCATTGTATTTTATTTTACAACGTTTGTAGTTTCAGATATGAATACAAATCCTTTCTTACGCTTACACGAAATATACTTTGTATAAAAATCTCATGAAATATATGAAAGTATAATAAATTTAGACTCAAGTTTGTAATTCAATAAAATATTAAGCCCCTAAGGAATGATTGCTTATAGAATCACTTATAATAGTCTATTTGACTTATATCTTGTCTACCTTGTTTGTCTGTCCGCGTGATATTTAATTAACAAATAAACTAAAAAAGATAACGAGCTTAAATTGTGTTGTCGTATTCCGAAACTAATTATGGTTAGCATTTTTAAATAAACAAAATCTAACTATATGTGGATAGGTATCTCTAAGTATTAGTACAATTTTCATAAAAATTCCCTACCTTAAAAAGATTTATTTACTACACAAACTTACATCGTTTATTTAAACCCCCTACGACTTTCATTTTCCCGACAAAGCCTATGTCATTTCCCAAGGCCAAAACACTGGCTAGTCGTAACAGGTAACAGACAGTCAGGCATACAGACAGATTTACTTTGGCATTTGTAATATAAGTATGGATAAGGATGTAAATAATACACGACAGGAATTATCCACGTGATATTGTATAATCTTTCCATTGTAATTGTGGCACATCTAGTATATATATCATTTAAGAGTTGTGAATAAAATAAAAATAAAGGAAAACTGGATAATAATACATTTTCTCTCATCTTTGATTACGAACAATGATGTTTTGTTTTCATTCGTTTTTTTTTTTTTTTAAATAAATTTTGTATAGTAAACAATAAACATAAATATTTTGTTTTATGAATTTAAAATAAAGTTTAATTTATTTTTTATTGTCAACTAATTAATTCTAATAAATATTAAAATACTCTTATTTTATGAGAGACGAACGATATGTTTTTAAAATTAAACGTATGAGAATAAATAAATAAATAATATAAATTATATAATTAAAAGAACGAACACAACAACCAAGAACAACTGTATAAATAATACAAAACGCAAACAGACAATATATTATACAATAAAATTTTAATGCAATTTATGTTTTATTTAAGACCAATCTAGTTAAAGAGAAAAATATTCTTCGTGGATTTTCTCTTATAAGATTTTTCATAAATATACTTTTATTTTGATTTATCTAACATTTGTCAAAATTTATTTGCTGGAATTAAAAATTTCATAAGCAGATAGATTCAAAAGTATCGAAAAGATACACCATAAATGGCTGCTGTTCGACGTGAAATAAACTAAATTTTTAATAATCTACTTATTATTTCATGCTTAATTTTTAATTAACACAACTCAGCGTTCAAATCTGTGAGTGAGAAATAAATCACTCCTTTTTTCCCACCCTTAGGGTAAGAATTTTTTTTTTCCAACATGAACCGACGTCTGTACATAGCCTTTCCGATAAAATAAGAATTTTCAAAATCGGACTACTTTGTATAAGAATATGCGTGGTCATACACTTACCATTTTCTTCGGTAAAAAAAAGATAAAAATGATTTTCATAAATACAGCAAAGGTTTGTATGTACCTACTTTCACATGTAATTTCTTTTCAATTCGAGATATTAGCTTCAAACATAACTTTCGACTGAGACTTTTACCAAATACTTTTTGCTTTAAATATATTTGGAAAGTGCACTCATGAAAAATATAATTACAACAATTCCATTCAATTTTCTATGTTTGTTATTCTATAATTTTCTATATTTTTGTTAAAAAAAATAAAGAATTCGGATAAAATTCGGATTTTATTTCAATTATTACAAAGATGAGAAATATTTATTTCTTTTGTAGATATTTTCGAACTCTCCAATTTATCTATTTTCACTCAAATCAAGAAATATTATTAAATTTTTAGTAGAAAATTCAGAAAAGTAATTTAAGGTTATCCTGTAACGGCCTGACTAAATGAGATATTTTGTAGAGAATAAGTATTATTAAGCACTTATACCAATTTTTTTTTTTTTAAATCGTACCTTCTTTTCCAGATTAACTTCTACATATTGTCCGATTTTGACAAAAGTTTGTACAAACGTTTATTACATTGAGATAATTCAGGTATCAGGTTATTTTCTACCAGGGTTCAATGGAACATAGACCAGAGAAGAAGCCTTAAAAAAATGATAAAAAGTGGAATAAAATTATAGTAGGATGAAACCCATTTGAAACGCAAGATAATATGATAAAAACGAAAGGCAAAATAAATTACGGGCGAGTTCGGGAAGTAGGAGGGGTGAGTTTTTAAGGCAAAGTAGGTAATAAAAAGATCAACAACTTTTTTCACATAGCCTAAAAATTTTTTGATTGAAAATTAGATAAGATGCTTTTTCGATATTTATTCTAAATAAGGTGAAAAAATAAATATTTTTAATCAAAAAAATTACAGTGTATATGGAACATAAAAGGGCAAGTTTTCGTGGGAAAAATATTTTTTTGAAAAAGATAATAATCAAAAACTAAAAACTTGGTTATTCTATTTTTCACATAAATTTTGAGGTTATGTGAAAAAAGTGTGAATACAAAAGTTGTAGATTTTTTTATTACCTACAAATTTGCCATTTATTTTTTTTTTATAGGACTTGAAGTTTTGCCGGAAATTCAGATAAACCGAATTTTACCCTTAAACACTCACCTACCTCCACTACTTCCCAAAATTTATTTTTTCTTTCATTTTGATCACATTATCTTCCGTATCCAATTGGTTTCATTCTACTATAATTTTTTTTTGTTTTCAAAAATTATCTACCCTATTATAACACATGAATGTTCAGAGATATTACTCGGTTTGTAATATAAATAGTGACAATTACTTAACCAAATAAAACTTATCTGAGCGAGTGAGGTTTACACTAAAAATGTGTTATATTTTGTATGTTGGGAAAAACTATAGAGTTCTTAAAAATGGAGAGTCTTATTTATAATATATGTTATATTTGTTAGACAATTTCTTATCGAATTCTCACTATAAACATATAATTTAAACACAATTTTATTTTATAACGCTATGACAAGTATTGTGATATATTTTGTGCATGATTAATTTTCTGTTACAACTCCATTTTCTGTTAAATTTTTCATTGTCGTAAACCAAAATTTTTCAAATTGATGTGAAATCCAAAACTAAAAGAATATCAAAATATAAAAATCTAGTGTTGTACCATATATATATATATATTTAGTAATTTTATTAGTAATTTTATTTTGCTGTATATTATAGTTACAAAAACAAAATTAAAACATAATTTGAATGATTTATTTCGGTATGGTTGTAATATTTAACTTAACAAATGATCGGAAAAAGCAATTACCACGTTATATTTTCATTCATATACGATAGGATAAATTTTGGGTTCAAATGATGCACTGCACCATACATATATATGTATAGAATACAGACTTTACTATATATTATATACTGAAATGAAAACATAATGATAACAGAAGCTAGTTATTACATACAGAATGGTGTAAATGCTAAGTACACACCTTTAAAGTGTTCCCACGCTGAAAATACTCCCACATCAAAAATAAATATACTTTGAAATAAATTAAAAATATTTTTAATATCAAAGAATTGACCAGGTTTACTTGGTGACTCAGATGCAGTTAAAAAAAATTAAAAAAATACAGTTGGTTAAAAAAAATAAAGTAGTGATCAATTATAGTTATAATCAAAGGAATACTGGAATAAAATACTTAAGGATAGTACAGACTAACGTTCCATTTCTGAATTTAACTATAGTTTGGTAATTTTTTCTGTATTCCGATAATTTATAGGTCTAATAACTATTAAAAATCATCGCACATGTACAAAATTTTTATGCATAAATATCGAACACAATTCAACAAAATAAATGTTGTAAATAAGCAAAATTAGACAGCAAGATCGCATAGATCTGGGAAATCATAAGAAACATAAGAAAACTTCTTGATAGGACATAGAAGATTTATAATATTAAGTTAACTTTTTTTATAATATGTATTTTCTTATCGTTCTCTTAAGATAGATGAGTTTAGTTATATGTCTTATAAGATGGTTAAAAGAAAGCCATAAAAATAACAAGTCAATATCTATTTTTGCTTATCTCTCGCATTTGTATATTGATTAAACATACGTCGAATATGTATAAATGAATATGCAATTTTAAAAAAGACATTAATTTTAAAATGTTTAGAAAATAAATAAAACTATTTACTTTTTAAAATATTGTAATACACAGGAAAATAACTTTTGAAATTACAATAATTCCTCGTTCAAAAACTTCGAAAAAGTCACAACAATATTGTTCTGAGCTTTTTTCTGTTTTGCTTGAAATTTACTCTTTTCGTATGAAACAAATTTATTTGTCAAAATACTCGGCATGTTCTATTTGTAAAATTGCATATTCATCTGTAATGACACCTAATAGTCGAGTAAGATTAAAGCAGTAAGATGGATTTTAATACAGTTTGGTGCATTGGAATCTCTGGAAATTTTGTGACCTAGTCTCATTATGTAACAATCCCAAATTGCATTTGTGTATAAGAAAAATGAATTTCAGAAGTGCATTTTATGGCTGAAAATTATTAAAAATGTAAATAACGGTGAAAATAAACTTTGATACTCGGGGGTTTTCGAAGTCATGTCCGTGAGAGTCTACAGAGTACCTGCAGCAAGTGTTTGAACATCTTCTTCTGGATTATTATGACCATTATTTACATTTTTGATAATTGTTCTACTTCAAAACGCTTTTCTGAAATGTATTTTTCTTATGTATAAATGAAATTGGAGATTTTAACATAATGAGACTTAATTTCCAGAGATTCGCACAAATCCAAAACACCAAACCGAATCCGTCTTAATGCGCCAAAAATCGACAGTTAAATCCTAGTTTTCTGTTTCATTCTTTCATCGTCTTTAAGCATCATGCACGAGTACGATAGTCACTTTCGAAAATATCTATTGTGGTGATAAATGTTTCAAAGAGTGTTTAATTTTGCACACCAATTTGTACCAACAGATATGTGTGAATATTCTAATAGTAGTTGTATGGTGTAGTATATATGTGGTTGTTGACATTGGTTAGTTTGACATGTGATGGTAAGTATGGTGGCAATTGTATGTAGCTACCTACACTATTAGGTAGTTTATAATGACGTATGTACGTATAACTTCATGGCTTCACGGATCATTCATTTGGAGCATCAGTTTGTAGCTATATTATACAGTTAGCTAGTACCTACTAGTACTATAGACTCTACGTGTGTTGTACTATACAGAGGTAAAATTTATAACAACATTAATTTTAGTATCTATAAAGTATAACCCTATAATTTATAATATATGTACTATCTACTTACTAATATCAATATGTACAAAATATTTACAGTGTCTTTAAACCATAGAAAGAAAACGCGAGCTCTTTAATGGCACTTAGGATTGAGTTTCATTCGAATTTACTTGAATTAGCACATCAGTAGTTGTCTCAACCTCAGTAGTGTCCTCATAGTCCTTAAAGTTTTAACGAATTCATTTTGCATGTGTTCCCAACTGGCAAGGAATAATACTACATATTAAACATTAAAAAATTATATATACGTGACGCGAATCGAAATTGTTTTTATAAGGTCATGGGATCCTTTAATAATGGAAACTTATCACATATTTCACTGTATCACAAATTTTATAATGCTATATTATAAAACTATCAAATCACACTCACACTTAATGTACTGTCTGCTGGGATGTTTGGCCCGAACGATTGTCTGGGTACTCCTAGAACGACGTTTGTATAGCTGCTCATAGAAGGTTTAGAAATAAGACCCTGAGCATCATACATAATAATCAAGACTGATAATATTAGTAGAATTTCAATATTTATGGGAGGCTTAAAGACTCTGGCAAACATTTACTTAATCAGGAAGTGTTTGTTGACTGTATTGATTATCATATTTTTACAATATTTTTTGAAACATACATAAAAAATTATCCCTGAAACTTTTAGAAAAACTAGTCTCAAATTTATCTACCTTGGTATCTGTTAATTGGTCGCCGGTAAAAGTCTTGCAGCTATGCATACACTGAAAGTACATACTAACACTACCTTGTCCCACACAGTTTATTTCTGACAAAATCAGTAACAACTGATGGCCCTTAGATGTGGGACTTAATAGACAGTTGCTTAAAAAAGACACTGTAATGTGTAATAATATAGACTACCTCCATATATCTCGCTTTAATACCTTATATAGTATAAACTATGTAAATTTTATATTTATATCATATACATATAATGTATATTTATAATTTGTTTCAATGTATAGTTTTACTACTTCTATGACTTTTTCAGTTGATTATACTTCAATTCATTTCAACTTTTGTTTCAAGATAGTACGTACCTACATACTATAAAATTTATAATTTTATCATTTCAATTTCTGCAAGTGGTATTTCTATCAATTTTATATTGACCGAGATAAAACACCTGTTGAGATATTAACGGTATTTCTATGAAACTGATACATTTATACTCCGCATGTAAAGAATATGTCAGAGTATATTCACTTTAACTAAAAAGTTTGTAACGCTAGCAAATATCAAGATGTACTGATTTTGTTCATTGACCAACGTAATCTTACTTACTCCGTGAAAATTCGAGCCTGCTATATCTCTACATATGAGTTATCCTAATTTCAGGCATAAGGTCGGACGAACGGACGCACAAAACGGTCGAAAATGGACTAAGTGATTGAATAAAAACCAAATCTATACCAAAATTTTGTTCCTGCCCTTGATATTTGCTAGAGTTTTTACTTCAAGAGAATATACTTTGACATACTGTTCACAAGCTTATAAACACATATATAATTATAATATGTGTTATTATTATAAATGTTTTTGCAACTATATGGCATATTTAGAATATTTTACGGATGCTAATGATTTAAAATAGTGTGAAATTTGATAGTCAACCATATTTCGAGCTTTCAAAACATTAAAATTGTTAGGTCTTATTTTAACTTGTTCATATTAGTATAAATTAAAAAGTTTATATTAAAAAAAAAAATTCGTTGAACGTTGTTAAGAAAAACAAAGTAAAAATATCTGTCCATCATAAATCGGACTGATCAGTTTGGTAATTTATAATTAGAATATCGTCACCCAAAAAAACTTCCCAAAAAAAATGTTGGAGATACGTCGGAAAGATAATTCATTGTTAAAATCGAAGGTCACAAAATTCAATATACTTTTTTTCTTTTTTACCTTGGGAAAACGCATAAAATGTGAAAAAAACAAAATGTGTTCACTTTTTCTGAAAAATTTTGTTGTTTCTTATTTTTAATACATTAATTGATCAACGATATACAACATTAAGTTGAAGAAAAATTCCAAATAATTACAGAATTTGTACTGCAAAGTATCAGAATAGCTATTTTCCATTGGTCTAAAAATAAATAACCATTTGAAAAAGTTTCAATTTAGTTTATTGGTTTAAATTGATTTAACATTTTTTTCTTTTTTCTTCAGCATAATAGCTGTAAAGGAAGATTGCAAAATGATTTCGTATAATCGGAAAAAAATATATATTTATTATGATTGGAGAAATAAAAAATTATGGTTATAAGTAAGGTTGGAATTAAATTTATATATTGAATTTCCAATTTTTATAGATGAATTTTCATTTTGAAAAACTCCAAGTGAAAATATAAGTTAACTTTTGTCGTTTTGACTTCGATAATAATGTAAATAGACCTCGAACATTGGATAATTTTTAAAATAAATAAAATTATATGCATATTCATATGCAAATCATATGATCATTTAGTTTAAATTATTCTCGATAGCAAACATAACACAAAAGCGTTACCTGTTTTTTGTTTAAAATATTTGTTTATAACTTTTTTAATATAGTTTAGTTGTTTACTTGACACAATGCCCTACGAAGTCTATCAAAATTCTTGTGTATTAACATTTTTCACACAGATATTGCTATATTGTTTTTCATAGAAATTTAATAAATAAACATATTCATAGAAATTTAATTAATAAATGTTACGTTATTCATTGACTCGTTAAAATACCTTATAGCTTTTCGTTTGCTGAAAATTGGTTGTAGATTTTATTTTTAGTATTCGAATAAGTGCTAACATGTAGAGCATATTTGTAAGCCTTTATAAATATGAAATCTTGATATAAAATAATAAATAGATGGAATACAAATTTAGAATTATTCGATTTAAATTTTCCAGTGGTTCTATGAACGATTAATATAGGTTCTATAAACGATTTTCCAAAACTCACAGAGAAAAGGCGATACACTGTTTGTATTGCATGCATCATAAACGAAATCATCAAATTGATACCAAGAATCTATACAAAGTTTTTTGCAGTAGTCATTAAATTATATTTATTAAATTTATTAAACAAGAAAATTAATTATTGCAAGTAAACACAAAAAAAAAATCTTATAAGGATTATTTATTTATCATTATACGAAAATATTTCATGAAAATTGTCTTTAGTTACAGCATTATCCTGTTTTTAAGTTACTTTTCCACTACTCAGTGGAAAGTCATACAGTGACTACAGTGAGTATGTTCTATACAACAATAGCACACAGGATTTCTAGGCGGCCACCCATTCAAGTTCTGACTGTGTCTGACGTTGCTTAAGTTTTGTGATCGGTTGATATTAGTAATTACGTTACGTCGGTGATGCATTCCTTATCATATGTTTATGATTTGGGAATAATTGTAATTAATATTATTATATTGCAGGTTAATAATTAATCCGTGCATATCGCCTATAAGCAACTGATATCAATAAGATGCACATAGACGACAATGGTATATCAAATTGTCAAATATCGAATATTAGTGATTAATTTCTTCCGAAGAACAAGTTCTATTTTATACCCAAGACCCAACTAAAAATAAAAATCTATACACAACATTCATACTATCTATGTACCAACGAAAATCAAATTTTATTTCTACTTATTATACGGTTTTTTTTTCCTAATTTTCCAAGCTTTATTTCATCAATTTTTTTATTCGTTGTTCTAGTCCTGTCAATAAATCGTATTTAGCGTATTTTCGTAGCAAATTACCAATTAAATCTCATCAAAATATGAACTTCATCTGCGTATTTAACTTGATTGATGCGTATTTTTCACTTTGTCTCACAAAATATGTGTATGAGCACTTTGATTTAAAATTGTTTTTGTATGCATTAAAATTTCATGTATAAATCTACTGTTTAAATGACATATTCCAATATAAGATAGAGTTTGTGTATTATATATATACTTTGTGTGATTCAAAATGGGTATATATTTTAGCTTAACAAATGATTTAAATAATTTTTATACCGGTAAATAATTTATAAAAACAGTTTTAGCTAAGTAAACAAAAAATAAATGAATAAAATAAACAAAACAACTAACTCGGGATATATCCTTTTTAAAACAGAAACTAAATTGATGCTGTGATAAGTACATAGTACAGTCTAGTATAAAAACTAACAAAAATATTACGAAAAATGTAGTAAAAAAAAATAAAATATTATTATTAACATAAAAAATGTTCATTTGAATTCACAATTATCTGATATTTATAAACCTCAATTCTTCTTAGTTTTTTACAAATAAAATTTCCAAAAAAATTATCTTGCTACTTATTATTTTCGGAAGTCGGGTCCACTACTTTTTACTTTTTCACTACTAGTTTCTTTTATTAAAGTCGATTTGATTTTTTGTGAAAATTTTTACTTTTTAATGTTCTTTACACTCACTAAACATTTATCTTTTGGGTGACATGCTATCACTAAAACTGTTATCCCTCTAATCTTTCTTAACTTTTACCCGCCACCGCCAATGAGTTTTCAAAAAAGAATGTTTAGCCTTGCTGTGATACATAATGTATAAAAACCAAAGCCATGATATTTGTGGACCTTTACCCTATAGGAAGGGCATAAAATGCCAATTATAAAAAGTTCAAAATTAAAAATTGCATTGATTATATATAATATAATTTTTACAATAATAAAATAACGAATGATTTCAAATATGAAATGAGGTAAAACGGTTGCTTTTTCGATTTGACTTTTGAAAAAAAAATTTTTTTTTAATATTCGCAATAGACCAGAAACGGTTATCTTTCATTAGACCAGAAAAATTTTTTAATTGATAGAGACTAAGTTCTTATTCAATTTCTTTGGTTTTAATTGTATAGCTTTCTACATCTAGCTAATAGAAATGAGATCCTCATTAGATCAGTAGCTGATCAAACTACGCACAATCCTCGCATGACTATGATTGCTACAGAATTTCCATTTCAATTTAAGCATCTGCAATTTCCGTTGAAAATTTATTTGCAATTATTCTTGTCACATGGACAATTCTACATAGACCCCTTTAAGAAGAAATGCTGAAAACCAATACATCTTGATGTCATCACAAAATGGAACAAAAATATTGTGTATCCTGAATGAAGTATGGCATATAATGAAGCAAAGCCAGGCCGGGTTACTAGTTTGCATTAAACATTTACACGGACAAGAAGGTGGTTCATATCTATGCTTTCAAAAATATTTCAATATATATATATATATATATATATATATATATATATATATATATATATATATATATATATATATATATATATATATATATATATATATATATATAAATATATATATACATATACAGTCAAACCTGAGTAAGAGAGAACTGGGTAAGCGAGAAAACTCTAAAACTCTATAAGTGAAAATAATTCTCAGGTCGCGAGCTTTGACCCATCAAAAACCTCTTTATGTGAGAAACAAAAACCTCTTTAAGTGACAGTCGTTTTTCCCATTCTGACCTCTATAACTGAGAGCCTCTTTTGTATTTACCTCTATAAGCGACAATTTTCCTATGTATGACTCATTTTTTTTTTTCAGGAATTAGGAACTATGTTGTTTTCTTGTAATTCAAAGAAATAATATTTAACTGTATTATCTTATTTGTCATGCTGTATTATCTTATTTGACACAAAAAAAGTTTTTTAAATTTTTAAAAGATTTTTTTAAATAAAATTTACTTGCTTCTTTGTATTTATGTATTTCAATAATCACTTCGTAATCACTCTAATAAATTATTCTTTATCATGTTTACAGCTAAATATTTTGAATAAACCTCTGTAAGTGAGACAAATCTCTTCTATACATCTATAAGCTAGAAACTTGCATTAGTGCTTGACAAGCGAGAATAAAATCATGGTCCCTTGAACTCTCTCTTAACCAGGTTTAACTATATATATATATATATATATATATATATATATATATATATATATATATTTGTTTTATGATGTTTATATTATTGTTTTAGAGCAAGTCTACATATGTCGGTTCAATCTGCAGACTACCTAAAAACAATTTTCATCTAACAAGTAGATGATTGAAGGAGTATTTTACTGTACTCGCATGCATTCTCGTTGTAAAGCTTTAGGACATACTTAATAAGAAGTAGTATCTTTATAATAAATAATATGATAAATCATGTTATATTTATAAAATAATTTTGAATATGAATATTTTAATAAATGGTATTTGTATGTAGAAATATTGTATGATATGTATGAAACAGATGATAGAATGAGTGATGTCTTCGTAAGGATTATGTAAATCCTTTAAAATAATCTGGTGTTGTACAGGATAAGAAGATACAGACCGTATACCAAGCAAGTATTATAAACCATCTGTGTTATATCATCTCATAATTCTTGGTTCGTTTGTTTTGGTATTTTGTGTGTTACAAAATATAATTCATTTTAGTTATGGTCTGAATAGATTTCTCGTACTTACCTCATTTCTAAATTCTGATAAAAAGTTCATTTTTAAATATCTATCCGTAATATTTCGAAACTTGAGCGAAAATAATATTGTACATATTTACTTCAAAAGACATTTCTTCGGAATAACTTAACTAATTAAGTTGATATTTGGATATAAGACAAATAAATACATTTTCTGTATTTGTATCAAAGACATCAATTGTTAGTGACTGTAAGCCGACTTTTTGTCGTGTTTTTCGGAATTATTGATATAGAACACAATTTTATCATTTAAGTAAACTTATACCACATTATACTACTTAATATGTACATAATTATATATTTATTTAAACAAGCGATTTTTATGGATTTTATATAAGTACATGCTCGGAATAGTTGTCAACTAATCATTTTAACAATAGTTGAAGAACATTGAATTTTATGTCGAGTATCTAAACAATATATTCTTCCAGTTGATATTTTCACTTGTTTGGCTGGAAATTTTTCCTCGTTTTGCGTGTTTTTTGTATATCATAGAGATGTAAAGATTTTCTGTAATAAAACGAAAAAAAAATTCATTGATTGTACAAAAGAAACGCAAAATGAGGACAAATTTCAAGTAAACACAATTTATGAAATGCAAAAGTATGAATGCAAGCAATTAACTCGATAGTAAAACCACATTAAAAAAAACGTTTCATCATATAAAAAGTTTGCAGATGTGACAGCGGCTCTTGATCAAATATAATTAACGTATTAATTATAGTAATGCGGCTAATTGATTAAACCGTAGGTGCTTGAATAAGAAGGAGATTACTGAATTTAATTCAATAAAGGATGTAATTAAAATAAGCATTAAACATTATTGATATCTGTTTCTTCTATTATAGACCTTATTGTTTTACATGTCTGAAAAACAAGCTAGTTCGTCATCATTATTATATAGCTTATTGATGAAATAAATAAATACAAATCGTTTAACGCTGCGTTTAGAAATATGATCTGTAATATATTCATTCTAATACACGAGAATTAAAATTATACCATCACCAATTCTGTATTAGCATCCATTGTTATATTACTATCCTTAAAACATTTCTTGTGATATTGTTTTGGTAATGTGTATGTATGTACTACTTATTATTATAATAACATGTACATATCTCTATAAATACAATGTATTCTAAAATTATCAACAATATTTTTGATTATATTAAAAGATAGATTTATATAAATGTTCAAAGTGATAAAGAGAAGAAAACACTCTTATATGTCTAAATAATAACATAGTTTTGGGAATATCTGTCCATATGTACTACTACTTATAACATATTGTTGTGACTATAAAATATAATGTCCTTGCATAATTTATGAAGTTCATAATATATGAAGGATTTGTATAATTTCATAGAGGACAATATAACTCAGGATTATTAAGAATGAACACAGTATATTTGAGTAAGTAGCAAAATTATTATGATACTTAAATAACTTGTTAATCATTTTTTTCAAATGTACTAGTTTTTGGTAGCAAAAACTAATAATGTAGTTTAATTTTACATACAAATATGTAGATTAATTTATATAAGAGTCCCGTTGTATAGATGTATGTGTAAAGGAGTGTGTAACACACACACACACACACACACACACATATTTATATATATATATATATATATATATATATATATATATATATAAATATATATATATATAAAACCAAAGCAGTGCTGATCACCAGCAGGAAGAAAATTGAAATCCTCAGGTTAAACATTGCAGTGCACGCAATAGAATCACAACCATTTATACATTATGTAGGAGAGATGCTTGATGCCAGACTCAACTTCAAACAGCAGATGGAACACGTCGGTGTCAGGGCGTCGGTGGTGGAGGCTAGTCTCGCAAGATTGATGCCTAATGTTGGAGGCCCAAAGCAGAGTAGATGATTACTCCTATCATCTGTAGTCACATCAGTGCACACATATGGCATATCTATTTGGGCCGATGCACTACACTTACAGGAATCATGGGGAAAAGCTGGTCCAATCTATCGACAAAGCGCCCTACGAGCTAGCATCTTCCGCACAATATCAGAGGAAGCAGTGTGCGTCATTTCCGGAATGCTACCTCTCAGAGTTCTAGCAGAGGAAAGACGGGCCCTTTACCAACGAAGAAGACAAACTGCACTGAGCCCTGAAGAACATTGAATGGAAAACCGGCAGAACAGCATAGACCGATGGCAACTACAATAGGATGCCACAGAGAAGGGTGGGTGGACGCACTTGGCTTAACCGGAATCATGGCGAGGTCAATTATTATCTTACACAGATGTTGTCAGGACACGGGTGTTTTCGAGAGTATCCACACCTCTTTAAGCATGATGATTCTTCGGAATGCCCGGCCTGCTAAGGAGTTGCTGAAGATGTGGAGCACGTCTTCTTAGTAAGTCCTCGTTTTGATCCACAGCGTGAAGAGTTGGAAAGGATCCTGAACCAGAAAATGCAATCAGTTGAAGCAATGTTATCATCAGAGGCTGCCTCGAACGCTACCAACACGTTTCCAATAGAAGTACTCACAGACTTGCGTTCCATCGAAAGAGCAAGATCAAATTACAGATGATAGGCGAAAGGAAAATAACACCTAAGCCACCAGAAGGAAGATAAACAATAGCTAGATCCTCCCCCGACGAAGTAATGCCTGACGGCGGTTTCCGTGAGGGATAAGAGGACAGAAGAAAAGGGGTTTAGAGTTTAGTGAGTATAGGTGCTAACGTTGAGTTTATATATATATATATATATATATATATATATATATATATATATATATATATATATATATATATATATATATATATATATATATATATATATATATATATATATATATATATAAATATTAAGATTAGTGATTTAGAAGGGCGATTGCTTAAGAAAATTTTGTGGATCTGTGTAGATAATCTCTATAAGTTGCGTCTTTTGAAACCATTATAGTTTTTTGAACTACATCAATATGTCTTTGTTTTTATATGATTTTTTTTTTTTTTTTTTGCAAAAATGTTCAATTAATACAGTTATTTTGGCATCATGCCTCTTAAGATTTTTTGATACGAAACTTAAAAGCAATAAACGAAAATAAATTTGAACCACACGATTGAAGAATTTAATGCTTTTTATACTCGACATGTGCAAAATGTCTATATGAGTATATTAATTTAAGCCTAAAGTTTATAAAGCTAGAAAATATTGTAGCTCCAAACAAAATTTTGGTATAGGTTTTCATACAATCACTAATTAGCCCATTACCGAATGCCTGACGTTCCATCTGCAGGTCACCAACAAAACACAAAACGAGATGAGATTTATAATGGGGGGAAGGATAATGGGGTTGTTTAATTCTTTCATAAATAATTTATATTCACTATATTTTAGCTGAAATAAGATAATTAAATAAATAATTAAGTAATTAACTAAGTCTATGGTAAAACAAGACGATTTTGCATTTCATTTTTCTTATATTTATGCATGTAGGTATATATATGTATATATATATATATATATATATATATATATATATATATATATATATATATATATATATATATATATATATATATATTCATGCATAAATATAAGAAAAAAGAAATGAAAAATCGTCTTCTTGTTTTACCATAGACTTATGTAATATATATATATATGTATATATATATATATATATATATATATATATATATATATATATATATATATGTATAGTTATTCCGCTGTAACTGCTAATCGCGTTTTCAGATTTTTTTGAAAATTTGAGGAAAACTTTAAATTAAATTTTTTCTCCAATTAACAACAAAAAAAATCTAAGAAATGGTTACTTTAGATTACTAGAAAAATCGAAAACATAAATAATTTAAAAACAGATATTATGAATCTCAATAATTATCAACATTATCATTAGGAGAAAAGTGGCAAGGGTATAGTAAATAATTAAGCTCCGTAGTTTTCCTAATTGATTTTTGGTTTTTGCGATAAATAGTAGGTTTCGAAAATAATCTCTGGTATAAAAATTAATTTATGCCTGTTATATTATTTGAAAACAAACAGCAATGTTCAAAGTAATTAATTCAATGAAAAATCAAATCTTAAGTAAGCAAAATCATGGCCTGGTTTGATACTGTACATTTTAAGTTAGTTTTATTTCGATCATATCCACAGACGAATATATTCTGAGAGCAGAAGTTTAAAGAAGATTTGTTTTTCAATAGAGACCGCTTTAATAAACGCACTATTATTGCGCACAAATAACTTAGAACTTACTTATCTAAATATAATAAAATTTGGTATGCACAAACTTGATATGCAACCGGAGGGCATGTCGAAGAGTTTTTTAAACAGTAAAGTAAAAATCAATATTTGATTTTATATTCAAAATGTTTTTTTTCGCAAAAAAAGTTTCGAAGTGTCCTCCGTTTTCATGTCAAAATGTGTGACAAAATTTTATCTTTTTTATTAATGGTTTACACCAGTAGGTACTAATATATAATATCGTCTACAGCTTCAAACAAGCTTAATATTAGAAAAAAATTTCAGTTTTCATTCATATTATTCACAAAAATAATCAGCAAACTACAATTATACAAATATTTAGGGTAAGCTGCGTATTCAAAAACTCAATACGATAATATTATCTTATTTAATGAATCATAGACATAAGGAATGTAATACATAAATATATAAATACAATGAGTCATAAAAAATAATTCTTAAGAGATTCCGTCTATAAATTCATAAGAATGTTTTTGACTTGGGTTGCTGAGTGTTGTCACAGTATGAGTGTAACAATCATCTTCAGACCATCTTCTTCTATTCTTGCCTCCTTGAATATATCCTCATTATTTTATCTCTTTGTTTATACAAAAACATTGTTTTTAATAATATCATTATATTTATTATTATCATATAAAATAAACTTTCACTATCTTTGTTTAACTATATATTTTCCATCGTAAAGAAAAGTAGTATATTTTTTATGTGACTTTGATGACAATATATAGTATAACGATATACCAAATGTGTCATGAAAATGTACCAGGATGTTCAAGTGGGTTAATTCATGTTTTTATTTAAATACAGCAAGGACCGTACATTATAAAGGACTGTTCACTACAATTTGTTCATTTTTCGCTGCTTACTCTCTCTCCCTATTATAACCAGCAAAAGTTTTCAAAAAGTAAACAGCTGTGTATATACATCGAAAGATCAGTAATTACACCATCCAATTAAACTCTTTTTTAATTGAATCCGCCTTGATTTCCTGAAAAACTGAAATGTACACATCATTTTTGATAAATATCTGCATTAATAGGAATTATTCAACTAATGAAATAGTCTTAAAAAAATTGAGCCCATTCGTTTTAAATTGAGCCATTTTTATGTTTGATACATCGAAACATTTATATATATTTTTTTACTTTCTAAATACTTTTGATATATGTGTTTATATAATGTATACGTATTGTCTTTCAAAAGTTATGTTATTAAGTCCACATTATTCGTAAATCCATCTAGCAATAGTATTGACGCAATTCAATTTTATCGTCAATTTGTGGAACGCGATGTAACATCGTCGCGTATCAACTTATGTTCCACGACGATGTTACGCCTTATTTTGTTGAAAGAAAAAAGTTAAACTTTAAGAAAGATGTTTTTTTCTCTATGCACAGAACATTTCTTTTAATGAATGAATAGAAAACATATACAAGTTTAATTTGGTTATAAGCAGTGTCAATTAAATTGAATATAAGCAAAAAGTATGATATAAACATAGCCCATCCATCAAATCATAAATTGGATTAAATCTCTTTAACTGATTAACAACTACTCTATTGGCAGTACGGGCTAAGGTTCAACATATGCAAGTACCGATGGTAGTTGTTAAATTCAAGATAGGCTCCCGATTTTTTTTAAAGTCGATAAAATTTTAATTATCACAAAATGAACCAACATTATTATGAATAAATTTCGATTTTTTGCCCCAATTTTCTAGATCAAATTTTTTTGTATTTTTATAAATACGTATTTCGACTACAAAATAATTTAAAGGAAACTGGGGCAAAAAATCTCATTAATAATATTAAAAAAAAAATATTACTATTATTTATTCATTTCAAAGTCCTATTTTTTTCTGAAATGCATTGTCATAATTGAATTATAGACTTATGAAAAACATAAACATAAATAATATTTTATGTGTATTTTTTTTTGTGTTGTGTGTTAAAATGAGCATTAGTTAGACATGAACTATTCAAAACTAATTTTTAACTAATATATTGAATAGTTTCAATCGGAAATTGAAACTTAACTAAGATAAATTTATTTACATTAGAAAGGCTACGATACAAAGTTGGAAAATGTTACGATAATAACATTTAAATGGTTTATTATAATCAAACTGTAGGAAATTACATTTACTACAATTCAACGATTGATAAGTATTTTGAAAAGTGTTATAATAAGATAAATATATTAACGATTAGTTCATCTTTAGTAATAAAATAATCGAAATATTGGAATTATTAGAGAGTGCATAACAACGCAGTTTTCTTAGATTTAACTTTCTGTAGATTTGACGCATACCATTTTTTCTAGCCATGTTGTGTAGTGTTTATAACAGGCCCATTCCTGCAAAACAGCTTTTAAACATTTTTTTATAGCTTTCAATCATAAAGCATGAATGTTTATTACAATATTAAAAAAATCATTTTATTAACAATAATTTTTCTTTAGAATTAATTATGATTTTTTAGGTTAATTAAATTTTCTTATAAGATGAAGATAGATAAGTTTGGTTTTCTCTATTGGTGTCATCGTTTTGAAATATTTTTAAAATAAAATAAACTGTTTGCTTACGTTTAATGTTTTTGTTTATAATTAATTATTGATTCGTTTCCATTTTATGTTATAATCAATAATTTTGTGGGAATATACAAAACATTATTATATTTTCTTGATTTATGTTTTTTTAATTAAAAGGTAGGCTGTTTTATAAAATAATTGTTACTACCTACAATAAAAAATTGATAATTAATAAAATAATTTTAAGTAAATTAAGTAAAATCCTTAATCGGCTTCGCATGTTCACTATGCTCACTCGATGTGCTATACCCCTTCCCTTAAAATCAAAACATTAAATAAAACTTAACGCCTGGATTGCATCTAGACTGTATGCCATTGTAGTTCCTTTCTAATGGTCCATCTTTTTTTCTGTATAGAAGTGATTTAAAAAAGGAAATGATAATATTTAAAAAAAATTTTAAGGGAAGTTTTCCAAAATCAAACAAGTGGTTCAATTTTGAAAGTTATCACAATATATTCATTTTTCTTGTTTTGGTTCGTGCAGCTCTTAATAAAACGCTAAAAAGTAATAGTTCAAAAGAACTAAAATCCTCCTACGGTAATCTGATCTTAAAAATAAGTAACAAGAAAAGATTTTTATCCAAAATTTGATAATATGGTGTCCAGAGGATAGCCGTGGTCGATTGCCACATGTCAACTCTAATTGGTATTGTTTAGTACAAATAACTCTTTCGGCATGCGACCACAGCTATCCTTTGGATATCACATTACAAAATTTTGGATAAAAACTTTTCTTGTCACATACTTTTAAGAGCAGATTACCGTAGATTGATTTTACTATTTTACTATAGGTTATAATTTTACTATTGAAATTATAAACCATTTTTTAGTCTTTGCGTAGTTTGGATACTTATTTCAAAGCAATAAGTGCTCCAAATGTGAATCAATGATACGATCAACAAAACATTGTATAAATGAGATGACTATTATTTGAAATTCAAATATATTGATTTTGGTTTTGATGGGAATGGTGCTTAATAAATACTTGCATGTCTAAAAATTTTGTGGTTGACGTTCACTCGTTTTTTATCATTAAACCCTTTTTACCGTTCACGTTAGTGGTAAACATACCATGAAGTTTTATTTTCAAAAATTCTCCCGTTTCCTCATTTGCTGATTTTTGATAATTAATTTACATTGTAAGCGGGAACAGATAAACATAAAATCATTTTATAACATATAAATTAATTTTAAATCTTTTGGGACTATACGAATTAAGCTCTATCATTTGATACCAAATAAGACATATATAAAAATAATAATAATATAACCTCCATTTTTTCTGTTCTTACTTACACACGGACTGTAAGAACAGATCGATAGACGTGTCATTCATTAAAAATAGACAAAAAATTCATATACTTTTTAGCTGTTCATACACCTACATGCGTTATTTGCACCTATATGTGTTATAATTTTGGGGCTATGGTATAAAATGAGTACCAAAGTTGTAAATTGCATAGAAAATTTTACAGTTTGAAGAATTTTTTTCTTTTCTTCCATATCGAGACAAAAGTAATCGGCAAGCAAATTTCTTTCGAATTCTGTGATTTATAGATGAGGGTGTCCAAAGTTGGAAACTAATTATACTCACTCGATTGGCCGTTCCGAAATCTACATTTTGTGTCCAACTATAATAGTATGACTCCACAATTTATATATTATATATTTGAGGAAATCATATTTTGCAAATTTCGTCCATCATTGCTGTAGTTTTATAGCAAATTTTATTCCGAATATTTTTTTTTCGATTTTTTAAATCACATAAATAAAACCGAATATATTGAAAAAAAATGATGTCCACTTTCAAATGGCTCCCAAAAAAAAAAATCCAAACTGATTTTTGTCAAAATATAATTTCCATCATAAGATAGGTATAAAGAATAAATTTTAATAAAAAAATATTACTCTCAGAATTTTCATTTTTATTTTATTTTTGCTCCCTTTCCCAAAAAATTTTATTTGCTTGAAATATACCTTTTGATTTGAATGATTTTTTGCCAATTGTGTAGCTTCTTGTCATTATATAAAAATTGATATTTTTTAAAAGTAAGATTAAACAATTAATCTTAATAAGATTGGATGAAAGTCAATAAAAAAATGCATAGTATATAAAAATGTAAAAATTTACTTTGAGTGAGTACAGTGAGGTATCTGATCAAATTACGATACATTTATATTTAGCTTGAAAGCATAGGTTTAATTTTAAACTATGGATTACTGAAGGAATTATATACGTCTTAAGAATTTTTAATTTATCCCAATGAATTTTATGTAAATTAAGCTTAGTACATTCAATCCTTATTTTCAAGGTATCATCCCAAATTCTGACATAAAAGACAGATTTTCATTAAATGTGTTTATGATTTAACACTTAAAGATAAGCGATATTGCACCAAGATGGACCTTCATAATGGGAATAGATGGCCAATCTTTCTAGAAGGTTAAAATTATAGCGTTGAAAATAATTATAGGAATCATCGATAAAATTTGTTCGGTGAGACAATACTTTATGATGTTGAATTTCACACATATTTCACATATCAACATTTTTTCAACCATTTTTACGATTTTCAACGTTATAAATTTTACGCAAAAAAAAGGGTATTATCCATGCCTAATTCGCTTATTACTTATGGACGAAATAATACATTTTATTATACTCCATTTATTATTATTTGAAGTCAGAAACAATTTCTTTAAGGTATCGCTAGTTTAAAAGTGGAAGATTATAGCTTAAACATTATAAAACCCACAGTAATAGATCAAACAACAAATTATATTCAAATTTTCTGAAATATACATTCGGTTAAAATCACATCTACAAAAATGAAAAACTAATCTTGTTTATCGTCTTTTTATAATCTTTATTTTGATTTATAATATTTTCGTGGTATTCTAGAAAAACTGTTAAAAATTTATGGAAATAATTTACTTTTCGAAAAAACCATATAGTATATTTTTCTGCATAAAATTCAACGCTTTATCGATTGCTGTGATTAATCTTCCCCAATTTCATCCATATTAGTGATTTTATATAGTTCTTTGATGATACTAAAACGATCAATAATTTTCACTGTCATAGATTAAATTCACTGTCTGTTGAATAATATAGTTTGTAATGCATTGGTATTCTTGAATGGTCACAATCCATAGTTATTTAGCCACTTACTGTGAGAAAGCCTTTCTGTACACCCAAATATACAGCAAAAAATAATGAAATTTAATACCCTAAGGAGAATTTTATGCGAAAAATATTTTATATTAAGAAATTTATTCATAATATTTATCTAAACGAATTTTTTCGATGACAATATTATCTTTCATATTTATAAATTTAAAAGCATATTTTGTACACTTGTAAACATTTGAATTTATTCAACCTTAAAGCAGGGCCAAAGTTCTATTTCTTGATGCATTTTACACACTTTTAAAACATTTAATTTAAATGTTACAACTTTTAATCTTAATTGATTAGTTCAAACGTTTAAATTTATAAAAGATATCGAGATGTCGAATATTATATGTGACATAAATATCACTTTTATATTCTGTTAATTTGAGATTTGTTTAGATGTCAGATCAAAATCAAAATTATTGTATTTCATTTATTAGTTTTATAGCATGTTTCATCTGTCTAGAAACAATTAGTAGGAAATACAATATCATATTTTATATAAATTTGATTAAACCTATTTATTAAACAAATAAAATAAAATTGTAACATCGTTAACTGTAACATACCGATTTAGATTCCGATAATTATAAAATTTTCAAAATAATCCTATACAAGAAATAAAAATAAAAAAAAGCAAAACAAAGTATTAACTACTAATATGTAATTAATTCTTCAGATCTGTATTAAGAGTATTTCAGGAATATTCAGTTCAGCCAATCTTTCTCCTCTGCCTGTCAATCAATTTTCTTTTTGGTGGGTATTGACAATGCTTAGTTCATTAAAACATTGAAAATTGGCAAACAGAAGAGATCAGCCTTCTTTTCTCTTCTGTTTGTGAATTTATATGCTAGAAAATGAGTATTCATAAGATTTGACGTGCGACAGAATGAGATAGTTGCCATTATAGTGTGTTTTCAGCGTATTGCACACCTGCATATAAAGTTATCATATTTAATTAAAATATTTAGGGCAAATTCAAAGTCGGAAATTGGATAAGTGTAATTGTATACTATACATGTGAATAACATTATATCATGATGAATATACCATACAATAATACTACTATCGAAATTCTGTATTCGTCTCCTTCTTGATGTATCACAATCGTCTGTAAACCAGGGAACCCAACAATTATATTTTTTTTTACTTGATGGTTTGTGATGCAAAACTGCTAGTTAATAAAGTATTATTAACTAGCAGTTTTGTGACCTGTAGACCTTTTCCTATTTTCATGGTCTGAATAGGTTGCATAGAAGAAACTTGGTATATGGAGGAGTAAATAACAAAATAATTTTGTGTAATAGCAACAGCTAACAAACTGTGTAAGATGTGAATTAATTACGCATCACGGATATCTGAAAAATTTTATTTTCGAAAAAGGGTCAATAAAAAATTTTGCTTAAAATTTGTTGCGTTATACATTCGTGTGTTTATTTATAATGTTGGAAGTTTCGTTTTCCAGATGGGTTGTTGTGAAACAGATAGGAGAAGAAAGCACACAAAAAACTTTGGTAAAGATTATTTTATAAACATAATAATGCAGGATTTTGCTCAATAAAATCCTTCACTGTGATACAATTCCTAGATTAAAACCTCAAGATAATTTACTAATTTTATTAAACCATTTTTATTGTGTTTGAATATCAATGTACGTAAGTATATTAAATGTTAACAATACGCAATAAAATTAGGGTGAGTTTTAATACGGTAATATCATTTATGAATGTATATATGAACTGAAGGCAACGACATTAAGGAAAGTGGTAGTGGAAATTGACGATAACATATTTTAATACGGTCAGAGAATATATTATTATTAATATTTTATAGACATTTAGGATAATATTGATGTAGTCATGAGGAGTAAGCTTAATTGAAGATCAAAAGTTACAATATAAATAAAAATAAGTTATAACTATCATGTATGTTCTCTGTCTATTTTAAGAAATTTTACATTTGAAAAATAGAATATGCAAAAGGTCGAACACTTCATTCTAGGGTTCAATTTCGACAGGGTATTGAAATTTTCTATTGTTATTCAAGACTTTCAGGGGTAACCATAATCATGCGTGATAGAATCATAATTTGTGAATTTTATTAGATGCATTTGGCACTATATCTAAGAAATCGAGAAATATGATGGTATTTGACTGATTCTAAATTTGCTATATTTATTTATTATCAAAATGCAAAAGTGGACTCAATACCATAACAAAACTTGATAATTAAAATTGAATTGATTTAAAAACACAGATGTTATTAGTTTTCAAAGATTATATATTCATCCCTTTCTTGAAAACGATGTTGTATATGTAATTTATAAGGAGCTATTAGCTAGTGACGTTATATGAAAGTATTTATTTCTTTTATCAAACAAACATTATTTAAGTCAACTATTTCGAGAATCTCAATTAGTCACACCAAACCAAAGAATATTTCCTGTTATTTGTATAAAATGGCTCAAATAAATCTTAAAATTTTTTCAATTCGTATAAAATTTTATGAAAATTTAAGACAAAATATATTAATTGAATTTTATACACAAGTCGATTTTAGAAGTTTTCATACGCAAAATAATGTATATAGGTATAATTGAATACATGTTAATGACAAATTTGCAAATTTGTGCAAATTTGTCATACAATCCAAAAATTAATAGTGGATATCCTCACTATTATCACTTTCAAAATAATGAGAATGTATAATACATAAATGTGTTTACTTACATACACAATATCAAAAGCATTACAATGTATTTGATTATATATACATAAGTTAGTTTTTGCATTGTTTAAAATTAAAAATTTTGTAGCGAAAGTGATTCCATACACCACCGGTATAATCATATTTTACCCAAACTATTGATTATACGAAAACTTTTTTAAAATCAAAAGTCATTTGTATTAAAAAACTGAACATTTTTTATACAGTTCTTGGTAAATTTTTCATTCGTTAGAAGAAAACGTTCTCTAAGTGTGAAAATTCTAACGAAATATTTTGTATTTTGCAAAATATCAGTTCTTCGGTGGAGAAATTATCAAAAACTTTTCAGCCCCCAATTAAATGATTCTGATTTTTTAAATTTAGAAATTTTAATGGATGGTTAGGTATTTAGATTGTTTTTTAAAGTTACTCATGTGATGAAGATCTCAATGACTATATTTCATGGTTATAAGAGTTTAAATTTAGCTAGAAACTCTAGATTTCCGACATTGCCAAATAAATTAATCCACGGCTTTTCAACATGTTTCAACCTTAACCTATAGATTCATTGTTCAGTGGTTGTTGCTTGATTCATTATTTTATCAGAAAAGTTTTACTCAATAAAAAACCGAGTGGGTGGTGGATTTGGCTCTAAATAATCAGGTAAATAGCTTTCAAATTAACTATACTGGTGTAATGATTGATAATTTATACTTGTATTAATTTCCTGCCATTTTGCTTGTTATTCAAATTTCGTTTTTACTAATATCGGAGAAGATTTTCTAAATTTCTAGTTTAGAAATATGAAAATTTTATTTCTTGTAAAATGGAACTACAAATCTAACAACATAACATGTGAACGCATTGATAATTATTTTAATACTCGACATATGATTGTGTATCCCATTTTTAAACTATTTTTAATAATTAGAATTCATAAAAATTAATACTTTAATAAATCCACTTTATTTATAAAACTTGTCAATCAAATTTATTTGTTCTGATGATGGCTAACTAGTAGTGTACATTAATAAAATTGATTGACAAATTTTATAAGTGGGTTTATGCAAATTAAAAATGTGTTTAATTAATGTTAATTGCTTCCACAAATTAACGTTCTCAAATTTAAATTCCTTTTTAGACTTACAATACACCATAAAGCAAATTTTAATGATACTTTTGTTTATTTTTTTGTTATCTTGTATACAGGCGGATGTGTAGTTGGACGAGAGACAAGTCGAATATAAAATCGAAGTAAAACCAATTTATCAGAAGTTTGTTAGTAAACAAACAATTAGGCTAATAGTATATCCAATTCATTTTTGACCAACTATCTCTTAGCGTAGAGTTATTAAGTATTGTTAATTCTGTAAATTTCTTGGGAACACTATTTTTTATTCCCACAGTCCCATTAGAATTATTCGTATTCCGTGTATCTATGTATACTTTGGATTTTTTGGACTAAAAACATGCTATGAATAATGAACACGGTGCTATATGGTTATTTTTAATTAAATGCCTATAAGCTCAGAACAGCTTGACCAATTGAGTAAAATTTAGATACTTACTAAATGAAAAAATGCAATTTTTACTTCTTTACTACATTATACAATAAAATTGCCTGTGGCAGTAAAATGAATTTATATTTATAAAAAACGATTTTCCAAAATAAATGATATAGACAAGACTTAAATGACTAATGTCACCAAAATTGGATATGCGGTAAACGGGATCTAAATGAAAATGTAAATTATTGAATAAATTAACTTAATTAGCTATATCTCTGGTACCGACCCATGTTAATTTAGACCCCCACTCAGATGATATTTATATGGTAATTAGTCGCTCTATTTTGGAATTTTATGGTCAATACGTTTAGGAAAAAACGACATTGAAATGGGGGGGGGGGTAGATTAACATTAACTCAAAATTCAAAAATACGAAATTTATTAGTAATTTCACATTCAACTGCAATAAAATAAACTCTGCAAATGTCTCTCTTGTTTCGGAATTATGTAAATACTTATCCAATTATGTCTCAGTGTTACATTATTCCGAGTTGTTTTGGAGAAACAAATCGTCCTTTATACATGTCAACATATTGTGTTATATTTTTTTCGTGTCATCGACCTATGTCTAATAAACTCAGTTTGAAATTAACTTAGTTTAAAACATTAACTCATATTACGTATGTTATGCGAATATATAACTTTTCACACTTTAATCACTCCATATTCATCAGCAGTTAAGTACCATCCGAAACATGTCGCATTTTAAAATGTAAACTATGAATGAAGTGGTTAAGCAAAATTAATTAATTTAGTGTGAAAATTTATTTATTCGCATAAACTATTTCATATAAGTTAAAGTTTTAAACTGAGTATATTTCAAACTGAGTTTATTAAACACAGATCGATTACACGAAAAGTATGAAATATAACGAAAAAAATGATGTGGTGTCGTGGGGCACCAGGTAGGAACGAAGTTCCTTCGGCTAATGTAGAATCGACACAAATTTAAAAAAAAATCGTGCTCAATTTTATGTAGGTTTTCTTGATTTTTCTCGTAAATTTTGCTAATTAATTTTTATTTAAGTACAAGAAAGTATTTAGAAGAAAGATAACCTAGAAAACCTTACTTAACCAATGTAAAATATTTTATATTTATAAATATATATTTATTAATATATTTATTAATAAAGAATAAACTAATACTTACGTATTTAATTCTTTTGCACTGAATAAGTTCCCACTATTATCACTGTCAATTGCATTCAAGTCACTTGTTGGTTCATTTGACATTGTTACTATAGTTACGTCTCATTTAACGGTTTTATTCCACGCATTTTTTCTTACGGTTTTACTATCACATTTTTTTCAGTTCGGTCGCACAGCAAAATCCCTATCCCCTCCAAGCCTGCCGTAAGGAACTTCGTTCCAATAAATCGACATATGAATAACTTGTGAAGAACGATTTGTTTCTCCATAACAACTCTAAGCCCAATAAACGTTAACTGTATTTATTTAATTCATCTGCCTGTGATAGTGATTATATACGTTGTGTTAATCCAAGGCAACGTGATAGGGAATTGTTTTGCATGTAAAATATTACAAAAATATTATATTTTTCATTATATTTTTGTATCATAATTTTACAATCAGTTGACATAATTTGTTTTGATGCGTAATAGATTGACGGAAAAACGAAAATGCAACTTTTTATATTTGTAACAGCGGAAATATAGTTTTGAAGCATATGGTGTAAAAATAATAAAATACTTGGTAGGTTACTAGGAAATTTTCAAACTATACTGCTATAAAATGAATGTATATTATACGACACCAATAGTGTCATTTATGTGTAAATCATCAAAACTCCTTTATTAAATTTGATGGTATTATGATTCAATAATAGAAATAGATGACGTAAACTCAACCGGAATTTGTGTATTCAGTGTGCGACAGTTAAATAATGACCGCATATCCGATTCATTCACATTATGTTATGTACGTACAGCTGTATGGATATGTATTCGTTAGTGAATTCGTTGCTTTTGGTTAGATGCTTTGGTCATTCTAGTATTCAACCAAAGAATTTCCGGTAACTTTATTATTACTCTATTACAGTGGATATTCACTAATCTAGTACGTACAATTTTCCTTGACCATAATTGTATGTATACGGTAGGTATATAACTACAGATTATAATATTCCCAGTTTTCTAATGATTTCCAATGATATCCACAACCATTTATCATCATGAAATTATTTCGATTTTTAGGAAATAAATAATATTCATTTTATAACACTTTGAATTTACTTCCTAGTTATATCTATGATATCGTGTCCGTGATTTTCTCCGATTTCAAAAACATTCTGAGCATTTTTCGTTTCGTCGATCGGTCGTAACTCATTTACACTAAAGTTATGCACCTACTCCAAAACTATTTGGCCAATATTTATAAATTTTTGGTAAACAATAGTGAAAGTATTCGGGATGGTCCCATTTCAGAAAAATTTCACTTAAATGCTGAACTGTTTATCCAAGTTTGATGAAATTTTATATATATATACATATATATATATATATATATATATATATATATATATATATATATATATATATATATATATATATATATATATGAGCAATATTTCTGAAACAGCGAATTTAAACAAACGTATAAAAAGTGTTTTCTCTGATAATTTTCACATTTCAATTCAATCGGTCAAGCTGTTACAGAGATATTTAAGCTTTGTAAGTAAATAATTATTATAACCGATAATGGGTTTTTCGGTTCATCCATTTTGGATTAATTACACAAAACATTGTATCTTGAATTCATTGGTAAACCATTCCGAATGTATAGCTATTTAAATAAAAAAATATGCATACATGATGAGAAAATCGTGTGTCTATCCGTTATTGGCAGTATATTTTAATGAAATGCTTAAATTAACGAAATGAAATCATGTTAATACCTATAGGGGTTAGTTAGGAGCTGATTTAATATCCATTTTCGTTAGTTTTATATACCAGGGTAGATAATTTTTGAAAACAAAAAAAATTATAGTAGGATGAAACCAATTAGAAAAGCAAGATAATATGATAAAAATGAAAGGAAAAATAAATTACAGGCGATCTGAGTTCGGGAAGTAGAAGGGGGATGAGTTTTTAATGGTAAAATTCAATGTATTTGAATTTCCGACAAAACTACAAGTTCTATGGAAAAAAATTGTGGGTAAGAGCAAAGTTGTGGGTAAGAAAAAAGGTCTGCATTTAAACATTTGTATTTACACCTTTTTTAAAATAACTTCAACATTTATGTGAAAAATTGAAATAACCAAGTTTTTGGTTTTTTATTTTTTTTTCTCCGAAATTTGGTGAAAGTTTACATTTTTATGTTCCAAATACATTAAAATTTTTTAATTTAAAATATTTATTTTTTCATCTTATTTTGAATGAATATCGAAAAAGCATCCTAATTTTCAATCGAAAAATTTTGAGTTTATGTGAAAAAAGTGTTTATACAAAAGTTGTAGATCTTTTTATTGCCTACAACTTTGTCATTTAGCTTTTTTCCATACGACTTTTAGTTTGACCGGAAATCGAGATAAATCGTGTTTTATCCTTAAAAACTTACCCCCTCCTACTTCTCGAACTCAGATCGCCCGTAATTTATTTTTCATTTCATTTTTATCATATTATCTTGCGTTTCTAATGGGTTTCATCCTACTGTAATTTTCGACCAGTTTTTATCATTTTTTAAGGCTTCTAATCTGGTCTTTTAATGTAAATGACCAAAAAATGTCTGCAGCGCATGAGAAAAGAGAAAGTAGCTACATAAAACGACTGTTTTATATGAATTATCTATTAGATGTTTTTATACCAGGTACATATTAAATATATTAAGATGAATTAAATTATGACTAGTTATAAGTGTGTAACGTTGTGATCTAAAAAATTTTAGAATGGGTGGCGTTGGATTGAATAGGAATGAAAAATTTTTATGCCGTATTCGTGCCATACATAATAAGCACAAAAGAGTGAATTAACAAATAGTAGTATTAAGGGTGTATTCTGGCCTAGAAAATTGAAAAAATCAATTTTTTTTGTTGCATATTTTCAAAGCTTAGAGTTTCATATGCTCTCAAAAGGATTTTTCAAAATTCGAATTATTTTGGGTGATACAGCGGATTTTGTGATGTGGCATCTAAGCCGGCCGAGCGGAGCGATGAAACTTCAAACGTGTTTTTCTCAAAACTCCTTTTGTTGAGGTGGTTGACACAATATCTCAAGTTCTATTTGACCGATTCCTTTGAAATTTTGTGAGAATATTCTTTATACATCTCTTTATCACTTGGAACTTGGATTTTGGAAAATTTTAATTTGAAGTATTAAAAAAAATTTTTTTTTTTCAAGTGGACTCCATTTTGAGATTTTTTTTTTTTTTCGGCCAAGGTATAATGCCATCAATATTGTATTGCAATGTGTAAAGTACAATATTTGATAATACCTTCCCGACTAGAAATTATCCCAATACTTATATTGGGGCCCAATTGGGAGTTGCAAGGGCTTACCCAAAAGGCTTATCTCGGTTGGGATCTAATTGGGTACTTAATGGGATAGCCCAATTTAAAATTAAATAGTTGGAGCTGAGTTTGTCCTTAACGGTAACTAGCTAGGCACTGATCGGGAAATCCCAATCCAGAAAAATAATTTAATATAGGTTTTACTGCACTAGGATTCAATTAGGAACTTATTGGGACAGCCCAAAGTAAAAGTCAGTAATGGTAAGAGTTTTTTTTTTGTCTGGGCTATAATTGGGAAAGGAGTGGGAAAACCCAATGCAAAAATTAATAACAACATTTTGGTTTTACCGTACTCTGACCCTTTTGTGAACATAATGGGATAGCCCAATGTGAAAGATTTTGTACTTTTCGCCTTTCTTTTATAATATTTATTTTGAATATTTTGAATATTTTGAATAGTGTTTTGTAGTTACAAAAAAAAAAAAAAAATATGCACATCTCTAAAAATGCTAAATTAAAAAGACATGTCTTAATTTAAAAAAACAAAAATATTTTTTTTTTATTTGATGTGTATAAAACATAGTGATGATTGACAGATGAGCTGTAGTGATCGAATGTTATTAAAAGAATTATATCTGAATGTAAATTAAACCTACAAGTATTGTATTATTTACGCAAGCATTAGTGATATAGTTTCAAGGTTAGTATATGTACTGTCACGCGTGTTTAATGACGTCACCCAAAATGAATAGAGGGAGAGCCCGTCATCGCCAGTCTTACCACATTGAATAAAGGCTAAAAAATTTTCTGTGCAATTACCCTACAACAGGTAAGAAGGTTTGGATAATAAGAATCTCGAACCGTGGTGGCTTTGACAGGTAACATGTTCTACAGGATACTATTAGAATATCATACCATCCGTTGCCAGACATTTTGTAGGGTGGAAACCTCCTGCCAGATGCCTTGAATAAATAATAATTCTACTTACGTTATAATATAAAATCTGATTTTTATGTATGTTACTTGATCAACTATTCAAAGATGTTTTCCAAACGACCAGACAGTTTCAAAAGTTCTAACATTCTTCCATACATAGTTGAAGTTCGGATATTCTAATAAATAGTATCCTGTATAACATACTAAAAAATTGCGCATTATGCTATAATGTTTATGGGCAGCAATTATGCTCACCTTTGCTAACTGTTACCTGCCAAAGCCACCACGGTTCGAGATTCATAATATCCAAACCTTCTTACCTGCTGTAGGGTACTTGTACAGAAAATGTTTAAGCCTTTATACTATGTGGTAGGACTGGCGATCACGGGCTCTTAGTCTAAAAATAATGTTTACTTCCAACAAAAAAAGTTATTAACAAGTCTAAATCTGTAGATTGTACGTCGTAGTGCAGTGAACGAACTTGCATAAATTCATTTTAAAATGTTAATTTTGATTTATTATCAGAACTAAGGAAGCGATAGCAATTAATTATTTGAATTGAGATTGTTGAATAAATCTTTATGTGTATTTTAATGTGAAAGTTTTTTAAATATTAATGTGAAGAAATAAAACGAAAAAATTAAGCTTATTACTTGGACATTAAATATATAATAAGTTCTGAATCAATTGATGTTTATTTTTAAATGTTTAGTTAAAAAATTAGTGATTGTTTAAGAAATAATTTTGTGTTAACTTCTTTTTCAATATCTTCTGATACTATGTAAGTAATTTCAAAAAATGAAATCTTTTTACTTCCATTTAAAGTGCTTGTAATTGTTATATTAATCTTTTGAATTTTGTTTTGTTTCAGAAACAAATCTAAATAACAGTTAATGCTTTTTTTGGAAAATAATTCCGATAATGATATCGATATTGTTCGAAGTTCTTGGCTGACATGAAACAAACACGACCAAACGGTTTATTGTAAATACATGCCATGTCCATATGATGCGCCGAAATTTCGAAAATTACAAAATATGGTTATTTTTTTACAGGGCTTCACGAAGAAGAAACTAAGAACTAGATTGAGTCTCCAAAAAAAAAAGCTAGAAAAAATTTAAATTAATGGATCATCATTATCATTGTCGCTATCTTCAGCTTCATCATTGTCGCCTAATCAAAGCAAGATTGCTTCTAATACTGGCCGTTTCTTCTATGAACATAAATCTTCATCGATTGATTCTAAAGGAAGTTCAATGAAAAATACAAAAATAAAAAAATTAAACCAAAATACAAAAAATCAAGACCGAATAGTTCTGATTCCGAAAAAAATTGTGTTGTTGATACCGCATTAAATTAATCAACGAAAAGTTTATTCGTGGAAAAAAGTTTCGAAAAATCTGTTGAAAATCAATTTTTTTTTTTTTTTTTTTAATATTAAAAATTATTAATAAAAATACTTGTAAGTCAATTTGCCCTTTGTTTTATTACTATTGGCTATTGTATGTGAATACAAACTGATATGGAATATCCATTTGGGACCGCATAGGTATTACCCAATAAAGAACAGATCGGGACTGCCCTAAGTGGCACACACAGGTTTAGCCCAACAGGGAACAGATAGGGATTTCCCGATTGGTGCCCAAGGTCGTCTCTGCGTTACATCCCAACGTAGAATCCCCATTGGGAAACCCTATTGGGCCCCAAATGGGTGCAGTCAAAAATTTCTAGTCGGGTTATTGTCCAATAACACCATCATGATTTTGAAACACCAACAATATAAGAAGGTGTTTTAACTGTTTATTACATGTATTAACAGCATAATAGTAAAAAAAAATCTTGTTATACTCGACATATATGAAATATGTCAGAGTATATGGATGCATTATACTTGGCATACATATATAATACAATATATTCGCATACAATAAATATAATATATTCGCATATATTAATTTTACTCTGAAGTTCTTAGACGCTAGCAAAATGTTGATCGAACAAACAAACAACTTTTTGAATTTAGTATTCATAGAATTACTTAATTAGTCCATTTTCGTTTGTCCTTCCAAAACTCAAAAACGAAAGGAGATAGCCAGCTAAATTAAATCGGTCCATTGGGTCTGATGAATCTATGATAAATTTTGAACCATAAAAAATTTAAAATTTAAAAACAAATAACATTTCAACAGTTTTCCATAAAATGATTGTATTTGCCACAATATCAGCTCAAATTTAGCCAATGAACATATATATTATTATAATGCATATTATTTCAATAGGTGTATTTATTTATAACTGCATAAAATGGCTATTTAGAATATTTAATAAATCGAAATGATTACAAAAAGTTCAAACATTGGCACTCAACCATACGTCGAGTATCTAAACAATTAATATTAATATAGTTGCTTGTTTCACATACTTTTATTATTATTTTTAAAACTTGATGAATCATGTCATTTTTCAACTAATGGTAGGTATAATGGTATAATAATGGTAACTGGGTATAATACCATTTCTAAAAAAAGTGAGCATTATTTATATGGTTTATTAAACAAACAGGATGTTTTTATTGTATTGTACTGTATTTTATTTTTATTTTTGTTTAGCTTGATATGCTAATAATTAAAATAATAAATACTTCTCAACAGGGAAATTTAATTATTAGAAAAGACGAATTATTCTCAAGTACATATACTTACATTCAGGAAGTTCCATGTAAACTTTTTTTTTAATGGAATGTCTTTATTAATTACAGATTTGGATTTTATTGAGTAAAAAAATTTTATTTCAAAGTATTTTAAAAGAAATAGGCAAAAAATTGCTTTGATTATTATAAGAAATCGTTTGACATTTTGTTAAACTTTGATGGTAGGTATGCAGCTTACAATAGAATGATAGCGTCGTGGGGGCATATTGCTCTTCACAAAATTTATGATGCAATAATTTAACAGAATATTTTCTTTTATTAAAGACTAGCGAGTGAACGTCACGCGGTCATCCTGTTAGTTCCCGTTCCCGTGAAAATTCGGGAATAAAAATGTCTATGTCATCCAGAGATAGTGTAGCTTCCTAAATGTGAAATAATTTTTCAAATCGGTCCAGTTTTTAAATTTTATTAGAAAAATGAAAAATTCGTAAAAATATTATTTATTATATTGCTATAGTTTAAGGCTTTTATTAGATCTTAATTCGATCATCTGAAAAGTTTCAATGCCAATAGTTTATGTATGATACTAATGTTATGAACTTTATTTTAAAACCTTATGAATTTTCTTAGTGCTTAAATTATCTCCACGCTTTTAGATGCAGCCCGTATATTTATGTAATGAAAGTTTTAATTTTGATAAATATAGTTTGTTTAAAAAGTATTTACTTGATACTGTCGTAATTAATCAAAAAACAAAAAAATATGATGTAGTATTTTGTTTAGGTAAATACGAAGGATTCCGTAGGCGAATTCTTTGTCGTTTAATAAAAAACCCGACAGCAAAATGAAATATTCCAGAAAATTTGACCTGACGAAAATAAATCTGAAATATTTTTGTATTAGTGTAAGTCATTGTATTCCAAAACATAAAAAGTTTCTGATATGTTACTTAATAGTGTAAAAATTTTTTTTTTAATAAATTATACTTAGCTAGCTCCGAGTCTATCTATTTTTACACACTTTTGCATCAGTCAAACTATGTCCTTGAAACAATTTTTCCAAAAGAAAACTAAAAAACAAAAAATTATTTTTAATGTTTGTTTCGTATGCATTAATTCCAATTACGCTTTTGACAAAAAAAATTTGTTTGTAATAATCGGAAAGATCATATGTTTTGTAACACAAATTTTTATTTTTAGTTTTTTTGTTATATCTAAAAAGTTATATCAAATTTAAAAAAATATTTAGATTCAGTACGGAACACATCTCAGGACAAAGTTTAACATTTTTACATTCATAGCATTCACATATTATGTGGTCATCAATATTGATTGTAAGCATAATTTGATGACGTCATGTGTGGATGCTCATCGATGATGTTCTACTTTTGAAGCACAGCAGGTTATATTATTTATAAAAAAAAATAATGGCAACATTTTAATATTATTGTGTCATGGCGCGTTTTTAGTTTTTTAAATTGTGACTTTTAAAGTGTTAATAATCAATTTTTGAAAAATTTTACTTCCGTTATGGTTTGGATTGAATTGGATCAATAATGAGTTAGAAAAACTCATTTTGTGGAATGAAATCCACATTTCTTTCTATCTGCATTTGCTAGTAATTATTCTTTATTTATTTTAATTTGCATAAAAACTCGACCGAACATTTGAGGAAGAATTGAATCAAATAAAAATCATGTATTTAATAATCTTTATAAGTTCATTATTTGGATATTTAGCTTGTACATCCTCTTTAAAATTGCAGTAAAGATCTACTTAAATAAAATATCTAAAATTGAATTTGCTTCCTTAAACAAATCCTCAGGTACAATTTACATTTATCTATACTACGAAAAAGACAGCAAATGTACTTTTCTATTTCTGTTTAAACAGAAAAGCATAATAAAATAGGTCTTGGGAGGCTTAACTTATAAATTCAAGTATACACAAAATACATAGTATGAAAAAGGTGTTGATGAAATTATTTGAATTGGTATATAGGATGTTTTGGGTGGTCGTATGAACAAAACAACAATATAAATAAAATAAGATGAATTTCTCAGTAATAAACAATCCACTTAACAGAAAACACGTCATGTGACATTTATAACTTACTTATCATTTGTTACTTCAAAAAGAAAAAAAAAAAAATGGAAAGGAACAGAAAAAAACTTTCTCATTTTGTTACACACTTAGTGTGTTATTGTTATGTTGTGTGTATATGTATTTGTCCAAGAGCAGATCGTAGTCAACTCTCCCTAAGAGTAATTTTGTTAATTAGTTGTTGAAAAATTACCACTTCCGATGAAAATGATTTAACAGCACATCGTATAATAACTAATTTTAAAAATTAGTTTCAGGAATTTATGGTCTTGCTATTTAAACGTATCGTATAGTCATCCTAGACATGAGTATCATATATGATTATTTTAAAACAAGGTTTCAAAAAATTTACTTCGATTTACAAGCTGTCCGCCTTTGTGATATTAATACACAAACAGGGTATATTTTTTTCGACAATATTTTTCATTTATTCCTCCAAAAATAATTAAGTAGCAAAAATATAATAGTAAAGTACGATTATCTTATGTAGTATTACTCAGACCAATTGCAGATCTTATTCCTATTAGTTATCGAATTGGATCGCTTGTTTGTTTTCTAAAATCTATTTTTGATATTAGTGAAAAATTATAAACATAATTTTTTAAATGACTGACATGGGAGGAGAGTTAAATTTGAAAAATAAAATATTTCACGATCATTCATTATTTGCTGACGCCTTAATGGGAAATAGTCATTTGATAATAATGACCATATATAAAATTTGTTTCGAATGTAATAAGCTCTAAAGTACAAAATTGTAAGTTTCGGCTTTGCAAATTTTGCTTATAATTAGTAAATTTCAGTCAGTGATTCATTACGTAGACCTTGACGTAGACCATTCTGACGTAGACTTTGCTTCGTTAATTAAAATGAATATAAAACTTCTGAGGGCTTACAGTTTTAATCCTCTATCATAATGTAGTCATTTAGATAAAGGATTTATACGGACTACAATTACAGAACTAGACCCAAAATTAGATAACGCTGTGTCGGAAGCACCAACATTCTTCATCCTGAGACCAATAAATTGACAAATTTTTTTTATATTCCGAGGATTTGGAACTTTCTGAATAAGTTTAATTTCATGTCTGTTAGTGTATCGGTCAGTCATTTAGACGAAAGCTCGTAGCTCAAAAACTATTGGAAGAATATTCATAAATTTGTAATGATTAATAGTTGAAGTGTTCGGAATAAGTCCATTTTTAAGAAATTTCTCCTATCAATTACGGAAAGAGAGCGCTTGAAATTTACTACTTTTTTTACACTTTATTCTATTATAAAAAATTTATTGTTAAGTTGGTTTTAACAAAAAAATTTATTGTAAACTTTTTAGTCAATTCTTCTTTAATTTAGGTAATTTTCTAAATCAATTATGACTTTGGTTAGAGTTTTCCCAATTAATTATGATTATAAAATCATTTTATAATCGTAAAAAATATCTAATAAAATTGTATTTACTTTTGTCATATAACAGTGCTTACTATGATTTACAGTCCCGGTTTATATATTTGTGTTCTTGAGTTGTTTTTTTTTTTTATTATTATTATTATTTTTTTTTTTAGCTAGTTTTATATATACGCGTCGAAAATTTGGATAAAATGGTATGAAGTAGGAAGTAGTGGCCGCCTTGATAACTGGTGATGATTTTTCATATTTCATTATTATTACTTAGGTATATTTGATGTTATTTTATGTTGATTTATTATTCTTCCATTATCATAATGTCTCGTTCCATTGCTTTTATTCAGCATGAGCAAGCTCATTGTCATCCATTTCTGGTTCCGGTTTTCTTATTGTATTTTTATATTAAATAAGCAGTGTTTTGTGTAAATATGTATTGATCAGTTATATTTATTTTCTTCACAATTCATAATTATTTTCAAAAAAAGATGCAAATGCTTATAAAAAAATTTTTTTTATACATATTCGGTTAATTGAACTACTGTATTTGAAATATTCGTGATATGGAGCAGAAAAATTTTTATTAAAAAAACGTGACGGCATATGTTAGTAATTGACCGATTAATTCATCTGCTTTAGTAATAATTTCATGTGCTTCATTGCTAATATCAGAAATGGTTTAGTTTTATAGCTTTGGTAATATTTTATTTATAGCTTTCAAAATATTAAAAATGTTTATGAATTTTCGATTTTCTATTTAAGGGTGAAAAAAAAAACATTACTCCCAACCGTTAGAAATTTCTATATTTTTATTTACGCATTTTCTTGATTGAGGACTATTATTGGCACGTTTTATTATACAATCATACATAAGTAGATATCATATTACGTTGTATAGGCGGATCTAGCTATAAATTAAAAGTACTACAGAGTTATTTGTCTAATTTTGGCCCTCCGAAGATTTGGATAATGTCTTTTTTTTTCTGGCTTCAGCTACTTTTAACTATATAGCCATTAACCAAACGGGATTATTATTTTTATACAACAACAGTACACAGTACTGCTATGAGGTCACCAATTAAAATACTGAATGTGACTGCTGTTGCTTAACTTTATTCATCTGTCAAGGTCTGTAATTACGTTACGTCAGTGCGGGTTCTGGCTGTGACTGCTGTTGCTTAACTTTATTGATCTGTCAAGGTCTGTAATTACGTTACGTCAGTGCGGGTTCTGGGATACTGTCTTTATCTTTTGTATGATAGGAAATAAATACAGGTATCAATATATTATTGAAACCGCCTTGGAATCTAATGTAGTATATGTTCAAAAAATCATTTCAAATAGAAAATAATTATCGTATAAAAACTAGTGAAGGTAACAACTATATATTCTCGACATATATTTGAAAATATATATTGGAGCAATTGTGAACACTTCGCGTACATTAAATTTATATACATATGCAGTCCATATAGTTATTAGTACATAATATAAAATAATGAAGTATATTATTATTATATGTTTGTTTCTTGGGTGAAATTGAGCTCAACCAAGTGCAGATCTTAACAGTCTACAATGAAATGTTTCAAGAAAAGTAAAACGTTTTGAAAAAAAAAAAGTGTTTCGTGCACTATAATTTCCTCTATCACTTATGGTTTCTTAATTGGGTCATTATAGATCCATTGGACCAAATTGACCAATTTTTACGAGAATAAAATCAATGTTTGTTTTAGAATATGACACCAAAATTTCACCTTGCTATCTCTAAATTTTCTTTTTTGCGTTATCTTGATGACGAACAGACGGATGAACGAAAATTGACTAAGAAGGTATCTATGAATACCTTTACGAAAATTTTCATAAAGGTTCATGTGTTTGATATTAGCTAGCGTAAAAAACTTTAAATTAAATTTAAATATATTTTGACATATTCTATATTATGTCTAGTATAACAAATGGATTTAATTCAATGATGAATTAATAATAATAATCATATTTAACATCTAAAACAAACAACTGAAACATGTAGACTAGTTTTTTTTTTTGTTTTAGTGTATTTTGTAGTACTGTTTCATAAAGTAAAAAAGTTAACATGTGAACATACGAATAGTTGGAGAATACTACTACTAAACGAGTATAAAAAATTATAACAATAGCTCTTTTTGTATGATGGTGAACAAAAATCTTGATCATAAAACTGTAATGGCTTAACCATATATTCTAATCGATAACTTAGGATAGATTTAATACCTACTTATTATTTTCGAAATATAATTATTTGGGTAGTGATTGAACGACTTGAGCTCCGAAGTTAAACACAAATTTGTTAAAATTTTAAATTTTTATAATTGCTCATTTTCCCCTCCAAAATGGAAGTGGCCAATTACATTTAAAAATCTATTAAATTTATGGTTATGTTTTTATATATTTGAATTACATAATACACGTCTTTTTAGACTCGAAAATTGAACTTAATATCAAACAATTGAAGATAATCATTAACGGATTTAATTGTTTAGATAGTCGACATATATATTGTTTATGTATATTACATAATAACATGATTAAGTATCAATATTTGAATTACTCATTAGCATTCATTGAATACTCTGTAGAAAAACTTCATCAAGTGATTATTACTTTTCACTTTAAAGTTGTAGTTTTCAACGATAATTCTATAATTTTTTTTAACACGTATACTCATAAAATTAAAGTTTTAACTATCGAATAATAATTTTTGATTACCAGACATTTTTTGTGAAAATTGTTATATTGAATTAATGCCTTTCCATCAAAATAAAAACACAAAATCACATGATTAGATTGAGTTCAGGTTATAATTCAATCAGATGTGAAATAAAAGGATAACTTCGAAGTTCCTTTTGATCCTTAACAGATTATGTTCGAAATGATTTTAGCTGAAGATCTCTATCGTGTACCATTGGCCATTTCGATCAATTTCTAAATTATATAGTTTACAAGTTTTTGAAGGAAAAATCGAATCGACTTTAAAGTTACGATTAAAATTTTCTGATTTATTAATTTTTTTTTTTTTACTTATCTATGGACATTTTACGGCTATATTTTGTAAAACTAATAACACTAATAGCATAAAATGATGTGGTGTCGTGGGACACCAGGTAGGAATGAAGTTCCTTCGGCTAATGTAGAATCGACACAAGTTGCAAAAAAAATCGTTCTCAATTTTAAGTAGGTTTTCTTGATTTTTCTCTTAAATTTTGCTGATTAATTTTTATTTAAGTACAAGAAAGTATTTAGAAGAAAGATAACCTAGAAAACCTTACTTAACCAATGTAAAATATTTTATATTTATAAATATATATTTATTAATATATTTATTAATAAAGAATAAACTAATACTTACGTATTTAATTCTTTTGAACTGAATAATTTCCCACTATTATCACTGTCAATTGCATTCAAGTCACTTGTTGGTTCACTTGACATTGTTACTATAGTTACGTCTCATTTAACGGTTTTATTCCACGCATTTTTTCTTACGGTTTTACTATCACCTTTTTTTTCAATTCGGTCGCGCAGCAAAATCCCTATCCCCTCCAAGCCTGCCGGAAGGAACTTCGTTCCAAAAAAAACATTTAAATTTCTCCCAATACTTCACAACGAACCACTTTAACACTAAACAGGAAATGAAACAAATCTACATAAAAAATGCAATTATTAAACAGAATGTATAGGAGAAATGCAATACCGCATATGTTTTCTAACAAAGAAATTTTGTAATTTACTCATAATATATACGAATTTAGATTGGATTATCTACAGTTAAAAAAAATTACAAGGCAATAACATGCGCTTAAGGTATGTTATTCTCTCTTCGCCTCCGACGAAAATCCATGAAAATTGAAATTCTTAATGACCCGAAGAATGATAGATTTTTTTACACCCTAAATTAAATTTCACCCGGTACACGTCACAAACTTCAATGAAGTGTAACAATATAATCATTTTAAATATGGATTAACATATTAATATGTTTCTCCATCTATGATACTATATTAATAAAAATATTATAATAAAATTTGTTTTTAGTATGTCTTTATTTGCCACTAAAAACATGTGTAACAGGCACAAATGCACTCGCGTACAATACAATATATACAAACAAAAGTTAACAACAAAAGAATGATAGTTCAAAGTATTAAGCTTTCTTGTATGCATCTCTATTTTGGCACGCACATAAGACAACAGCAAAATATAGAAGAAAAAAAAATACGTTCATGTTAAGAAAGTTGATGTAAAACCATTTTCTTTACCGCAAGTATAGACACAGCAACAGTCACACATGCACGCATATAATAATAATAAAAAAGAACTCACTGACATTATGACGTTAGCTGTCAATAAATAATTTATAAAAGAGAATATCAAAAAATGCTTTTAAGATTAGTTGTTTGCTTTTACCCTTAACACTCTTTCTAACAGCAAGCAAATTGATTTTCTTTTCAGAGCTCCTTGATTCAATAAAAATTAATTGTTAATATATAATATTTATATATGAGCTTATGATTTTGAACTTAAAAATTTTTAAAATTCACGCACTTGTGAAGCTCAGTTTCAGATCTGCTTGACATTTCATCTAGTGGCCGACCGAAACAAGTATTTAGCATCGAAACCGAATGTTGGCTTCACTCTCGATTTCACACTAAACAGACTAAGACAGGCAGACTAAGACAAATGCTGTAAAATGGTTGTTCAAAAAATGATTTCCAATCACATTACGAATCCATACTTATATTGTTTGTTAGTTTTGGCCGGATGTCTTTCAAAACTACTCAGTTTCGATGTTGCTCAGTCTATAGTCGCTCTAAATAAACCTACAAAAGGCTCTTCATTCACCTATTTCTTGAATCCGTTTTTTTTTTACATTTTTCTCCATTTTTACTATTTGTTAAGTGAACGATCACATTTAAAGATATACGCTACTCGTTTACAAAAACAGAAAAAGTAAACAATATGGACCAGCAAAGTAACGTAATCGTGAATGAGCTAATATGATAACCAATGCCAATAATAAATTATTTACCTATTTGTTTGAAAGAATATTAATTACTCACCAGCTGCTTTTCACTCTTTTGAAAAATAAATTATTAGACAATAGATTAGATAGAAAGCGAATTTAAAAAAAAAGTGTTTGAAGACTGATTATAACCGAGGGTGAAAGGAAACAGTCTCGTCGAAATATATACGAATCGGAATCTATTTCACTTTTTGCATTTCGAAGGCTTTTCATTTGAGAAGATATCGACAAAGAAATTCAGAAATAAAAACCGCCACATTTCAAAAATTGAAGTAGTTTTAGTTTAGATATATTAATTTTTGGCTTATAATTTTAGACAATGATTCAAATCAATGAAGAACTTGTACCATGTAAAATAGTCTTGACAATATTATCCTGTTCTTGGAATGTTAGATAAGGAAATATAGTAAAATAATTTAATACACAGGATTATTAATCATTTTATATATATAGTTGATAAAAATGCATAATCTAATGAATTATTACCGAATTAAAACAAATTTCGTGGTTTGTTTTCAGAATAGAGAACTTGCATAAACTACAAATTTAGAAGAATTTATTTGTAGTATTTTCTAGTAATTATTTCATTTTATTTGAAATTAAATTTACAGATCATTGAGCTACAATTTCTAGAACTATTTTGTCCTACAGAAAAACAAATTGGGCGTTGTCCGACAATCGGAACATAGAAATTTTCAGATGTTTTATAGCACCAGATAGTTTGTATGTGTAATTCAATAATCTCATTGAAACAATAGAATAAAAAAGCAGTGAAAAAAAAAATATTAAATTTTCTGAATTTTCGAAATAGGAAAAATTCCAAGACTAATCATAACCAGATAAGTAAAATTTTGAGATTAATGTTTATAGTTTCGAAACAAATCCGATGGGTCTACGTACTGTAATGTTTTAAAGCATTAATGCCAACGTAATATAAGAAATATTTTATAAGTTAGAAAACAATTACGAGAAACTTGCACTCGTAAAGTAAAATAACAAATATATAGAGTTATATTAATAAGATATTATTTTGATAACACCAAGCTGAAAAATTTGATTCTAGTAATTACACCAACTTTAACCTTCTTTGACAGTAGCAAAAATAGATATATAAATGATATCTGTGTATATCATTATATTCACAGACATTTTAAATGATATTATTACAACATTTAGTGGTTTTTACTTCCTTCTATGTTATCCTAATAACGTTCCATATTTAAATTGTAAAGTGTGTAGATAATAATAAATCAAATATACTTAAATAATTCATTCACTGAATTGATTTGTAAACAAAATTCTAAGGAAATTAATTTATCCAGTTTGACAAAACAGAACCAAAGTTTATTTATATTACATAGTTGAAACCTATTGAAAGTTTCAACGCAGGCATATCTTAGAATGGTCATAAATTGGTTTTTATCTGATATAGATAATACAAATTCTGTGCAGCGGAACGTAGAAATATCTTCTACTTTCCACTCTTACAAAAAACTTGTTCCCTTGAAGATTACTCCCCATTTCTATGTTTGATTAATGATCGACTAATATTTTAATGACATTTCCTCACTTCAGTAATAAAAATGTTCGAAAACATAAATCCATATACTGTAGAAAATTCAAAAGAATACAATTCATGAGATAATAGTTAACCAAAAAAAAATACTAGATGAAGACGAAACGTTATGAACCAACTAAAAAAAATATTTACTTTTCAATTATATTCTTAACTGATTACAACTTTTTAATCCACGAAGTTAATTCGTATAAGTAATGAATAATCAGCTTTTCAACTGTTATTAGCTTCTCATGTCAGCTTCTGATATTAAATAACACGATTTAAATAATTGAATTCTCAAGTTAAACTTTGCACGTCATCGATTACATTCCGCTGGAGTACTAGCGGTTGGATTTTGTTGTTTAGCAACGACTGGGCAACAATTCCCGTTTAAGACCGGTGTTTTTTACAAAGCTGTTTAGAACGCATGATTTTTGCCATCGACTTATTAATTTGACTAAAACAATACAAGTTATTTTCGTATCTTTGTATCTGGGTGCCTATTTGTGGTATCATAAATTCTAAATGGATAAACCTATTTTGATTTTAATTTTCTTTACGATGACTTGATGGACGATGTAAACTAGTATTCAAATTGCATTGATAACTCAGCAATAAATGTTTATAATAAACATGTAGTAAGTTTATAGTAAGTATTTGAAATTAAATATCTTAAGTTATCTCACAGCCTTGATTGTCAAAAATATACATATTTTATTATTTTAACCAATAATATGGGCAGCAATGCATCATTTGCAACTTCAATTCCCTATCCTTATTTGAAACTCATATTATGGTAAAAAACCCGGTGGTAGAATATAATAATATATTTTTATATGATATGTTTTTAAGACCTATCCAATTTTAGCTTTTTGTGAATATTTTATGTCAGTTCCCCCCCGGTAGACCGCTAGATGTCGCATTAGTCGTGCGGACAATGTTTGAACTAAAACTATAATTTGAATTAACCGGTAATAAAAAGTTATCCTTTTAAGGCAGTTCTATCGGCTAACTAACATAGACTAATCACAGAAATTTGGAAAAATCACCGTGGGAAAAACCTTTTTTTTTTTATACAAATAGTTATAACCGAACCAAAATAGCATGCCAAACAGAAGATAGAAAACGCGGACTTGAAAGATAATTGTACATTGAAAGATTGCGTAAACGTATTGTGTTATATAAAATCATCCAGCGCACCCAAAAACAAATGCATAAACAAACTCAAAATACGTAATTCTCCCACCAAAAAACAAAACCTCACAAAATATATGAGACAGCAAACATAGATGGAGTTGTAGTAAATGTTGTTGTTGTTGTTGTTATACCAAAACCAACCGATGAAAATATTGTATTCATGTTTATAATGTACTTTGGTATTAATTCAAATTGTCATTCTTAAACAAACTAACAAATGTAATTTAAATCGAAGTTGTAGTTGCTGCAATGTATACAATACACATATATACGTATAATACGAGCGAACGAACGGCGACAAATGGGCAAAGTGGAGTTATATTGGAGTGTTGTTCTGGCCAGAAATGAGTGTACAATGTAGGAATTTTAAAAGATGAGAATGAGGAGAATATATAGCGTAAATAGTACCTACTCTGTTACAAATGTCTATACTACACTTCTTCACATGCATGTAAGAGTATACTACTGCATGGGATGTGGGAGAAAACAGAGGAGGAATAGTCATCGTAGTCGTTCCGTGAGTATTATATCAACGAACGCGACATAAGAGCCCTCTTTTAAGAAAAGCATTCAAGGAACATAATATAATTCAAATACAGAATGTACCATGATTCAATTTATTTATTTATTTATTTTTTCGCAACAATATTTAAATATCTAGGAGCATTTGTGGGTGTAATAGAAACATATTCTTAGGAGAAAAAGATAATTACTAATAGTATTAGTTGCAGGAATTTTCTGACCTTACTCCAAATTGCGTTATGCTTTACTAAATGCATTTATGTATTTTTCAACATTTATCGGTTGTGTTGTCATAAAATATTTATTTATTGTATCAGTCATATTATTATAAGTTAATGCATAGAATAGGATTTTTTTTGTGTGAAATTTCTTCGCATTTTGTATTTTAAGTGATAAAAAAAATCATCATATACTTCAATTATAAATCGGGTATAAAGTCAAAAGATAAGGGATGAGTTTTTTTTATTATTATACGGTTTTGTATTTGTGTGTTAAAACACTTTTAATGTCAAATATAAATGTTGTATATAAATCTTATCAAATTAGGAAGTATTATTAACTTCTATTCCAAAACCAATTAATGTGTTTATATGCCAAGGTTTTCTCTGCCACAGTTATTACTTATTATTCTTGTTATACTTATTATTCCATTCACTATAAAATAATAAATAATAAATTTCAAAGTAGTCAATCATCACTATGAATTAGCTAGTTGTAATGATTCTCTGAGGAGATGTTACTCGTTGCTAATTTGGTAACGGTTTGTAAGTGAACTAGGGAATTGAGTTCTCATTAATAATTATAAAAAAAAAAAGCATTATAATACATTTAAAAAAAGTAATCTTATAATTAATAATCAAAACGATTTTTATATTAAATTTAGTATTTGACATTAATTTTTTGCAAATTGAAAATTCACTTTTGCCATATGATGATATATTAGCCAATGATGGGACATCGTGTAAATTCTGTTAAAATACAAAGTTCCTTGTAGGTGGAGAGATAGAATTATATAAGTGTTGGAATGAACAAATTTGTGCTTACAACTCTCTTAAAATAAGTACCCAACGATGTGAATCCTTCTGAATCTTTCTCATCATTCTATATAATATATGCTATATATATATAGTTGTAATAATATCACTACTATCTACAAACAAATCCTATTTTATGCTATGAAATCAAATATAGTATCGGGTGTTCGAAACTGATGAAACAAATAAACAAGTACACTGACAATACAAAAAAATATGTAATAACTAACAGAGATAATTTCTTAAATTCTCGGCAAATGATTAAATTTCATTGCTTTTGGGCTATTTTTAAATATCATTCATAAAATACTATAAATATCCAGTCTATACAGTTATTTATATATAAATGCCAAAGTGTGGTAATTACCTAAATTTGAGACTAAATTGTGACGAATTCCAACATAAAGCGAAAAAAGTTGTTTATTTTTAACAGTTTTTGTTTTGAATATTTCTGCAATCTTTTATAGTTTAGTTAAGTTAGGTTGAGGATTGGACCGAATTTTGCGATTCAGCTCATTCACAAACTTAAACTCTTTATACATGCTCAAAAATTCGTCAAAATTTTAGCTGGTAATTTATTTGATGAATTTTTGAGCATGTATAAAGAGTTTAAGTTTGTGAATGAGCTGAATCTCAAAATTCGATCCAATGGATCCAATAAAGATAGAATGAGGATTTGACGAGGATTCGATATGGACTAACAACACTGAAGACATTTTATTTGAATTATTAAAAACTAAATTTGGATGAGATCAAGGTCGCAAACATTGAACATCTCCTGTTTTAATGAACATTGAAAGTTTAGTCTAAGACGACTCAGTGATTCAAGACCTATCATTTAAGGAATACTCTAATTATTTGAGTTGGAGATTGTTATGAGACCAACAAATCTTCATCTTTTTTTGAGTGGTTTTTATGATTTATAGTATCAGGTCTGATTAATAGCATAATCCACTCCTAATTACACTCATCTGATAGTGTCTATTTTCCATAGACTCTAAAAACTACTAAGAAAGAATCCATCTATTATTAGTTTTATGTCAATGATGTTTAATTCTTTTGTATTTCAAGATAGTTCTTAATAATGCCGATAGTTAGAGTCTTTCTAAGCATGTCCTATATTACATACTCAGTTTTTAGGTGAAAGTCGAAATGCTCAAAAATTAATCTCTGATTCTAATTTTGTAATTTTTTTTAAACGAAACTATATAGTAAATATTCTGTCATCATTTTATAATATAATACAGCCTCAATATTCCCTTCCAGTGCTTATTTTTGTAGGATAACCATTAATTGAATTGCAAAGCTTTAAATAACAAAAATTTGATGATACCAATCTACGTAGTCCGGCAGGTGTACTAATTGCTAACGAAAAGAATCAAAAAGGTGTATAGATAGCTTTTAGCTTCATAAATGTATATCTAAATACCAAATACATAAATGTATTTGGTATTTAACCCTTCCCTTAAATCCTTATCATCTATATTTGGCAGGTTTGTTCTGTACTCTGTGCCAAAGTATATTCCAAGCTTTCGATTGCTGGATAATCTTTAACTACACCTGGTATTTTAAAATTTTATCTCTTCAGATTTAAGAACGATCTGGCAGGGCTTTTTGCATAAACAAAAGTCAACAGTTTTGTTTTTCATGCCGTTTTTTGTCATTATCAATTCTAAATTTTCATCACTACGCCTAATCAAATTTCTCAAAAAGGCATAATTTATTACATTATGGGTCTATTGAATTAAACATGTTTAAGAACTGTTTTAAATTATAATTATTCAAAACTCATCTTGAGTTTTATTTTTTATTTTTTTAAATTTCTTATTCTTTATTTTTTTAAATCATTTGCATAAACTTCTTCATCTCTTTTGAAATGGCCTGTATAAAGAAACATCCCATATATTTATGTCTTGATAAAATGTTTCAGTTAAAATTCTTGTTAGATTATTTTTTCTCAGTAAAATTGTACCAGTTAAGATGGTGGAATTACATGGAATAACATATATAAATAATTAATATAATAAAATGAAAAATAGACATCATAAAACTGGGAAAAATTTTAAGTCTGACAGAAATTGAATAAAAACTTATTACATCTGTAAAGTTTATACATATGTAATAATTTCATATAGTCAACAATTATAAAATAAGACTTTTAAACAAGACTTGTTTGAAACAGGTGTAAGTAAGAGTCGTTAAAAACTTGATTTTCAGTTCTTAAAAGCTATTAAGTTTGCTTTTAAATATTGTTATTTTCTCAGCGTTCCGTCTTCATACGATTTTTGAACCTTTTAGTAAAATAAAAGAGAATATTGAAAAATGTATTTTTTTACCAAAAAGCTTATTTTAATTATTGTATTTTCGTTTGCAAGTTGTCACGCGACGAATGAAAAATAAATTCAGAGAATCTAATAGACTGAACCAATGCTACTTGTCGCTAACTATCCGCTGCACGCTGCATACTTGTCTTTAACTATCGACCATAACAATGGTCTTTATGGTCTTTAGTAACTACTAAAGGCTTTGTTTTACAAATCATTATATTAAATGGCAAGTATTTCACTTATCACACAGATAGATTTTAGGAGCAAAAAACATTTTTCCCCAAATCCTCAAATCTTTCAAAATTTTAATTTTAAAGTATAAATAAGTATTTTCAATACCATTTATACCATACCAAAATTAAAATTACTGAAGGACCACCTGGGATAGCTTCAGTAAAAGTTCGATAAATGAGTATAATTGAAGTGAATCGTGAATCGAAGTGAAGGGCAAAAAAAACTACACAATACAACACTTTACATACATTTAATGACAACAATATAAACACAATTTGTTACTACAAGAAACTTAATGTATTTTTTACCTTATTTATACTTCAATAATAATTTTTTCATAATTAATTGAAAAGACAAAGAATAAGTAATGAAATACCTTGTTTTTTAAATAGGTAAAAATAAAATGCCCCCAGCTGGCCGTTAATCGGAGAAACAAACCAATCGGACATTACTCAATTACAGAAAGTTATCAAATTTATTATTAGACCCCGGACTGACTTAACGTAATTACAGACCATTGCCAATTAATAAGAAGTTAAGCAACAGCAGTCAAAGTTAGTATTTGGATGGGTGACCAGTATAGTGATGGTTAGCAGTACTGTGTACTGTTGTTGTATAAAAAAATAATAATAATCCCTTTAGTTAATGACTATATGGCTAAAGTAGCTGAGGTCAGAAAAAAAATTATTTTTTCTTCACCGACTTCAAAAAAGAAGGAAAAGGTTCTCAATTCCACAGTATATTTTTTTATGTTTATTACCTTTTGATGATTCTTTTTTATTTAAAAGCAGGTGCATCAATTTTTTGTGATTACAGAAAGTTATCAAGTTTAATGTTTTCTTGAAAATCACTGTAATGAAGTTAATGATATTATTCGTTAACTGATTTTACTACAAGTTCTCACTCTCATTACATGTGTTAATTTTTATTTGAGTACAGTATGTACAATCTTACTCATTTTTTCGATTATAAATAAACAATAAAACTATGAGCTTCATTGCGCGGCAAACAGAATTAAAAAATTTATATAATTTTAAGAAAGCTTGTTCCTTAATATACCTTTCCTTATGGTTTCTCCAACAACGTCTAGCAGTCAACAGATGTTGCACAGTTTAGTTGTACGTGTGATGCACCTGTACAACTAATTTGAAATAATTTTACGAAAATGAGAGCTAATGTATCCAGTTGGTCTCTCGGGAATAACTAAGGAAAAAATTTTCAATAAAAAACCGACAATACGTGAGCTACGGTATCTCATTTATGTAATACCAGATTACTATAGTAGCTTTATTGATATTATTTTTAATAGATATTACATACCATTACATTAAAAACCACAATACAATATAATCTCTTTTATCGGTTACTTGTAATGAATATGTTAATGTATGGATCCCATTTTTTTAAATTTTCAAATAAAAATTATAGAGTAGGTATACAATTTTACGCAAATAAAAGGTACTTTGTCATTTTCGGCTATTATTAAAAACAACGAAGCCAAAGCGCTTACGAGTTCTTACACACGCACATATAAATAAATATCCCTTATTTTTCACCGACTTCAAAAAAGAAGAAGCTTTTCAATTCGACTGTATTTTTTAATGTTTATTTCTTTTCGATGATTCTTTTTTATTTGAAAACTGGTGCATCAATTTTTTGTGATTGTATACAACACTCAAAAGTAAAAAATAAAAAATTTCACCGACTTCAAAAAAGAAGAAGCTTTTCAATTCAACTGTATTTTTTAATGTTTATTTCCTTTCGATGATTCTTTTTTATTTGAAAACTGGTGCATCAATTTTTTGATTGTATACAACACTCAAAAGTAAAAAATAAAAAATTTCATCGACTTCAAAAAAGAAGAAGCTTTTCAATTCGACTGTATTTTTTAATGTTTATTTCCTTTCGATGATTCTTTTTTATTTGAAAACTGGTGCATCAATTTTTTGATTGTATACAACACTCAAAAGTAAAAAATAAAAAATTTTCAAAAAAAAGGAAATACCTTCACAAATATCTAAATAATTTTTAATTAAATAAATAATTTCTTTGAGACCAATTACTTTTCCTCAGCTAAAAAGTTGATTTGTTTGCCATTGAGGGTAATTGGTAATTATTCATAGAAGTTTTTCAACAAAAATAATATTGTAGTTTTTAGTTCAATTTTTTACTAATAATATTCATTAAGGGTAAATCACCTTTTTAATATACAATTTTTAATTGAAATTCTTATCGGGCAAAATATTTACGTGTTGAAATTTTTATTATGCTTTACACAAAAATAGTTTCCTGGAAAATTATATCGAATTTTATACTTTCTCTAAAAATATATATATGTTAAAATAAAAGGAATGAGATGAAAATTTGTACTCAAATGTTTGCTAAGAAAATTTATTAGCAAAGACATTGAAAGAAATGTAAAAATAAATTTAAACGTTGTTCAGTGTATGTTGATTCAACATTAACGTTCTCTTGTATAGGCAACAATTTATATTCATTTAAATTGGCGAGCTTATAAACGCTGTTTACGTATAAGTATTGGAAAACAGAATTTTATTAACATTTCCATGATTATTCAAATTTTATTTTGATAGAAAATGGCAATGAATATATCTTTATATGAAAAGTTTTTTGCAAAATACTTAAAAAACAATTATTTTACAGCTCATTAATTTCTAAAATGATTAAAAATTTGTCGTCTTTGTAATAAAATTTCGTTACATAACAAAATCATTTATATAAATTCTTTAGAAAAACAATTAACCAAAATAATTATCCTATTTAAATCCCAACGGAAACACACATATAAACTCAATTCTCGGAGAAACTTTTTCACAATCCTCTATTAACCCTTATTATATTATGTGCTTTTAATAATATAAAATCAAAGTTTCTCATAAATTTTTCACACTATAAATTTTAAGAGTATTTGGTTTGGTGTGTGTTTTATGGAGATGATGTGTATAGGCTTAAAGAAAATCACCGCTGTGTATATAGATATATACATATAGAAATTAATCACGGTTAACTGCATACTTCTATCAGGGTTAATTTAATCCTTTAAGAGGTCTACAAACTTTCTCAGTAAATAAAGTAGAGTAGTTTATAACAAAGATCAAAAATATACAACACTGGAAAACTTTTGCTAAAGGATATAATAGAATTAACAAAATTGTCTTTCCATAACTAATTACTTGCTTTTTATTATTTTGCCGTATTCAGTATTTTCATATTTTCTATCAGAAACATTTCATCTACTTAGAAAAATTTCATTTTTACAATTTTCACAAATCATTAAAGGATTTCAATAAAAAATTTTCATAAAAAACAACAGTTACGTGTTTAAACTGTGTCTATGTTATCTATGCCCACCTCTTTTATCCTTATGAACGGCTGAACATATGTAGAAGATATGGCATAAGATTAGTCTTTATATTTTCAACTTTTAAAATATTCGTAGTTAAATCGGCTCAGTGAGTAAAGGCACTAATACGTTAACTCATTTGACTACTTAGACTGGAGTTTGCAGATTCGAATCCAGGGAGTGGAAGTTTAATAAATTATAATAAAAAAGGGGCGATTGGTTCACACGGTTGTCTCCTGAATAAGCACAAATTATCCGGTTACACCAATAATAATAATAATAACAATATATTTGTCAACTTGTGCTAAAAGGCATCTATACCTTCAGGTGAAAGGTAGTTCTAAACGAGGGTACAGATCAACAAAAGATCTAGGTACAAGAGACGTGATTCCCCTCTTAATATACTCTGTGCTACCCAGACTTATCTGTAAAATAAAATTATAAAATACCGAAATGATGTATTTTAAGCGCCAAAATGTATGTTTTCAAAAATGTTATCACTTTCAAACATATCCACTGAAGTATCAAAGAGACGGGTTATACAAGAAGAGTACAAAACTATATACGAATTATATGTTTAAATGTTATTTGGAATTAGAAATAATAAAAAAAGTTTGTCGCTACGGAACTTTGACTTCAAAAACATGTTAAACATCAAAGTTGAAGGAACATTTTTTAATTAATGAAAATCAATAAAGAAATTTGTACTAAAAATAATTTGTATGCGTTCATTATTTAATCATAATAAGTTCATTGTGTGTATTTTGAAAAGAAACATTTGTGTGTGCAAGTTGAGATCCGAACAACTTAAAATTTATAAATTATAAAAGTATTCAAAAAACGAAAAGTTTTAAATGAATGTAGAATTACACTTTACCGAGGTCTTCGATTTTGTGTTTAGAATTATTGCTATCGATGGTTTAAAAAAGTTTTGAGTTTGCCTAAAATATTTAGGTAAACTTAGATGGTGTCATTTTGAAGACTCATTGTCAAATTTTTTATCAAAGTTAGTCGAAAGAAGCTATAAAATATGGTATATAATATGTATATAACCATTTCGTAGAAAAAAATATAAATAACTGTTGATTTTTTATAAATAATTTCCTTGAGAGTATTTAAATTAAAATAATTTTTTCCTTTATAATTGTTTGTTCATTTTGTAGATAGAAATTTCCAATACTGTATACCTCATCAACATAAAATGTAAGACAGAGATGCTATGATATAAACGTGAAGACGTTATTATATTACTACTATATGCCTTGTCCCTTTTTCATCAAAATGTTCTGAAATAAATATATTATCGAAAGAAGATTATTGATTAGTTATTGGTTTGGTAAATAATTGTATATATAAGAAGTAGGTATATGAGTTGAATAGAAACATGAAAAATTTTGAAATCAAAAGTTTTTATTTATAATGATGGAAATTAAACCTATCGAATAAAGAAGTGTATTTGGTAATTTAATTATTGATTAGACTCATTAAACAGTCTTGAACTGAAAAGAACTTTTAATATTTGCAATGACTATAAGAATAAATTTTAATATTCGAATTATACGCGATTGAAATTTCCTTATGGCAGTTCGTTCATAAATCAGCAAAATCCGTATATAAGTTCATGAATCAGCAAAATAAGAACTTATAAAATTATATATAAGTTCATGAATCAGCAAAATCCGTCCATTGCATACGATGGGGATCCATGATTCATTTTTTGAATCATAATAAATAGAAGAAAAATTCATAAAATAAATTTTTAATCTTTTAAAAACAATATTTGTTTGAGATTTTGTTTGTTTGTTTTAGATTAACTATTTAGATTGGCCACAAATTCATCTCTTATTTAGCTAATATATGATTAGTATACATTTACAATATTATTATTATATATGTGCTTATAAATATATATAACATGAAAAGTCCCAGGCATAACTCAGTTTTTTTGGTTCAAAATTAGCTTTATTCATCAACGTAATCTCCATCAAGAGCACCGCAATCATTCCAGCACCGGTCTAACATTTCAATACCACTTTTGTAGAACGATTTTTCTTTTGCCTCAAAATAGGCCTCAGTTTTAGCGATAACCTCTTTATTCGTGCGATATTTCTTACCGGCGAGCATTTTTTCAGGTTTGCGAATAGCCAGTAGTCACTTAGAGCCAAATCTCGCAAAAAAATTTCGGTTTGTTACGTTAAAATATGACGAAACACTCAGAATCATCAACACGTTCTCGTTTTTTTGTCAACAGTGAGCAAATGCGGCACCCATTTTGAACAGAGCTTTCTCATAGTCAAATTCTCATTCAATATAAAGCCAACACGTTCTTTTGATATCTTTACGATGTCAGCTTACTTACGCAACATCACTTTTCGATCATTCAAAACGATTTTGTGGATTTTTTTTAATGTTTTCTGATGTTACCGCCTCATTTGGACGTCCACTACGTTCTGCATCATCGGTGTCTCTACGACCACGTTTGAAGTCAGCAAACCAACGTTTTATTATTGTTTCTGATGGAGCGGAGTCCCCATAACACTTTTCAAGCCATTGATTTGCTTGAACGGTATTTTTTCCCATCAAGAGGCAGTGTAAAAATAAAACACGAAATTGTTTTTGATCCATTGTTTTGAAAATTACCAAAGTAACGCCACTCTTAGCACAATAACTCCAAAACTAATGAATAGAATATCATGAAATTTCAACAGCTGTCTTTTGAAGGTATTAACTGGAAAAAAGGTGACTGCAATAAAACTAGCACCATCTATGTGTTATGCCCTATATGTTATGGGAATTTTCAGTCCATGTATTACTGCATATTTAGAGTATTTTATGAATGGTTATCATTAAAAATAGTTCTGTTATTTTCTAAACCTTTTGAGTTTGTTGCTTAAGCGATACTTATGGTTATTATATGAATTAAATTTTCAGCAAAGTAGATCCACTTACGAGTATTTTCTGTAGTTTGTCTTCATAGTATGGAGTTATTTATATATTTTTAAGACACTCCGTATACTAATTTCTTAAAATCAACATTCGATACCTATATGTTACTAGTATTGATTGTACAACATTATTACAGCAAATTGAATGCAGAACCATTTAACAATGAAAAGGATAGAAATATCAAAGTTTAATATCAAAATCAGAGATATTGATCCTTACCGATTATATGGAATTTAGGTATTTAGTCAATTCGCATGAACTACATGTAAATTCACACATATATGGTTTAACGATATGTAGTTTTTGATAACAAAATCTATTTAGAGATACTGTTCTGATTTGAATTATTTTTAAAGTATCTTATTATTACCGGAAACCGTTTTAATGTTTTATAATAAACTAGCGGCCCGGTACGTGCTTCGCTACGTATTAAGTAAAAAATAAAAAATTTAATTGGAATATCAAATTCATTTATTCAAACAAAAAAATATTTTATTAATTGCTAGCTATTTTTAAACTTAATCCAAAACAATTGGATAAACAATATATTTTGTTTTTCCATTTTGAGCATCAATAAACAAACGGCAGGGGGTACTGACTCTAGAACAGACAACATAAAGTTGGCCATGTGAAAAACATAATTCCTCCAAATTCACACCACAAACGTGAAGTGTTTGCCCTTGGGCCTTGTTGATGGACATCCCAAAGGATAAACACACAGGATATTGTAATCGTTTGAACTCAAATGGCATATCAGTTGGAATCATAGGGATACGCGGTATCAAATAAACTTCTCCTTTTAATTTAGCAGTTAAAATCGAAGCTTCAATCAAATTTGGCAATAACTTTTTCACTACCAATCTGGTGCCATTACACAGTTTTAGTGGATTAATATTTCGGAATATTATAATCAATGAACCAACTATCAGATTCAAGCAATGCGGTGTCATACCAGCGGGTTCCAATGAATTAAAAATTCATTGCCTCATTTAGATTCATAACACTGTCAATTGATTTATATGTCGTGACTACACCTGGCAGTTTCGCTTGAATTAATTGAAAATTAATGACATTGATATGAATGTTCTTCGGTGCTAAAATGTTGCGTTCTCAACCAATCACGATTTCTGTAATTCTGAAGAATATTCGAAAAAAAATTCAATCAATTCATCTATCGATTGCGCAAGTGTAAAAAAATTGTTCGGTACAGCGATTATTCCGTTGGTACTGTTGATTTGTACGTTGCTATCACCAATTTCTAACAATTGTTTTGAAAACTCATGGGCAGCTGGATCATTTTGTTGGTGAATACGCATATTATGGTTCAGTGTCAATTTTTGTACATATCTCCAAATAACTGATGACCTCAAACAGCCATTTATTTCTTCAGCAGGAATTGATCCAGGAATGACAGGTTACGTTTGACGAAAAGCCCCTGACAGTAATATCAAAGCACCACCAAATAGCTGTTGATTACCACGTAAATCTTGCATTGTTCGATTAAATGCTTCTAGTGATGTTTTATTCGCCCCTGTACACTCATCACATAAAATAATGGACGTTAATCGCAGAACTTTTGCCAAAGCAGAATTTCTCGAAATATTGCAAATTGAAGTTTCAATCACCTGTACATTCAATAGCAATTCAAATGCAGAGTGTGCGGTCCAACCACCTTATAATAATTTAGTTGCAATTCCCGAAGATGCAAGTGCCAATAAAATTTTCTGTTCCGATCGAATAGTCGCATAAATCAATGATATAACGAACGCTTTGCCTGTACCACCATGTGCATCCAAGAAATATAATCCACCTGCATTATTGGAATATGTCATATACATGGTTTTGGTGAATATTCAATTTGGGTATATTTGATTGTACAAATAAACACAAATCATTAGAATTGAATTACTGCTCACGTTGAAATTCACGGTCAAACAAATCATTTATCTTACGATTTGGTGCGGTCATACTTTATCATACTTATGCTTTATTTGCAATCGTAAGAGACATATCTTCAATTATTATCAAAGCTTCGTTGTACATTTCCAATACATTAATCAACAAATTGACAGCTAAATCTTCATTAACAAAATGATCCGCCATTTATTGAATTCATTTCTTACAAAAAATGTGATAAATGAAGAACTGCTAGACCGATTTTGTGCAAACTTCACATAAACCATCTACTTAATAGTCCGAAAAAAGTCCTAAACAGTTGGTTTGGATAAGCGAGCCCGTTCTTTAGTTATAAAATTACAACGAAAAGTGGAATATATATATATATTTATATATATATATATATATATATATATATATATATATATATATATATATATACATATATATATATATATATATATATATATATATATATATATATATATATATATATATATATATATATATATATATATATATATATATATATATATATATATATATATATATATATATATATATATATATATATATATATATATATATATACATTACTATATAGACATTATTTATGTTGGTTAACGCATACCACCGACAGTCCTATAAAAAATTATTATAATATTTGAATTATTAAAAATTATTATATTATTATAAAATTTGATTATACATCATACAAAAATCTTAAGCGAGCGCGTGCCATCGAATACCGTCGGATACGTACTGCGAATCACAATGAACTTTCAAATATTTTAAATTTATTAATTACTTTTTAAACAAATAAGATAAATCGTTGGATTAGGTTACTAGTGACTCTAACACGGATATGTGTGACAATATTCAGGATTCACAAAATCGGCTGTATTATAAGACCTTCCCTTTTACGCTAGGGCTTTACAAACAAAGTAGAGTTTCATACTAACCAATCTACTTTCAGTACACTTACTTACAAAACAATCAAAAGTATTAATTTTAGCTTACCAAGGAACAAATGACTCTGGTTCGGAAACAATTGCCTAGATCTTAAAGGATGAATTTTTCATGCGGGTTTTAAAACTATGAACATTAAATGTATAAGTAACAAATTATCATTAAATATTTTACTCAAAATAAATAAATAAACAATCAAAATCTACGATAACATTTACATCAAATGTTTCTACATATCTTGGCAAACAAAATATTTGAAAATATATGAACCCTTTTAAGAATAATTAAAAATATATAAAAACTTACATAAATTTTATATTATATATAAATAATATCAATTTAAATAGTCACTAAATTCGAAAAAATATCATACTTGACAAGAGGAAATGTTCTTTTTCGATAAACCTTTTCTCATTTCCGATGAGAAAACACGTTATTTCAACCATCATAAACATGTAACAAGTCTAGACATCATCATCATCATCTTTATAATAATAATAATAATAAAAGTCTCACGTTTTAAACATGATCACTACCAACATATCACAAAAATATTTTTCTATATATTGTATAGGTAGGTACATTTGTAACAAGAGTAAAAAAATTTTCTAGCATTAAATACGATCAAAAAATTACATTTCCTTAAGAAATGTGTCATTCCAAAGATTAGTTTCCTGAAGGTTTTTTTTTTGTTACCAACGAGTAGAAAAAACATTAGAAGAGAGAAAGGTTGAATGTCAAGTATTCCAACACAAAATACATTCCAAATACTTATAGAAAAGAAATGTTGAAAACGATAATAAATTGAAATATTTGTACACTTTAAATTTGAACATCACATAATAAATTTAAAAAAATAATAATAATGATAAAAGTCTTCTCTTGGATAATAAAAATTAAATTAAGCAAAGGCTAATTTGTTTTGCCTCCTTTTGATAAATTTTATCACAGCATATTTGTATATTTCATCTCAGTACAGTTTTATATACGCAGTTTTATCCATAAATATCTATCCCATCATTCTTCAAAACTATTTTCAAGAAAAAAATTGTGCATATAAATCGTGGAAATTCCATGTGCACAGTTCTATTCAACAAGTGCTATTTTAGAAAAATAGAGTTTGCCTGAACCAAAAATTATTACAAAGGTTGTTTGATTGGTTTTGACATCGAGAAACTTTTAGACAATAATGAGATTCACAAAAAAAGTATAAAAAATTGAGCACCCAATTTAAAAGAGAAGGGTTTCATTTTTTGTGGATATCTAAAGAGCCGTTATAAATATCGAAAATCAAAAAAAAAAAAGATTCTTAATGTTAATTTCTTTTTTTGGCGTACAAGTTTTATAGTTGGTGTTATTTGATGAACACTGCTTTCTTACGATAATTTTTTTCTTTTATAACTAGCGAGGCTCATTTCAAATGATGATAGGAAATTGATTAACAAATTTTTTAATTTATTAATTTTGTTTTAATTTATTATTTAATTTATTAACGTTTTCAAGACAAAGCAGAGATCACCATGCATCGATTAAAAAGTAATATTCACATGCTAAGTGTCCATAGTAATGTCTTATAATTTATAAATACTCAACTAAAAATTTATACTAAGCTTAATTATGATTAATCTAACAGATTTTTACAATACTAAAATTATGAAAAGTAGGGTTTTATACGATTCTTCGATTTTAACAAACTTTAAATTGGCGGTCATTAATTATAAATTTCGACTCATATATTATGATATTAAAGTGATAAAATATAACTGATTCTTTCAAATAAAAATTTTGAGTTATATACAACGTTTTTTAAATGAACTGAAAAATACGAAAAATGTATATTAATCTCATTAAGATTAAAATGCCTTTACAGATTCCCAAGCTTTTGACTGAAAAATTTTTTCAGAAAATTATTGATTGTGTATCTTAAATGACAATATTTCTAACAATTAACACGAAAAACGTGGATTGTATGATATAAACTGTGATTGTTTTATTGACATTAATCGATATTATTTACAGGCCTTATATTTAGTATACCCTCTATGCGTCCCATGTTATTCGTTTTGGATCTTATAAGTTTTTTTCATTGTTTATTAAAATTCTTAATCAAAAATTTATAGAACATTGTGTAAGAGCCAAGAAAATCTATATGAGGTTCTTTTTGTCGCAAATATAACTTCATTTGTTCTGCTTAGTTCACTCCAAAAAATCTGGTATAGGTATTAATATAAACGATATTTTTTATTTTTATTTTTTTTTTGACAATGTATATAAAAAACTAAAAACTTAGTGTAACAAAAAACCGTGAACAGATAGGGAGATCACGAACACTTTGGTGCCATAATATGTCTATTATATTATGCAATAAATATTTTAATATTTCATTCTTAATTTTACTTCAAATCTTTTCTTTTTTGGTTTTTAATATATATTTCAAAGCAAAATGTGGTCACTGTGAGGGTTTCAAATTTTTATTGTTAAAGTGCGAGAACTCAATTAATATTTCCATATTTTAAAAATTATTTGGATTTCAAATTTATTGATTTTAGTTTCCATGGTAATGAAGCAAAATGAGAACTTATACAGCTCTAAAACGACGAAATTGAATGGAATAACCCTTCACAAAGTGCTCAACGTACCTATAAAAATTTTCACTCCAAAAATTTATTCAAATTCCGTATTGTAACTTTTAATTTCGTAAGAAGAAACTAAGGACTATTTGTTTAATAATTTTAAACAAATAGTACAAGGCTGCAAAAGAAAGGGTGAATTTTTATCCTGTCTTTGAATGGCACAATTTTTATAGATTGAAATTCGAACAATTTTAAGAAATCCACAAATATTACAAAGAATGTTCGCAAGCATGAGTAAGAATAAGTATAGCATAGGAGAAAAATAAATAAATATTGTGAAAAGATTTAAACATAAGATGAGAGGTTTCTTGAAAACAATAATAATTCTGAAGATAGTTACCATATACCATACATGCTGACTTGATGCTCTAATGATGTTATTTTCTGAGTAGGATTCAGTAACATAAAATGTGTTATATATTTTATTGATTACCTAAATATTTGAAACAACAGGTTCAGGTGCTGTGATTTTCTTTTTTCTTTACACTTTGAATTCAGTTTGGTCATCAAATGAAGTGTTGAATTTTCACTTTTCTAGAGAAAAGGTCACTCAGTTTGGTCCAACCTTCCTTGTTTCTAAGCATTTACATGGAAGCATATTATCTGGGAAGGTGGATAGGTAAGGTATTTAAAAATTAAACCACTTTACGTAGAAATAATTAATGTCATTCCCTTACGTAGTTATGACGTAGTAATTAATGTTACTTCTTCTATCAAAGCGAGTGAGACATTCTGAAATATATCACCCCTAGGCTGGGGTCTATAGAGCTAATCGTCGAAATCAGTGCTGATCAAATTTAGAAGGTTTTATTTAAACAGTATACTTTCTGGTTGGGATAGGATCCAGTAGAAGTGTATTTTGATAATAACTCGAAAACTCGAATTACAGTATAGTTAAATTCAAAACACGTATTTTCTTATGTAAAAATTAGATAATAGTAATTTAAAATACATTTAATGGATCAAAATTATCTTATTTTTCACAAGGTTTATATTACGAAATATATGTGATCAACGATATTGTTTCTGTATTTTCCAATTCTAAGTTTTGTGTGTTTCTCAGACTCGTTTAAAATAGGTTCATTTATAATATTATTTTAGTGAAAACTGATAATGGTGTTCTGAAATTATTGTATGCTTCGAATATGCTTCCTGCAAATATACATAATAGAAAGATTAATCTCTACTACGTAACCATTTTCATTCGTGATTGTCTTAGCCAATTTTATTTTATGTTTAGATAGTTTTCTCATATGGTTTTTGGTAGAATGCCAATTTTGATAATAGAAAATAAATGCCGACTTTAGACAAATTTTTTAATTGTTATTAATTTATTGCTAAGTTCAATTGATATATAATAGTTTATATATAGATTTATAGCTTTTTAACATAAATTTGATTAGTCAGGGTTAATTGTATTGTATTGTACTGTATTGTATGTATTAGAATATAATAAGTTTCCTTCCGACACCCCAAATTGTTCCCATTTCCTCCTATCGGAGGAATGGTACCACCTCGTTTCATACACATGATATGGTGTTTTTTAATATCAACTAGTAAATCTGTAGTAAATGTAGACCTCCTTCCGAACTATTTGAAACTGCATGTCCTTTTTTAATAAAGCATTAAGTGGGCCTACCATTTTGATTGAGACCTGTATAATAAACGGACTGATTTTGTGCTAATGGCTATATAGCTAAAGTAGCTAAAGTCACAAAAAAAATAAAAATAAAAAATAAAAATATTTCGAAAAATACTTTACAATACATAGTCAAATTATATATTTTGGATAAATAGCTTAAAGGTTAATGTCTGTAGTATCAAATTTTTATTTCTGAATCGTGATCACCGAGCTCTATTTTCACGTATTATTCATAGAAATAAAATTTGTAAATTAAGTGTTTTTAAAATAAATAATTCAAAGTCGGTTGAGCGTCATCAAAACAAATTCACAGAACAACCTATTGAGACCCGACTATGACTAAAAATCGTTTTTAATTCTCAGAGTAATGAGAGAAAAAATTGTATTTCAATATAGTAAAATAATTGCTAATTGAATAAATAATAAATATAATTTTCAAGGACGGTTATAAGTACTCCTTCGTTTTCAACTTTAACTTTTCTTCCTAAAATGAGAGTAAATTAAAAAATCCTATATTTTTTTCGCTTACATGAATTTTCGAGTTTATTGAGTTTGACGATTAATCAAACCTTCAATCTTTATACTCTTCTCATATATAAATAGACACATACAAAAAAAATGTTTATTAAATTATTTTATTTTTTTTAATTATGTATTTTTACTAAGAAGAAAAAAAGTTTTTTTTTTGTTTTTTGTTTTAAATTACGCAGGTTTTTACGTTGGTAAGATACTTGGTTCTTGTGTAAATTAAATAATAATTATAAAAACTAACATTGAAAAGTCATTGATCATCTATTTATTCAGTTGATATGTATGGTCAATATTCTGTCTAAAATCTGTATATATAAGTAAGTATACATCACAATACTCACTCATTCTTAATATTTTTTTCATTTTTTTTTTCACTTCCATATACAACGAATCTTACTACTCTTATAGAAAGCCCAAACGATATCATCTGTATAGTAAGATAGTACAGAGAATGTTTTCAACCTCACTTTAAGGTCTATGAAATCGTCATGGTGCTTTGCATCCGTTGGGGTTCTTCAAATTTTGATTTAATGATAAAGGTACAGACCAAACCACAAAGCTAGGAAGCTAAAAATTTTATTTTAAGCTGTCAAAATACAAAAAGTAAATTATTAAGCTACAATATTTAGTTACAATACATTTTTACAAACAAATTAACTTATAAAATAAACTTTGGAGAATAAAAGACATGTTTCGTCGGACACTTAGGTTAAGCATTGATAGTTCATAATCTTCCAGAAAGTTGTGTTTTACTGCTTTGATATTAGGATAGGCGAAAATAGAGTAAACAACCAGTGGAAGACAGATGTTTTTTTTTGTCAAGCAGTGGAGCAACTTCAGTCTATTATTTTCAAATGTAGGGACCCTCCGACACCATTTGATTCAGTGTTTGTTCTGGATAGCCACTGTTACAATGCTTAAAATTTACCGAAATTTTTTTTATATCGTTAGTGAACACTATGATCGGATTTAAAAAGTCTAAATTGGTAACAACGAGATTTAAAATTAGTAAGATAGGGTCACCGTATTTAATACCCGAGAGTAATATTATCCCCCTTAATATCCTTTTTTCTGAATAACGCCAACAGATGATAGTGATCTAAAACGAAAGCCGGTTGTATCAGTCGGCCACTGTGAAGAACTGATAAAACGACGTCCATAAAAGAAATTAAATAAAAATAAAAACAATTGCTCAAAGTGAGTTTTTAATTCAAATATTGTCCGATTTCATAAAATATTGTTTGACTTATTAACACGAATATTTTTCCTATACTTTCTTCGAATGTAAATCGATAATTTGCATGTAAAAACCAGTATTTGAATAATAGATGCATTTTAAAATTTTGGGAAAAAAATCAATTTTCTCTGAAGCATTGGTAGTGAATTTGGTGTTTCCTAAAAAAAATATGAAACTGAAACTATTTAATAGAAGCAAAAGTGCCAGGAAGAGCACTATTGCTGGATTTCATACTTTTGGTTGCATCCAACCTTAACTGTTAACAAAATGGCTGAGATATTTTATGTCTATCGTAAAACCATTAAAAAAAAAAATTCCGATTTGCTGGTGGTTGATGGACATCATATCCGTACAAAGAATTTAGTTGTGATAAACTTTGCACGTGAAACTATCATTATCTGCCTTCCCCGCATTCTACTAATCGTATGCAGCCTCTTTGAAGACATATTATGCCCAAGATTTAGAGAATTGGTTGAACAATCATCCAGGCCGAGTTGTCACTTACTTCCAAGTCGGTGCAATATTAAGGTGAACTTACTCAAAAAGTTGTAAAATCGATACAGTAATAAAAGGTTTTCGATAAACCGGGATATTTCACCTCAACGAAAACTCAAAAACTTTTTCAAGCAATGCAAACAACTCTACGCCGTTAGTCAATGATGAATCGTCATATCTAAGATCTTCAATAGAAAGACCAACAACTCTAATATCGCAAATGATGTAACTCCCACATCCCCATTTATAATCCCAATTGATATGCACCCCGTTCCACTAATTGAATTACCTTCTTCTTCAGCAAGGCAAGGAATAGCTATGATGGTCACGGCGTCAAATCATTAACAAGTATTAATTGAGGCAAAAAACAAGCAGAAGGTGGAAGATTCATATATCCAATTATTATAAATTCAATCCACCTGTATCTAAAATAATATTATAAATAAGTTAAATAAAGTAAAATAAATATTAACCATAAAAATTATGATGTTTTTTATATTTTCTAAGCATTATAAAGAGTTATAATGAGTAATTTACAGAATGTTACTCAATAAGAATTTTAAAAAAAGTGTTCATCATTGTTATTTTATCATTCAAAATACAATATTTTAATAATTAAAAACATATAATAGTATTTAATTAATATTTTATTTAATTTTTATAAATTCCATTATAGTGTCTATTAGTATAAGATTTTTCATTGACAGTGCATTTTTAAGGCTAACTACACTAATTTTACAATAGACCCATTTTGTTTTAGAAGAGGAATGAGGTACATTATTTTCAATAAATATTTTCGGAGCTTTATTATTCAAATGAGTGTTCATTAAAAAAAAATAATTATAATGAAAGAAAACGTTAATCCTATTTGTTGTAAATTTCTTCTACAGTAAACATTTCCAAACTGTAAACATTTGGCAAATATTGTCTCAGATTGAGCCATCGTATTAAATTAATTCACTTTATACATTACATACACTCAATATTATGTGCTTATAAATATTAATATTATTATCTCTTACGCCGAATCCTGGTACGTGGACAATATCTGTGGATGATACACGGAAATCTATAAAACTAAATTCCCATAATTTAACAGTAACGTTAGGTGTATTTTGAATTTCTAAAAACAAAACAATTGTATATTTTTCTGGAAATATTTTAATTTTGGTTTCGTTTTGAGGAATTATATAATCCAGAAGAAAATAATAATATCAGCAATTTTGAAAAATTAAACAATTTATTATCAATTAATGTACATTTAAAATTTATTCATTATAAGTAAACAGTCGAAATTTTAAGACTATTTATTAATCACCAATAGCCACTTCTTCGGTAAGCTCCTCCATAACCCCATCCTGATCGGCCATAACCATAACCCCAACCAGGACTGGCATATCCATATCCATAACCATATCGACGTCCATAGCCACCTAAGCCTCCATAACCACCATATCCTCCATAACCTCCCCAACCTCCACTATAGCCATAACCACGTTTAGCTCGTTCTAATTCTTGGTCAGTACTTTCACCATTCAATTCTGCAATTTGTTCAGAAGGCGTTGCTAGATTTCTTTCAGATATCTCTAACGTTTCGGTAGTTTCATCCACTGGCAATGCATTTATGTTAAAAACCATCAAAGTAAAGCAAAACTGAAAAAAATAATATAATTTTGGAAAAACTTAAAAATATAAACTTGTGGCTGATAGAAGATTCTTCATCAACGATTAAACGTGGGTTTAATTAAGAAAATACGACATAGTAAAAAATAAAATTTCTCTGTGTCGAAAGTAAAAGGAAATTAAAAAGATAATTTTACTTTCTGTTTAACATTGAAAAAGATAAGTTCATATTCTCTGCACAAAGTATAAATATGTGCTTTTATGTCTAGATGTGACATATTTGTTGAAAGAAAATAGATCTCATTTAAATTACAATTTAATTTAAATGTAGAAACACCAGGCTAGGATGTAAGGTGAATTGAAGAAGTAGTAACTTCTGAGTAAATATTATAAACTATAATTTTTTAAAAAAAGCAAAATTGTTGACATTCAAGTTTTCCAGAATAGTTTAGGGAACCTTTTTTGTTGTAGATCGTATATTAAATTGATGATTGCAGAGAAAAAAATTCAAATTTTTTCAAATTTCTGTTTTATTAACGATTTTATTAGCATAAACTACTATTAAATATGTACATTGACTTGAATTTATTTTGACGTTCTGATGAAAATAATTAATGATTGAAACGGAAAAGAAAATATGTCAAGTACAAACTGAGATAAAGACCCTCTTATGAAAACTGAGTTAATTCAATTTTATTAACAAATGTAATTTATTTTTGTATAAAACTGTAAAAAATTTATGTATCACTTGTTAATATTTGTAGAAAATATTATAATTTTAACTACCGCAAATTTTTAAAATCGACAAATACTCATTTTTACATATGGGCTAAAAAGTACAAAATTATATTAATATTTTTTTAATTTTTTTTTGCATATTTAAATAAATTGTGTTTGTTAAGTATTCAAAAATATTTAAATTTCTATTCGTATCATATTTGCGTATTCCGCAACAATTTCTATAATTTCCACGTTCCCGTAATATTCTATGAAATGCTTGAAAATTAATATAAAGATTCCGCTACATAATACTGAACAAACATAAACTTTGTAAAAATTTTGCTAATGATACGATAAGACGGTACGGTAATGAAACGGTATATAAGTAAATTTTTTTCGATATTAAATATTAAAAATTATAAACTTTTTCTTAAACGTAATATTAAATATTTCTCGTTTAATATTAGTTCACCAGAGACAAATTTTATAGAAAACAGATTTTATTTAGTTTCTACCTTTCTTAATTTCACTTGGAATCTAATTAATGTAAAATTTGAATTTGAATTCATAATAATTACTTACCGCTAACACACTTAACGAAAACACTGAATTCATTGTTAGCACTTTTTCTGTAAGACTCTTGTATAATTGAACGTTTATTGTTATTTGATATATTTGTTCAAATCTACCGTCATATTTATATATATTGTATTCTCAATGAAAATATGTCATCATCGAGGAAACTAAGTGGGTGTTGTTCAGTTGAGACACTTCTTGTGTGCATATAAAAAAGGGTTGTTGACCAGCCACACAATTATATCACACGTTGTGTTTTGATACTCAAGGTTAGTTTATTTTTACTTTATATGTTTGTTGCTATTTTTTTTTATTAAAAATACTGGTCTTCCCCAATTAAACGACATCTCACTTCAAACAGGTCTTAAAACGCAAAAGTATAAGTAAAATGTTATGTATATGATGTTGGTAAATTCACAAGCATGTGTAATAAAATAAACAATATGTTAAGCGGAAAAATATTTATTCAATATAAGGTTCTAAATATTTATACATTTAATAAAAATTTATTTTCCATACATATAAAGTAGAATATTTGAGACATAAATTAAAAAAACCCAAAACAAAAATTCTGGTTGGTTGTATTGTTGATACAACTGGAAGATTTTTAGTAGACACATTTATGTTTTATCAGGAAAGAGCAATTCAAATGAAAATAATTTTATTAGGCACAGATCGAAGATATTAATAATAAATTATATAAATTATATATGGATTATTATTTTTCAAGACTTTTTTTTATAAATTCCAAATTTAAACATACCGCATGCAAATTATTGTGTTTCTAGCATGCGGTGTGTTTAAATTTGCAATTTATAATACAAAAGTCTTGAAATTTATAATCTGTAATAAAGCAATTTTAGATATCCGTTTATACTAATAGTTATAGAGATTCAGTTTAGAGTGATTCGAGTTTAATTTCGATATGTTCATCAAAAGACGTCCATACAAGAGATAGCGATGTAACCAGGAAAGTGAGCAATTTAAAAAATTAAAGAAACGCAGCAGTTTATTTGCTTTTTTGATTCAGCACAGGCTAAGTACGGACCAATTTTAATGAAAATTTTTCAGTTTTAAGTTACGTAATAATGAGTTAAAAAAATTAGTTCCCCATCAAAATCCATTTTCGTTTTCGAAAAAACTTTGTTTTTTTTTTAATTCAACACAAAACTGAAATCATCGGCCGTATCGATTTCGCTGAAAACATAACAAGTTTTAACTAACGTAAATAAGTGAAATGTTATTTGTCTCGAGTCAATATCGTTTTTTTTCCCTAGACGAAAAATTCTGATGAATTTGTATTAGCCTAAAAGATTTTTAAATGGTATGATAAAAATTTGGAGTTAAAAATCAGCCGGTTCAGAAAATCATAACATAAACTTCGTACTGCGAAATTAATACACATTTTGAAAATTTTGAGATAATCTCTGTAGGAATTGAAACTAATGAAGTTTTCACATTTCTTTACTTTAATATATTTTTGTACTTAATTTTTCAAATGCAAAATACAGTAATTGGAAGCATTTATTATTGTTGGATAGTGTTTCAAAATTGACTATTAATTCAGTAATTTGGTAGACATCGTTACATAATGAAATATAAAATGGAATTTATCTCTTAATAAAAACGTATTCTAGTATTTGTGATTATGGGAAAAAACTCATAAATCTAAATAGTTGTAACCGGCGAAAGATCGCAAACGATACAAAATCAAACTTTTGAATATCAACAACTTTTCAGTCCCACAAGGATCCATTCTTAGCCCAGTCTTCTTTATCCTATACATCAACGATATGCCTCTGATTAGCGGAGGTACATAGCTTAATCCGCGAGGATGATACAACCATTGCCTAATCTTCAAAAACTAAAATTTTGTCTGTTAGTTTACGTGGATCATTCAATTTCAAAGCTGAATTGGAAGATAATACCGAGAAATCAAAACTTCTTGGCTAGATAATTAAATTAAATTTCAATTGGGATACTTAAATTGTAAATTTTGTGGCGAAATTTCTAAATCTGCTTACTGTCTAAGACGTCTTCGAGTCATAGTATCTAAAACATCTGTTTTGACTTCTTTTTACTGTCCGTATATTTAACCACATCTGAAAGTATGAAAAAATGAATGAAATGTAAGAAATTATGAAATTTTCAGTTTGGACTTGTCAGCAACTTTTAAGAAATTATTATTAAAACTAAAAATTGTAAAAGGATACATGTTTACTTTTTAATCCTAAGATTCATGAAGCCGGCTTTTAAAAAAATATCAAATTTTGACATTTTTCTCAATTTTTATTTATGAGGCAGCAATTTATACCAAAACAAATCAAAACATTTCATAAAATTCCACACGATATGGCTTTCAAATTTTCATTCTTATACAAAGACTCTAGAGTCCAGTTATTGAAAGTTTGGCAATTTATAATAAATTTCCCAAATACCTGTTAGAGCGCACATTATACTCTGTATTATTATTTTTATGATAATATTTAATTTGATTCTCCACTTGAAGCACAGTAGGAAAGCAAATTTTATTGATTTCCAGAATTTTTAACCAAAACGTTTTATTGGAAATATTTTTAAATCATTTTTCGAAAGCAAAGTATATCTGTCCTTTAGAAATATATAACATAAATTTTCCAGAGATATATTATATAAATATATTATATAAATTTATCAAATTTCATGAGAAATTTGATAAAGACTACTGTGTTGGGATCTATTCGTTTCCATTTGAGATCTTATATTACTTTAATGCCTATGCGCTATATAACAATACCAAGAACGGGATTCAAAAATCAAAATACAATTTTAGGTACTCGTACTTTTTATAAATTTAATATTTATATTTATTTCTTATCAGATATCCTTCATTCTTTTTGGCATTTTTTTTACTATGATCCATTCTTAAAATCACTAATACAATATAAGTATTTTTTAATTTATCTAATGTGAGCAAATACTTCAGATGTTAAGGACTCTTTAATTTACATATAGTCTCACAAATTAACACATATCTTAAAATTTTTACATCAAAACAATATTTTAAACGAAAACTACAGACTAAAATCATTTTTAATAGGATATTGAAAATTTATTTTAATTGCATAGCTTATCGCATATCCGCATGTCTTCTTTCTTTTAATCTAAATGGATATCTCCTTCAAAATTAATTATGTTTTTATAAATTTGATTATGCAATGATTATAATATAATCTGTACATAGACATTAAGAAATTGTGAATTTTTTTCATACGAGTTCGTAAGTATCGTGTCTCTAATTTAAAAAAAAAAAATAAATAAATTGTTTTACTCCGATTTCAAAGAATTTTTTTTACATAAAGTGAAACTCTATTGAAACGTTTTGTTTCGTGCCCGTGAATATTGAAACTCATTCAACCGAACGCGTATAACTTTACAACAAATGTACGAATATTTATAAATTTGTGGTAAAATACTGAATATGTTCAGGATGGTCTTATTTTACAAACATCGCATCATCAATTATTTTTCTAGGTATATAGCGAAATTTTCTTTTTTCACTTAAATACCAATATCTCGTAGTCCTTTCGTTCGATTTTGATGAAATAGAGTTCGATTATGTATACATGCTTGGTATGCCTTACATTAAATTACAGTAAACTGTGTGTCGAAATCGATTATTCAAGAAATTTATTAAAGTAAAATTGAAAATCAGAATGAATAAACGTGAATAATATAAAGCCAGCTTACGGCCCCAGAGAAGTTTTTGATATGTAAATGTAGAAAATAAATGTATTTGATTGCAACTGAATCAGCAAAGTTGTTTCAGAGACATATATATATATATATATATATATATATATATATTCAGTAAATATAAGCGATAATGATTATTTTCACATAAATGATGATATATCGTGAACCAATCATCCGATTTTGATAACAGTTTGTAAGTTGATGCATTTTGACCGGATCCGGTGATAGCATATTTTTTAAAATTAGCGCACCGTTGAATCATTAGATATTTGAAAGCTTAGGAGCTAGAGGAGACTAATTTTATGCTCTTCATGATTATTAGCTTCCAATTAAGCCCACAACTGTAAAAACTGTGAACGCCATCTCACCTGCAGGCTACATATGTAGTACTTTTCGAAGTCGATTGGCAGATAACATAAAGAACAGTTGCTGTGGTTTTTCTTGACATTCTTTTCTTGTAATTTTTTTTTTTTTTTTGTGATTTTATTTATGATGATTACCAATTTAATTGTTTTCTGATTTTAAATTCATAATAAAGTTGATTTCGTATACGTATCGTTATTATTTTATACTTTATTAACTGTTCGTGTAGAACGAAAAAGGTATGTTCAGTTATCAGTGTTATACCAATCCGGCCGAATTTAAAATTAGACCGCGTTGCAAATCCTAATGATATAATTTTACATTTTACATATAGAAATTTAATTTTTTTGAAATTAATCATACAGGATATTGAGGAAGGCGGAGCTTATTAAATGAGCATATTTATATATCGCAGGGACGTTTTGTGTCCATTATTGGCAGTGTGTATCATTTTCCACATTTCATATGTAAGTTTACAAAATGAATGTTAACCATAGTGGATGTGAGGAAAGTATTTTAAACATTCCAGCAATAATCTTAAAAAACAACTGTTAAATTCCTTTAGAAATTTAGTTATTATATGATTAACAAAATGCATTTGTAACCAAATCGATTCAAATTCAAATGATTACTTCACGCTTTTTATTACCAATATAAGGAATTTAACATATAAATAGCAATAATGACAAATAAAATAAAAATAAATGATGACAACAAGTAACACTATTAATTGGTCTAATACTTGAAATTTGTTCAATGTTTGAAAAATTATGAAAATCCTTTATATAATATCTTCATTTTATTATTATGAATATGCTAATTAACTGATTTTGAGTTATTTTACCGAATCCATACAGCTATATACTCGACAATTTAAAAGATAAATCTGGGACCCATAGACTAAATAGTGTAAATAATATAGAAATTCAGTTACTTCCTTTTTCTTTGGTTAGAATACACATTCTCCATTTCATCTGGTTATTTCTTCTTTTCATTTTTAAGATAAGATGAAGACTAATGAACAGATATACGAAAATGGACTAATTTTAAACTTTAATACTAAATTTGAGATTGCATTATTATTTTCTATCGTAACAAACCTTAAACTAAATTGAATATATCCTTTTATATTGAATTTCCATTTAAAGTATAGAAATGAAGTTTATGTAGACTTATAGAAGCAACTGTCGTAGAGATGTAGAAGCAATTGTAACTTCTGATTTTTACTACAACAAATTTTGGTGGGAAGTTTTACTGTTTTTTTTTTTTTTTTACGGGTTGTGGAAAAAACAGCAGATCGTTTTGAATAACTCTCCATGCCCTATGAGCTTACAACAAAAACGTTGATTGTAAGCAAATATAGAAGAAAAGAAAACTACCGGGCTTGTTATTGATATAAAGTTTAATGTCTAATTCCGATGTGGGAATTCATTCGTGAAGAGATACATTACACGCAATCTTTATTGTTCTTTACTTTGTTACATTAATCTCTTTATATGATTCCCGTGTTCTGCTTAATAAATTACTGAAATATATTTGCATCTGGAAATGTTCAGGAAAAAAGAACTCTATGTTTATTGTGAAAAGTATATGAATAGATCGTAATAATCTTACCCGCAAAAAAATTCGATTTTTATACGGAACCATAAAATTAAATTGCCTGCCATGCCTTCTTTAATTTATCTCAAATTTAGGTTATATAATAATTATGATTGATCTTCATTATCATTTAGTTTAAGTGTAAGAGCAAATTAAAAAAAGTTTCGGAATTTGACAGACCGAATTCTCCTTGGCTATGAGATTATGAATTTTACATAAAAATCTCATTTTATCAAAAAAATATATGATACATTTTCTATTTTATAGTACCAAAGTGTCATCAATTCATAAAATATGGTATAGAAAAAAAATTTTTTTTTCTATAAGAAAACGATGGAAAATTGTCATAAGAGAATGTTGATTGAAGAGTATTATTTATTCTTGTTTAAAACATTTACAATTTAAAACATATTGCTAACTATCCCACAAAATTGGTATATACATTTTTTGTTCGCTTTTTGAGATTCTTTCACATTTTGTTTTGAGCCAATTTCACATCAAATGGTTTTAAAATAGAAATAATACGGAATCCTTGTACACTTCATTTAAGTTTTTATAGCATCTATGCCATTAATTCAGTTTTGCTTTTTAATTCATTGTAAAGAATCACGTTCTGCGTGTATCAGTTCTTTATACAACATTAATTTAAGATTACAGTAAAACTTTTAAGACCTTGATAATGTTCTTAAGAGCTTGATATCCTTTGATGAAATGAGACACTATTTTCTGTAATAAAGACAATATTCTCGCAAACAAAGAAGTCAAAAAAATTATTTTCCAAGTGTAATAATTAAATAATTATCAATTTCTCAAAAATATACCGCCTTAATGACAGAAATGGATTTTGAATCAACGATTTTTAGTTTATTAAATGTGAAAGTGTTAATAGAGCAAGTTCGTTTCATTCTTAACATATCATATACAAAGTAAACGTAAACATGAATATCATTTTTCATCCCCTCCAAATTCTATGACTATAAAAAACATCATTTTTAGCCCATAATTATTGTCATATATTCGATTCAGTACATTAAGAGCACTATCCAATTCTTCTCCATTCTCGAAATTTTTTTTTGTTTTTAGATAATTTCTTCTATTTATCGATTATGTTTGAGTATTTTGTCAAAAAATTTTTTGAGATGCAATATTTTCCAAAACTATAGCATATACCTGAACCGTTTTAAATTTGAAATAAATCCGCTTTCAAATAGTTTCAACCTAAACAATTTTTTCAAATAGGATTATGAACAAATTAACGCAAATTTCAATAAAGTTTTTTTAAAGACGAATCACAAACTGTAAATTGATAATTTTATAAGTCAAGAATTTGTCACACAATATTTGAAACGGGGTTAAGTGTGGTCACTAGCTACCTGTGTTTAAAATGAAAAGAAAAGAACAAATTTATAAAGTTGCTAAGACAAGGGTTTTTACAACCTGTAGAGGTATAAGTAAATATCTTTGTCATATGTAGAGGGATAAAACATGCAATGTAAATGAATAACAAAAATTATGTTTTTACACTAAATCTTAATGCGTCTTTAATAGATTTAAGAGGCATGACGTTGTACAATGTAAACTTAAAAAAAAGAAAATATATTTAACAAAAAAATTTCCTTAGAAGTGGAAAAAATACAACAAATCTGATTCATTAATTTACATTTTTAAAATAATATTACAAAAAAAATATCCCCTATATCCTTGAATTGCACCTAAATACTTGACGTGTTTTAACCTCTATACATAAGTTATAGAAAGATGTTTTCTGAATGGGAATGATTTATAAAAAAAAGAGGCCAATACAAAAGAAACAATAGTAAAGTTGATTATATTGTAAGAGAATTTCCAATTTCGATTAGTTTTTTTAATTGTTGCGATTGTATTCACTGTCTGCCTGTGAGAGGCAGACAGGCAGACAGAGATAGAGAATAAAATTTTTATTTAACTGTAAATATATAGAGGGAGAGAGGGAGGGAGGGACAAAGCCAGAGAATAGATTCGCTATGAACTTGAAATGTGAATAAAAACGAATTCATTGTCGGCATTCCCATAAAATAAGGTAAAGGAGTTATTCAGTCACTGAATATTTTTAACAGGAGAAATGTACTTGTTCTCTACGTAAGTGCCATTAAAACTATTTTATAAGATCTTACTTTGTCTCGCTTGAATATTAATTTTAGAATTTTTCATCAATTTTTGGTTTGTTTCACTGCTTTCTATCATTTCACTTCCTTTTTTTGAATTTTTGTGGCAATACTATAAGCCTGAAAATGTACTTTTTATAAATCCATTTCAAAGCCTCAATATTTTATAATGATTCCATCTATACATAGAGGTATTGATTTTCAAATTTTTTAGAATTACCTTCATTTAATTGTGTCTTAGTAATAATGTAAATTGTAAACACTTCATTAGTAAATATATGTATAATACATTTAAGTAGAAATTTAAATGTAATTTTTGTATTATTATCGTTAAAAGTATTTATCATTATATAACAAGTTTTTGTTTTTTTTTTCTTTTTGAAAACTTTGTTGAATCGAATTAACAATTGGTCAAGGTTTTCATTTTTTCAATTATAATCCGTTATCGATCCAACTTAACTTTTATAAGTGACGTCGTTTTGAAGATTATTTTGCTGATATTAATATTAATTCTGGATAATTATGATTTATTTATAGACCTGTTTTTTTTTATAAAAGTAGGACGCTACCATGTAGCAGTAGTTTTTCAGAAGAATAATTAATATTTTTATTTTACACGTCCGATTATCATAATTATTTACAAAATTAAAAATTATTCGTCAAATAACAATAATAATAATAAAAATTTCATAGAAATCGGTACAGATTTTATTTCTAAAAATTTAATTATAATTTATGTTTATAGTTATAAAATCAAATTAACTTATTATTTAATGCCAACAAAAATAAAATAATAATTTTCTTTGATTTATGTATATTAAAACTTGGGAATAATAAAAACTTAAGGAAAACAATTGTCCTTATACTATTGCAAAAATTCTAATTCAGATTAATTTCATTGTCACAATGGGTTTTGTATGAAAATAAGATAACTTTTGCAATTATTTATTCAAAGTTAAGAACAAAAAGCACACCTGTGACATATAATAATAATAATTATTATTATTATTATATTTATTGTACATCACAAATCTTGGATACCGCTATATTGTCAAAAACATATAAAATATAATATAATGATCTATAAAGTATATGTCTACTTGTCTAATTAATTAAAATGCCTGGAAAGGTTTGATTAAAAAAAAAAAATAAAACCTTTATTCTTACTAGCGGAGAAGACGCGGTTTGACCCGCATAGTTTCCGTTCACGTGGGAATACAGAGATAAAAAGTAGCCTATCACCCGAGGATACTGTAGCTTCCAAACGGCGAAAGAATTTTTCAAGTTCGTTCAGTAGTTTTTTGTAGCAGTTTTAAGTTAATTCGTAACATACAAATGTTTCCTCTTTATAATATTAATATAGATAAGAGTAACATTCTTTCAGAGAATAGAAGGTGCTGTTAATTAAAAAAGTCTTTAATTGTCCTTTAAATTTCGCACCATTATCCTCCATTTTTAAATAATATGGAAATTTGATAATCAACAAGGAGCGTCCTGACAGTTCAATCAACACAAATGATTGTCGTTTGCATAATGAGTAACTGTGCGAAGAATGTTAATATAAAAAACTGTGAAGATTTTTATTCTCCCAAATATTCCCGTGACTGATTCTTATGGTTTCAGGTTGAAAATTAATAGTAGTTTTTTTTTTGGATGATGATTATTTATTTCCAACATGGTACAATTGTAATAATATTTTTGTATTTAATTTATATTTGAGTGTCCTGGTCGTATAATAGGCCATATTGAAGCAATGATAATCAATATGAGATTCCCACTTCAGATTATTATCTATCATTATACCAAGAAATTTACATACTGTAGATGTCTCAGTGACATCATTATTCATAATCAAACGAATTGGATCACATCTGCTCCTAATGTTATTAAAAACAAATTTTATTCATATTTAGCATGAGTTAATTTTTAATACACCAGATATAAAACATTTTGCTTGTTGATTGAATTTATTTGATAAGTTCATTTGATCTCGACAGTGATCCCAATAGAGAATTCATCTGCGTCCTGAATAAGAAACCCGTAATTTATGTGTAGGGAGAACAGCAGAATTTCACATTTTTAGAATATGCCTCGAGCTTGGCCAGGAGGAACCCTAGATTTCCAGATTCAAAGGCTCGTGATCATATAAGCTGTATATATTTCGCTCATTTCGACCATTTTCATTTTGTAAAAAATGTAATGTAAAACTCAATTTATACAGACGAAATTTCAATACATAATGTAAAAAATCAATTGAAATTAGACAAATATACATTAAATATCTTATAAATTTTTTAATAAAAACAGGAGGGTTTATAAAAACGGGAAACTAAAATATTCAAAACAATGCTGAGTACATAATGTCAGTTTGACCTTTAAGAGTTTTCAACCTTTACGAAGTAGTTGTAGTACTTAATAATACGACAGCAGGGTAAGGCTGATAATAATTTTCCGCTGGGTAATATTTGATCGTTGGCTTCGATTTTATTTATTCGTAAAGCTGAAGGTGCTCGTTTCTTCTGATTTCAAAATTTCTTTTCATTTGTCCTATGTTCCCTCAGAGTTTCCGCAATTTAGCTTATAGATTCCAGACATTTACATTTTGTCCAACTTTGTTTTGAAATTCCATATGAGATTACCTAATTTCTGCGGGAGCGTATAAGAAACGTTGAACAGTCTTTACTTAAGTTATGACCTACTTTATATGATATTTTTCCAAAGTAGGTGCTAGTCTTAAAGCGTCATCTTTCAGTTATCACTTCTTGGAGAGTTGATTTCAATGCAAGGCGATGTCTCTCTTTGTGTATGATTCATTATGTCAACAATAAATCCATAGTTAATTGTGATCTGTTTAATTATTTTAATCTCATTTTCCGATTTTTCTTTGTTAAAGGGGGCTGTTAATTGTCTGTATACCATAGAATGATAAGGAGACAAAATCTCTCTATATTGGTGTTATAAGTCACTAGTAATTGGTATATCACTGGATGTGAATTTTCTAAACATGTGAAAAGCTTTTTATTTTTAATTATTTGTGTAATATGAAGGATATTTAATCTTGAATTCTGTTCATTCTTTAGAATAAATTGATTTTTGTGTCAACTAAAAATTCAACCATTGTACGAAGTCATCAAGTTGGCTATGGAAGCCATGGAAGTATATAAAAATATCGTCTACGTATTGTTACTAAAATTTAATTGATTCAGAGTGACTTGATTTCTATATTTGTTTTTCTAAATTTGCCACGTAAATTTCTAAGAAAAGAGTAGGATGCCATCGTCAACCCTGAAGTTTGTTGATATTATTTACTGTTGATTGGAATATTTTATTGTAGAATATTTTCACGTACCTCAAACCGTCCGGGCAGCGTAGCCATATAAACAGGCCATGCACTATTTTTTTTCATTTTACATTTGAATTGGTTAAGAAATATTAAAATTTCAGAATGTAAATGTATAATTAGTATAACAAAATGTAGAAAAAGGAAGTTTTCTAATAACAAAGATTTCCTCCCCTTGCAAACATCATTACTCAGTAATATGTAGTTTGGGTGATAAATCAAAATTTAAACCACCAGTGAACTGTTTGAACGTTGAATTTCAAAAAATTATATGTTTGTTTTCATTTAGGTTGGTTGTAATATAATAATATCATCTGTTCAAAATATAAAGCTTTTTAACTCATTTGTTTGGACTCTGATTGTTTAAATAAAATATAATGATAGGGTCCTTGCTTACGCTATTACAGCTTAATCTGTTCAAAATCTGTTATAACAGGATAATTGTTCGACTTTACTTGGATCGAATTTTTAAAATCACCTTTTCATTTATTTATTCATGTTATTCATTTATTTAAGCAAGCGAGTGAATTTGAGCAAAGAAGATTGTACTACAGATTAAGACTTAAATCACGGGAATGTTCTCAAAATATCTGGTTCAATCAACAATGTATTAAAAGAAAGTGTTTCCCGAAATATATACAGTTAAAATGTGTTTGTAATAGTATATCAGCGACAAAAGCGATCAAAGCTGCCAAAATAACATGGTTAAAACAAGAAACCAAATCTTGGTTCATAAAAAGAAATAACATTATGGTATACACCAAAATCCTGCACATCGAATTAACCTCTAAATTACACCCAATAGAATTTGACGAATTTGACATTAAAGTAAGAGACCAAGTAAGTGAAAGAATACATAAAAAGTATTTGATACAAAATAAAAAATTAGAGAAACTATGTGCCGTACCCCAAGTCACAAATACACAAAGTACCAATGACAATGAAGGAATAACAAAATTTGGAAAGCGTACTATCAACATGACAGACATAGTTTTCAACAATCAAGAAATGCAATTATTGAATAAAGGATGCAAATACACACCGAAGATAAAGTTTAAAAATCAACTGGAAACATTAATTGTCGACTCAGAAGTCGCTCTTATAAATCACAAGGACAGTCTTACAGTCGAGTTAGTCAAAAAAGCTTTTAAGGAAATGACAATCAATAACGACAATAAATTCCATTTATCAGATTCCAAAACATTAAAAGGTCTGAAAACGAAAATTCAAGACAACAACCTAACTATCACCTTAGCTGACAAAGGTAATTCAATAATAATTCTTAAAAAACAGGATTACGTCAACAAAGTAGCAGACTTTTTCCAGAAGGAAAGAATTCAAAGACTTACAAAAGATCCCACGAGTAAATTCCAACAAGATTGCAAAAAATGCGTAAAAGAATCGACAACTCTCTTCAGTGAATTTGAAAAACGAAACCTAATAGAGATGAATCCAAGATCACCAATTCTGTATGGGCTCATCAAAGTGCACAAAGATTCAGCGCCTATTAGACCAGTTGTTTCGTATATTGGTTGCCCTACATATAAACTTGCAAAGTTCTTGAATTCACTATTAAGAGACAAAATGCCTTCCAACAAGCACTGCATAAAAAATTCGGTAGATCTGGTTGAAAAACTGACACTTTTTGAAATAAATAAGGGCTACAAATTGGGGTCTCTGGACGTCTGCAATATGTTTAGTAACATCTCGCCAAATGAATGTGTAAATATAGTCGTGGACACATTGGAAAAACAAAATACAAATCCGCTTATCATCTCAGATCTAAGCAATGTTTTACGTATGGTTCTGAAACAGAATTGTTTTAGTTTCAACAACAAAAATTACCGACAAACCACAGGCTTAGCAATGGGCAGTCCTCTAAGTCCACTTCTGGCAGACATATTCATGGCGAACTTAGAAGATAAAATTCTCAGTTCTACACTAGCCGTTAAACATATAAAGTTCTGGCACCGCTACGTGGATGACGTCATTATTTGTTTTGATGGTACTATGAGACAAATGGAGAGTTTTCTGGATTTCGTCAATTCTTTCAACGTCAAGATTCAATTTACCTTGGAAATTGAATCAAACAATGAAATAAACTTTTTAGATTTAAAAATCAAAAAAGGGAACAACCATTTGGAATATGATGTATACAGAAAACCTTCATACACAGACACCACTATACCATGGGATTCCATACATCCTTGGAACCACAAAATGGCGGCATACCACTCAATGGTAAACAGAGCTTTATCTATTCCAATGTCAGTGGCTAACTACAAAAAAGAAATTAACACCATCAAATTAATAGCCAGAAACAATGGATTCGACCCAGAGATAATAAACAAAATGGAGATAAACAAAAAATATAAAATAGCTCTTAAATCAGTCCTCCCAAGCACCGAAAAGCCAAAAGATTATAGGTGTTTAACATACTTTGGTGATGCGTCGAAAAGGATCGGTGAAATATTTCAAAAACAAGGTGTAAATATTGCATATAAACCACCGACCATACTAAAACACCTTATTCTCAACTGTAAAGACCAAATCGACAAAAAAACCAAATCAGGAGTGTATAAACTGTCATGTCAAGATTGTCAGAGTTGTTACATTGGACAAACAGGGAGATCCTTTAACTGTAGAAGGAATGAACATCTTAGATCATACAGGCTGAAAAAATCAGACTCTTCTTTTGCCAACCATCTACTCGAACACAACCATAATGCAGACAGAAACTTAGAAATATTACACATATCAAAAAAAGGGTACAAGCTGGATGTTTTAGAGGCCCTGGAAATTTACAAACACAAAAAAGGACCCCAACCTATCCTGAACGAGCAGACAGAAACCACGGTCCACTCAAAACTATTCTCTCTACTGGAATAATTGAAGTTTGACGCTACGGGTGTAAAATTATTTTAACCTTTTTACAAAAAAAAAATTTTTTTAAATTCTGACTTTAACTTTTTTATTTTTACCAACAATATTTTAAAATAGTATTGGTACATTTTTTATATTTTTTTTAACCTTTGACTATAATTTTTAATATGTTTTACTAAGTAATGACACTGTATATATTTTATTTTAATTTTTGTACATAATTGTTTTTAATAAGTTCAAAAAACACAAGGCCAGATTATATCACATGTAATACAACAAACAACATAGTTGTTTTTGAACACAAAAATTTTTGTATAAATACGAAGAATCAGTTGTACAAAATCGCATTTGAATATGGAGTAATATCCGAAACATATGTCGCGAAATAATATAAATTATTAATAAAGTGGTTTAGCAAAAAAATTAAATTGTATGAATTTATTTATTCACACAACATTATTAACACCTTTTCATTCTTTAGAGGAAATAATTTCCAAAACTCCGTTTAAAGTCATCATATTAGACAACCGTTATACTAATTTCAAACTTCTAGACCAAATGGACCCGCCTCTTTATATATGGAGATAGATATTATTTATGTCTATCATATTATTCAGTTAAAAAGCTAATGGCTGTTGAGGTATCCATATGTCTCATTTGGACATATAAAACATTATCATGACAGTGAAGGACGTTTCGAGAAAAACATTTCTAAACATTGATTAAAACATATTTTTTTCGAGAAAAACGTCATTCTTCATTGCGTCTATTTTCACATTAAGATTTTTCATACCAAACTTCATTACATTTAGATAATTACATTTTGTGTTATTTATGCACAAAAATAGTGTCTATATATTTGTGTGTATCTTTATAAATAATAGTCTTATTCTATAAAAATAATCTTCTTGCAATGCAAAAATTTTTACTAATGCGCAAAGCATTGGGCTAAAATAATAGGAAACCTTCAGCATCATTTTCCTTGGCTCTTCCCGTGTATTAAATGATGTTATATAACGAAAACCTGTTAAGTGACACAAATTGTATATTTCAGGAATGCAAAGAGCCACATACAGAGATAAACACGATATGATGGTAAATTAATATAGGAGAAGCTTAGGTATATATGTAAAGTATTGTGCTGACATTATGAAAGGATGTTGTATTGTTGTATTATAATAATAAACCTTACAATAATGATCAAAGCATTAATATGACTTCTTAATAGATTGATACCTGCGGAGTGCAAAATCGAATATACATTAAAGTTTACGGGATGTGAAATAATATATAATACAAAATAAGTACTGGAACACGAAAACAGTCATTATTTATGGGGAACCAATCATAGCTAAAACAATAATAGAACCGAAATAGCATTCATTTTATTACCAGCAATCCTGAAGTACGTTTGAAGGATGACATTTACAAACGACAAATTGATTATAGCACAAAAACCCCTAATTTTAGTCTAATTACGAATGATCCTCTAATAGAAAGAATTGTTTAATAGATTTACTTTAATAACCCATGTATCGTTTGAAATCGGAAAAATTTAATCACTTCAAACGATTTTCCTAAAAACTATAGTCTCGTTACTAATTATCGTATAATTCTTCGCAACAATTTTAGGTATCTTATACGGCTCATATATAGAAACACTAAAATAGGAACCAGCCTGACTTTTGCGTTAATATTAAAAATCGAACTAATATATTTAATCCTAAAAACCGTAAAAAATAACATATTTCAGAAAAAAAAAAATTACGCAACCTTATGTAATATATATATATATATATATATATGAATACGTAAGAGAAATAACATCAAATATAATTATACTTTCAGAAAATTTGTTTTTATCATATATTACAAAATCATTTAATTTTATTGTAACGGATAGATTAAAAGCCTGTTCAACCAGAAATATACTACAATACCAGCAGCAACTAGATGAGATAAGTGAAGTGTCGAGGTATCTTCGATCTTATAGCTAGTTTCATAATTATATGAAAGCTTTAATGACTTACTTCATCATGGTTTTAATTCAATCCTACTAATAGATTAAACTTCATCCAATGTTACTAATGCATTTTAAGGATTCAGTTTCTATTGAAAATCATGGAAATCTTTGTGCAAACATCTTAAAATATACGTATAGAAAGATAATTAGAAAAAAAAAAGATATTCAGTCAAAGTTTGAAGTATATAAAATTTTTCACAGAATGATTTTATATTTAAAATAGGTATCGACTTAATGTGATTCCAGATTTGTATTTGTATTTCTATGTATAAGATTCCGGCCTTATTGGAAGTATTTGTGTTAATTATATTATATTCACTATTTAAAAAATCACTGTTGGTTTGAGAAAAACAAATCGCAATTATATAAAAATTGATGGGTTGCATTTTCTTTCGTCTTTTGTTTCCACTGTATTTACAATCGGAATTTTTTAGAGCATAAATATTTCATTATTGTATGTTTTGTCTATGACAAATTTGTTCAAAATTTATGTATGGATAAAATTCAAATAACATACTACATATGTTCATACTAATTTCAATTGGATTGTTTTTTTATGTTCATACTAATTTCAATTGGATTATTTTTTTATCAAGGTTAATTAAATATACCATGAAAAATATTAAGTGTTGGTAAATATAACTGAAAAAGACATGAATTATCCTTAAGATTTTAACGTAAAATTCGAATTAGAAAAAGCCTCAAATCGTTCATGTAAAATTGGTTTGTGTAAATAACAAACCTGTTTGACATTGACTCAGAATTAAATCTATATTTATAGTGAAAAATCTAGATAAGAAATTGATGAAAAACAGATAGTTATAAATGTAAGATTTATATATCGAAAAAGTTTGATAACTGCTGTCAGATGAATGATGTTTACTCTGTCAATTGGGATTTAAAATTTTCTTGTTTTTTTCTCTTATAAATGTACACACACAAAAAGAAAGTATCATAAAGAATGGAGAGAAAAAACATCTAACATAACAAAATGATGAAAAATATCCAAACCAATACAAGTCAGTTGTTGTTGTACGCCACTGAACATAATATTATTGTCCCATGGGAACATATTGAAAGCCTATTTGATAGCATAACATACATGTAATAATACATCGAAATGTTCTTTAGAAGACTGATATCGAAATACTAGCAACAAATTTTTTACTAATATTTTTAGGATGTTGTTGTGTTGTGTATTTTTCGATGCGTGAACATGAGAGTGGTTAACAATATATAAGTGGAAGTTACTAAAAGTTGCTTAACTCAAATTTTCTCAACTTAAACGTTCACAGTACAAACTTTCTATGTAATGGCGTATCATGTCGGAAGGGACTTCTTAATCGATTGATGCTATCGTCTTCATAAATCGATTGATCGTCAGGTTAAACTCATTCTACAAAATTTTCTTGTTTGCATGTAAATAGATAATATCAAAGATAAATTATTAAAATATTCAAAAGATTTAATTACAAAAAATCGGAAATATAAATAATTAATTTAAATTTGTCAATCATATCATTTGGTTGATGAAGTAGTCACCATAGATACGAAAAAACAAATGTATGGTACTAAAGATGCATACACAACATAAAATTGAAATATAATATTAATTAATTTTCCGCAGCTTGGGTCTCCACAAAGATTTTGAAAAACAGAATCAATTAAAATTTCGGAATATTTTTAAGTATAATATTTGTCCTTCAAAATCACGGTTATAGGAAATAACCAATATGCACATGAGCTATTTAAAAAATTTATCAAACGTAATTTAAATGTTTTTATTTTTATGTGTTTGTTTTTTTTGATGTTCCATTAAGGATTTTTTAATTTTTTTTTTCTTTTTTCAATGAATGTTTTTGGTTTTGTTGATTGCATATTTTTGTTGAGTATCTAAACCATTGGTACTGTAAGTTATATCTTCACTTGTTCTTCTTAATAACGTTGAATATGTTGATAATTATTTTGAAAATTTTAATTTTGTATAGTATTTTAACATTTTTGCATACGGAGAATAGTTTAACATTTAATTTTTATAATTTCTTTAGTTTTTTTTATCAATTAGACTATATAAATGCGTTTCTCTTAGAAAGAAAATATGTTATTAATTGTCAGAACTCAATTAATTATTTTATTTTCGCATATAGGCAATAAATACATGTAAAGTAGTAATAACAAGTGTTTTTTTTAGCGAAATAAGACCTGAAATTGTGACGAATTTAAACAGTTTACGAAAAACTGTTTCAAAAATAAGTTGTACGTTTAAAATAAAAGAAATTTTTTTTCAATTCCTTATATATCAAAAGTTGGATCATGGATCCATTGATTTTGCTCGTTCACGAACTTAAACTCACGTTTTATATCTAGAATACGCCACCACAGTCGAGTAAACAAATTAGTTTACTCAGACATATATATGTTGAGTATAAAAAGTCGTCGTACGAACATCGTACGAAAAAAATGTTTAAAATAAAAATTGTATCAAGAATAACGTAGAGAATTAATGAAATATACATTAAATTTTTATCCATTGGTTTCCATTTTCTTCAATGCAATTAACGTTGTTTAATTTTAGTCAATACAAAAACTTGCAATCTTCGGATATTAGTTATTCTTTCTAAATTAAATTGGTTTTTTGAGCTTTTTCATCTAGATTGGTTAAAGGATACACCAAGTATAAATTCATCGTCATCGAACACATTACAAAACTCAAATAAAAAATTAGGTATATTAATCATTATAAAATTAATTTCTTTCTCATGGAAAGAAATCTATTCCAATTGTATACATATTGGCAAAATTGCTTTCCAAACTATTAATTAAAACATGTTCAATAATAGAAATACGTTAACGTTTATTTAATGATAGCAGTCTACCAATACGGGGGTAATCAACAGAAAGTGAGAACCAAAAGCTTACGTAAATACTACAAATTAGGTGTATGATAGGAAAATTTGGAAAAAAATTAAGGAAAATAATAAAAATTTTGAAATTATATAGAAAAATTATTTACAAGTAAGGTGAACTAACGGAAGGCAGAAATAACATATAGAGCCTATAATGACATAGTGAAACTGAAAATTAGTAAATTAAAAACTGCCCTGAAAAAATAACAAAGTGGAATAAAACTTTCAAAAATATATGGGAAACTGAGTTCCAGGCTAATTGGTTTGGTAGTTCGAACAATATATAAATACAAATACTAGATGTAGTTCCATATTGCAATCGAAAATTTTGACTATGCTTATAACATACTAATAAATTGTCCCATCAAATATAAATAACAACAATGGCGCAGGACATCAAAGTTGTGAGATAATACGAAAAATTTAAATATTAATTGCTATGGGATGTTTCCGGAAATGAATATTTAGCAGATCATTTTCAGGCGAAAAAAAACAAGGTGTAATTATTCAAATATATCCGTCAGATTTACATAATAACCAGAAATTTAAAATTGTCGACAAGCTTAATTATATTTATTATTTACGTGTACTGATTTACACCTGTTCCGTTTTATCAAGCATATTTATTGGCATTTACCAACATAACATTTTATTAGACGTCGTCTTCTATTTTGTAGTTTTTTTTTTCAAATTTAGATATATTTGCTTGGATTTTTGAATAAATTCATTTTTTCTATCTTTGGGTAGCAATTATTAAAAATTCAAGTTGTTTATTTATTGTTATTTTTCATCATTTTATAAAATTATTCTACTACTAGGCTATTTCCAGAAATTCTTATCATCACACCTAGTTCTTAGTGTTTTCGTCAATTTTCACAAGTTAATCTGTCACTTCATCATTATTATCTTTATTCGACTTAGCAAACTAGTTCATCCAAGTATCACGTATTTTAAACTTTGGATTCCTACATAGGAATCCACTACACACAGATTTTTTTTACTGGTCTACCTGTCTAAATCAGTAAAATTTTCTACTTGAAAATCAATCAGTGGCCTAATTTCATTTTAATATTTTAGATTAACAACAAGCTTAACTATGTTCTTTAAGATACAAATAATATTCACACACTCTTGGGTAAAAATTGAAAGACCTGTCATAATTTCAAGTCAATCCATAGACTACTTATCGAGTTTAACAAACAAAAACTTTCGAATGATATATTTTTTTATACTTATATGGACTAAAGTAATTCTTTTTCCTATTGGTTACTGATTTCTTGTTGTCCAACTGAACTTTCGAAAGTCTTTTTCAATCAAATGTGAATTCACCATACACTTTACGACTTAAAACAATAAATTTGGTACCGAAAATATTATTATTATATTCTTAAAATCTATAATATAAAAAAGATACTCAACGGATTCATTTCGTACATGAATCTTCACGTTTGACTGATTTTTATTTGCTGTTTTTATTTTTGATACTTAAAAAAATTAAATTTCAAAAAAGTAATAACATATTGGTCTTAGAAAAATATAACATGTTTTTATATAGGATGATTCGAAGTTCTTATCAATTTTCAAATGTTTGACAATATATAAAGCCTATTAAGCACTGAGAATATCATGGTGATATAAATCCGCAATACATCAATTTTTACATCTTTCTACGGCATTCGGCAATATATATATATATATATATATATATATATATATATATATATATATATATATATATATATATATATATATATATATATATATATATATATATATATATATATATATATATATATATATATGTACAGGCTGATCTCTTCCAAATTCTCAAACTTATAATATATTTGCACAGTATTCGCAGGCCGCCTGAAGTTTTTTCAGAGAATTTAAAATGCAATAGTTAATATTAAAACGAGGAACACAGTATTTTTCATCTATAATTTGCGCCTTGTGAAATATGATTCCTTGAGACTTTTTTCTTAGGGGCTATTTGAAAAAGAGAGTACCTACACTTCAATAGGTTACAATTTATGCTCAACTCAATAACAATATTCTTAGTTAAATCCGTGCCATTTCCCCCGAAATTTAGCAAAAAGCCGTGGCTTCTATCTTTGACTTTTTTAAGCGGAATATGGGTGACGTAATAATGCGTGACATGCGAGACGTAATTTTTCATAATTAAATTAACAATATTTTCTATTCATTTGGTGGATTTTGATATAATAACGTTGACAATTTATTTACCAAACCTACCTGGCCATAGCATTAAAAATAAAACAAAGACAAAACAAACAAAATCTACGAAACTAACAAAAACAGTTTTGTAAAGATTCGAATTTTCGATTTTTTGTGGTTAATTCGCTTTCAATACTTAGGTACCATTTTATTTCGGTTTGTTTAAAGCTACTAGAAATCACAAATGTTAAGAACGATTATATCGTTGAAAAACTTCCTACCGAAAATAACCATTCAAATATGTTTTGGTTAAAAATTTATTGGGTTTTCCAAGGCCGAAAAGTAAATCATCAAATTTTTTTCTGCGATTTTAACTCAAAATTTCTCAATACCATTATCCATTTTGAATCGTGATTTATTGCATTATATGTATTGTTCAAATTGCGCTCTTGGCATGGTATTCTCAGCTATAATTCAATGGCCTGATAACACTTAAATAAGGAAATTATACTGAGAATGAATTTTAGTTTTTAAGTGATCACAAAATCGATATTTAACAATTTTTATTGTAAATATTAGGTATAATATTGCACCATAACAAAGCATTATATTTTTAGATCTTTGAAATGATATGATGTCATAGAATCAATTTTTTACTATTTACCTTTATTCTTTGTATCGTTTATAACTATTATTCACAGGAAAAATGACTTGATGATTTTGTAAATACCCATAAGTATTTGTTTATCATGTCTATCTCTTGTAAATTATAAGTATAGGCTATCTAAATTTAACACAAAGATGATCTGTTCAAATTTTTTTGTTAAAATAAATATTAATGGCACTGACTTGTCGGACAAAAAGTCTATTGCAAAATTATAATCAACAAATTAATTATAATAATTAGGTTAAATTACAAAAAACATACTAATGGTAAGTTTGGAGTACCTTCATATAGTTTAGTGTAAATATGTTAACTTTGAATAATAATGATTACAGCTAAAGAAAATGTCAAGTCTTCATAACTGCATAAGTGCTTAGCTAATTTTGTTTTTGAGGCCGATAGATTACAAAAGTAACATCGGCAGATTTTTAATATCACGAAAAATCCAATCTCAATGTCAGTATCTCGGACTGATTTCAAACAATATCTCGAAGCTAATCGTACAATTATCATATATTTATTTTTTTTTTATACTATTAATTATTTTTATGTAAAAGAAGTTCCTTTTCATTAATAGACGTTTTTATATAATAATTTAAACAAATATTGTGTGTAAAAAATATTATTGTTGTAAAGGAAACTTATACATTTGGTTTGGAAATAATACATAACGGTATCATTATATAACATTTCAAAAACGTTTTCTTTTTTACATAAATTGTAATTTACAATCATTTAACTTTTAAGATTGTTTGTTAAATATTTTAGTTTAAATCCGCTTTCTTGGCATATGTCTTATTCAAAGTCTAAATCAATCTCTCTGTTTTAAATAACACTTTTGTGTGTAAACAATTGACATCGATTATTAAAACATATAGATACAACGAAATTTTGGGGGTAAATACAATGGATTTAACTAGAAAATGGTTTTTTTGTTATGAAAAAATATAACCAATCTCATTTTAAAACCGCGTCACATTAGCGTGTTTAGACGAAGAAAATGTTTTTAAGGATTGTATTTAACTATCCTTAAAGTCTTGAATGAGACATCAAACATAATCTGTAATGTATTCCACAGTAGTATACATTGTAATTTTATAATTTTAGCGAATTTTATTTCAAAAATAATTATTCAAATATAATGAAATTTCACATGCACAATCTTGAGATTTTAGTGGTGGTAATGGTTTAGATTTTTTCCCGAAAAAAACCTAAAAGTAAAAGTAAAATCATAATTTTATTTAAAATTTAGAAGTGTTTTTTCGCAAAAAGAAAGATTGTGCATTTCAAATTTCATAACATTTGGTTAGTGTTTTTCTAATGGCAAAATACGTGCGTTACTTGTTTCCCAAAAATTCAGAAAAAAATTCAATGTATATTACTTTGGAATTCAATATATATAATCTCATTTGTAGATGTCGTTTTCTGCGATTTCTAGACCTTTAAGGTACAAAAAACTAAAAAAATTTAGGTGTTTTTAAAAAAAAATTACGGTATTATCATAGTATATACTGATGGTATTTTTATTCTGTAGGAATATAGCAAGCTGTAAATCGTAAGCAGAAATATATGTTATAGATAATTCTTTCAAAGCTTTGCATATAATAGGAATTCCCGTTATAATTATAATGTATGTATATTAAACTTTTATAATTTTAGCATAATTTTATGTTTGTAAAGTCCCGGTCAAAACAACGCACCTACCTGAACATTTTATGGTTATTTAAATTAAAAAATACATATTTTTTATAGTGTTTTAAGGTCTTTAACATGTTTAATTTTATTTATCTAAATATAACTTTCATTTTATATATTACACCATAAAAATCGTGTATTTTTTAATTTTAAAAAACATGAAACGTTTAGATAGGTGCATTTTGTTTAACCGGAACTATATGAATTCAAAAAATTAAAAACTTATAAATTTTTACATAAATTTTCATATAGATACCTAGAGAAGAAAGAAACGATCTAAAAACAATGTATTCTTTGGCCCTATTAATAATAGTTAATTTATTACATCATTACCTGGACTATATATTCAGTATTCTATACTGTCAATGAAATAACATGAATGATTAAAAAGAAGGTCATGAAACAAATTATAATTTTGGAGTGGGGACTGCTTGCATTCATAACATTATTTGATAAGCATATTTTAATGACAAATGCCATGCTATATAATACTACTTACAACAATTTTAAAGTACAACGTGTCTTAATAAAATACTAAAAATATGTTATCAAACAATTAAAAACAACTATGATAAATTTATTTCTTCATTATTAATTTATTTATTGTAAGATAAAAGAAAATGTACGGTTTGCTTTGGTATATGTTATTACATGAGATACTTGCTCGGTTTAATTATTTTGTAAAAAAAACTTGTAAGTAAATTTATTTTTAAATCATAATGTTAATATAACCTAAAAAATATTTTTATTTTTAGGTGGAACTGAAGAGAAATATAGATTATTGTGTATAGTGTGTATATTTTTTGGTGCCATTTATTTTAAAAACTTGCAATTTGTATTTCATAAATATTTGGGTGATCGTGATTTATTTTTATTTTTAGTTTTACATGCATGTGATTTAACTATGGTATAATAAATTAATACTTGTACGATTTCTACTTTTTTACAATTTTTCAAATATTTATCCTAATGTATTTCACTATTGGACGTTGGGGCATGGAAAGAATTACCAGCGTACAATATACTGGCTTATATTTGCTTTGCATATGTAATTTATTTTAACTTCTGTATTCTTTCAACGATGTCGAAGCATACTGTTTTTACGGACGGGAATTTTTTATTATTTACTGAAATATTTTGACAATAACCAAAATTCAATTGTTTCAAAAATATGAAAAAAGAAAGTTTACTAATTAATATAAATATATTGGTGAAATAAGAAACGGTTTACCTAATTAAGGCCCTGAAATATTCTATTATTCTTTGGTGGGCAAGAGATATGTACTTATAAAAACCCTTTTTTAAAACATTGTGTTAAAGAGAAATTTTCCTATTACAATTTGTTTTGAATCACTTACATGACATGTCTTTGTCGCATAAACGGTAAAAAATTGAAGCAAATTGTTGTTGGTAGTTGGTTTTTGCGAAAAATAAAACTGAATCAGAAACTTTTTCCATTGCTATTAACTGTGTCACGATAAAATCGCTTATTACACCAATTTAACCAATTTATTTTACGCGGAGAGTTTTATCAAATAACTTTCTTTATATTTTAGTAAAAACATTTTAGCAACCCAGGCATATTCATAACCGTCATAATTTCTTATAAAATTTATTAGTTTAACAGTTAAGCAGGTGTATCACTTTCAATACATTTTTGAGGCTGGGAAAATCTGTACAACTTATCATGTAATAAAAATGTGTTTGGATTTGCTTGAGGCTTTTAAGACCATACAAAGAAAGGTGTAGGTCAAGACATGTATACGTTAATCTTTTTAAAATAAAATTTAAAAATTCAAAGGAATAAAATTAAGTATTTTAGATTTGTTAGCGGTTTAATTTTAGCAATTATTATTTTACTATTGCCATGCATCCTAAGTTCTTTAAATAGTTGTAAAGAGATTCGGATTAACGGTTTTTCGATTTCATGGTATCTAGCATGATCTGAAAGTCTGCTATTCTTCCAAAATTTTGTTTTTTATCATGTAATTCTGGTGTAGAATTGGTAATTATATCTTGGTATAATAGTGTTCCTAAAAAATATAAAGTATCCTGGCCTATTTCGTATATGATATACGCATATTGTTTGAAATAAACGAAAACAATCATTACAACTCGCATTAATACTCTATCGAAGTATGGGTAATAAATCAAAAAAATTCTTTTGGCATGGGAATGAATTTTAAATCTCCGTATTAGCATAAATTAAAATCTTGAGACGGTTATTTGTTGATTAAAGAAGAAAAAGTTAAAATTTGGAAGATAAATAAAAAAAAAAAAAAACTTCGGTATATTATTACGTATAACGTGATACGTATGTATAGGTGTATATTTAAATTTTGGAGAAAAATAACAAAGCCTTAATACAACAAAATAAACATGTACAGCTTGTCAAAGTATCATAAGGTATATGTATGTTATTGGGAGAATGGAGGTAGAGAAGAACCATAGACGGTCTGTTACTTGGGGGTGTATAGAAATTGTGTGAAAAGGTATGAAGAAAATGATTTAAATTAGTAAGGTTTACTTGTTTTTCAATTTACAGATGTTTTTCACTCTCTATTATCCGTTTTTCTATCATATACCATTTTCCTTTTTTCCCTTCACTCATACCAATAATAAATATAAAAGTTCAAACAGTTCATAGACTTACCAAATTAGTCGGTTAATATCGGTAATATTTTTTTTTAAATGAATTTTAATCTTTTAATTTGGGCACATTTTTTATATGAAAATATAAATCTTTTATTCCGTAGAGAGTTTCAATTTTGTGGCACTTAAACTTTCATTAATTTCCGCTGTTTATGCATAGAAAGAAGTTTTGACCTAAAAATCTAAAAACTTATGTTGTTCCCTCCAACTGTTTACGATTAACAACAATCACATTGATTGATATCCTTAAGCATTTGAATATGATTAGCTTCTATGGTCAGTTATTTTAATGGTGCAAAGAGAATACAATACAAATACTATGATATAAAAATATAGAAAAAAAGTGACAAAATTGAATTGCTTTTTTCTTTCCATCGATCAAATAAATGATTGCCAATAAAACTGACATTTCGGCACTGTCACCTATCAGAAAATTTAAAAACAATTAGTAATTATCACAGACATACAAAATATTTTTGAGTTGACAGATATTCGTACGCCTTATGCGATATTGCGGATATGTAACCTAAAAAATACAAGTACTTTATTAGAATATATTTAATTTCATAAATAAAACCTTCATAATAGGTGTCTTTATCTTAAAGATGGTCTTTCAGGAAACAAATTAACATTTATCTGTTCTTTTCACTAGTATAAAAATATCTATTTTCTGTTATGAAATAATATTTATTAGACGTGTTTCGATAAGTCGACGATATTTAGGAAGTATTACATTAACTAAAAACCTTGATTGTTAATAATTAAATTATTATTGTAATTTTAGAAACAGTAATAATCAAAATTGCAATGTACATTATGTGCATTGTAAAAATTAAGAATAAAAAAAACGTGACCTAAACCATACATAACCTAAACAAATTAAATTTGAGACATACAAAAATATCTACTATACGTTTTTAAATTCGATCGGTTTGGACGATTGATCGGCTAATCAGCCGGCCGACTAATCACTTGTAAACTGAAGTAATATTCGGTACAATCTTAATATTTATTTTAATATTAAGATTGAAACAATCTATATTACAAAACATTAGGTTTTTGAAATTATTTTAATTGAATTATCTTTACTTCACGAATATGGCAAATGGAACATGGTTGTGTTTTAAAAATCTTTAAACCCTTCGTAAAATATGGAATTTTGAATTTTTATTTGAATAAAAGAGAGAAATACGAATAAATGATGTCATATGTATAAATCTATTATGATTACATATGAAATTTTGTTTTGCAAGAAACAGATGTAAAAGAAATCTTTCAGAATTATACCTTCTACGTTTTCGAATCAAGTTTTAATTAATGTTCCATTTATATTACCGTATTGAGTGTATTTTCATTTTTTGAAATATGTAATAGCAATTCTCAATCAGTCAACTGTACCTACTCTATTGTCTGAAATATAGAAAGTGGTTTATAATTATAAAATAAAAATTGATTAAAAGTTTCTCTTTTCATAAAGATTACAACTTATTAAAGCAGTATATGTAATATGTAAAATCATACATTTTTTATGTTAATGATTTTTCTATTGTACAGAACAATGCTGCTAGTTTCATATAATATTGGAATATTAAACGGGGCAACCGGTGATGTTTTAAGATATTTGTTGGTTGATTTTAGAAGGAGCTACCGAGCAATGAATGCTGTTTTTGTAAGACTGTAAAACATAGGTTCAGGAGTGGAATTAAAAATTTTTATACTATCAACTTTGTGACATATTTCAAAGAATATCTAAAATTATAAAAAAATTATAGCAATTTACACACCTTAAACTTAGTCAATTCAACTTTATACAATTCGGCTCTAAATTTTTTTTCTAATTGGAAAGATTTTGTAAGTTTTAGCACAATACAATTTTTAGTTTTTTCGTTATAATTAAAAAGCAGGATCAAATTTAAAAAGAGATTACATTCAGTACGGAGTACTACATCTGGATGCTTCTCGAACAAAAATTTAACATTTTTACGTCACGCGTTGATAATATTTCGAAAGTCATGGATGACATCCACGTTTATATCGTATTTTGAAGACATCATACATGGATGCCCATCCATGATGTTTTATTTTCGAAATATAGGTAATATTATTTATGACCCCGGACTGACGTAACGTAATGACATGCATAGACCAATCAATGAAGTTAAGCAACAGCAGTCACAATATGTATTTGATTGGGTGACCACTTAGCAGTGACCACCTGTGTACTGTTGTTGTATAAAAAAAAAATAATAATCCCCTTTGGTATTGGCTAAATAGCTGAAAGTAGCTAAAGCCAGAAATAAAAAAAAAAAAAAAATATTATTTATAAGAAAATCATGGAAACACTGACATCATTTTAACATTATTACGTCATGGCAAGGTTTTAAATTTTAAAATATTATCACTTTTAACGTGTTCATAATCAGGTAAAAGAAATTTTTTGAAGTTTTCGCAAATATGGATAAATTTTTTTTTCATAATCCCTAGTCTATCGTATCTTATCTTATTACGCTTTGGTTACTACTTTTACAAAATTGTGTACTTTTTGATCTTGGAATAATTCTAGACTCGTATCGAACAAACGAGCAAAACATCATGTAACTCACGGTTGCATTTTTTCAAGCTGCCAAGGAAGTCAAACAGAAACAAATAGAAAACTGAATGAATTCTAAATGTCTATTACCGATTCTTAAATATTTTTTATTTATAAAATAAAATTCACTTTTAGTGTCAATATGACACAATTTGAATTTCAGATATCTTTTTTTTTTTTGGATGTAATCGTGCACATGTATTATTAAAATAGATAGACTGATGATGGTATCTATATGATGGTAGTTTTATCAAACGCTTGTACTTTATCTATTTTGTTTCACAGGGTACAAAATTCAACCTTTTTTAACGAAAATTTCCATTAAATTTTAATTATTTTATAAATCGAAAATCACCCAAGCCATCTCTGCATAACAGCAAATAAATGAGAAAATAAAATATGTTGAATTATATTTCCTCTCCCTATATGTACAATTTTCTCACTTCCAATATATCCTCCACCTACCCCATACCTTGTATAATAAAATGATATTACTTGAATATGTAATTAAATTAAATGATATCTCTTTTCTAACACCAACGCTTTCATCATTCCACTGCTTTCGGTACCATTAGAGCTTTCATTGACTGATAAGAATATAACGTAAAAATCTTATTTAATGTAGTAATTTCGTAAATTTGCACTAAAAAATGCCGAAACGTGCATCTCATATACCCAACAATTTTATGTTTTTTATTTATCAAGCATATCACCGTGAACTTATTTTGTGTTTTCGGGATCGGGAGAATGCACTTTGGTCGTTATCTAGAAAATTATATTTTTGCGCTAATTTCGGAAATTATAAGGATTACGAAAGTTTTGTCAGGAACTTTTTATTAGATAATAATTTTATTTTATCCTGGTTTTGTTGCTTTTGTCTTCTTTCATTGAAATTTCAAAAGTTATAAACAAAAGGTATTTAAATAAAAGTTTAAAATAGATATTAAACTAAGCTATGTATTCTTTCAAAGCCTAATAACATTTTTTAGATTTTATTAAAAATCAGAGCTATTTTGTAGAACATTTTTGAAGGAATAAATTGACTTGTATATGTCTAGGATAATCTAAAAAAAAATTATTTACCAAAATTTCCATAGCCATAATAATTTCCGTAAAAATGTAAATTTTTATGATAGCGGTCAAAGTGCACTCTCCCGATCCCGTAAACTCAAAAGTATGTTCACGGTGATTGACGTTGAAATTAAGTTGCTGCCTATATGAAATACTCGGTTCGTTGCCATATTTACTGTACTATAGGTAATACAGTAAACTCATTTTAAAATGCTATTCCACAAACCTCTTAAAAAGTACAATCAGCAGAAAGTTTAGGTTATGTATGTATTTAATTGGTTGAACGCAATATAAAAATGTTATCACAATATGCTTTAAAATTGTTGAAAAAAATTTGCAATTTGCTAAAAAAAAAATCTTGTCGTATCTCGTGTCTCTTATGAATCAAAATATGAATCATACACCCGTGTCACCTATCGTATTCGCGTTTTCACGATTACGAACTTTGAATTTAAGCATTGGTCTTAAAATAAGACTTCTTACCAGACTTTTGAAAAATATTGAACAATATTTTGTGAAAACTATCATTTTTTTTTGGGTATTAGATAAAATATATGTACATTCCCTGACCTTCGACAGTATACGGGTACCAATTTCGTAACTTAACAAGCAATGTAAGTGGTAAAAAATAGATTTTAACTGAAAAACTTGCCCTGAAAATGTGAAAATAACCCGTTAAACCCCTTTTTGGTGTTAAAATAGATCAAATCTGGAGTTAAAAAAGTGAGACTATGTTTCTTTACACCTAAACACTTTTTTCATATTATATTAAACTCTTAAAATTTACGCAAACCACATTTATTTGGTCAGGATTACTCCACTAATATATTTGAGGAGTTGTGTCATTTTATATGTATACGAGTTCCGTTTTTATAGTAGTTCCTTCTCAATTTTTTTAATTCAAATAATAAACTATTTTATTGGTGTAATATTTCAGCAATCCTTAAAATATTGAAATTCTTTTTTGAACGTAGATCGAAACATATAAAACAATAAATAACATTATAAAATATTGTTGTCTTCATGTTGATTTATTATTTTTTTCTTATTTAAAAGCCTTTTTTATAATTTTTAATAAAAATAAAACTTATAACATTAGAAAGTATGACCGTTGTTTGGGCATTGAAGCCATGCATGCCAATTAACTCTTAGAGATCGATTAAACGGGCAGAAGTAAAACGCAAAAAATTTAATTAGAATTATACATCTTTGTAGTCAAAATAAAAATAGTACATACATATTAAAATTACAATAATTCGTTTGAGATGTTTGATAAAACGTGTATTAAAAAAAAAAATTTTAAAACGTGGATTTTTTGAAGAATGAAGAGTTCCAATGTCGTTATAATATTTATTGAAAATTTAAATCTATCCATACAAGAATCTATAAAACGAAGGATAAAAACCCGGATTTGTAGAGGGATATGACGGGGTGTATAAAGACGAATAATCATAATAACTACTATACTTGGGATAATCTGGACCATATCCAGGGCGACTAAATCCACTATATCCATTTACATATCTTGTGTAACCATTATCACTAGTAAGACCGCTATTTTTAAAATACGGTCTATCATATGATCCATAATTATTCCCAAGATATGCGTTAGAACTTCCGTGGCGCATATAGGGCAAGTCAGAATTTCTTGAAAAATGATAATCATTGTTTCCATTGCTTCCTTCATGAATAGGTCCTGCATGACCATTTTTACGTTTATTTTCACGATCTCCGTAGAATATGAGTCGTCTAGCTCCATGGATTTTTCGAAGAGGTAAACTAGAAGATTCATCATCACCTACATGATCTTCAATTGTTCTAGGCTTTACATCTTGTGGAGCTGAATTAAATATTCTTTGTACCAAATCATATTCATCTGCCACATCTTCAGTGTGCTCCAATGCATCAACTGTATATTCCACAATAAAGAACTACAACAAAAATTACAAAAAAAAATGTCTATCAACAACTAGCTATATTGAAAGTAAGAAAAAGAACGTTCGATAGACATGATCTTCGGCTTTAGAACTGGCGAAGTTAAATTAAATAATATTACACTGATTTTCTCTTAAAATTGCATATATAAAGATAATAACTTTATATTCCTATCTTGCGCAGAAAATAAGTTCGTATTTTTGTAGTTTTTTCGAAAAGGATAAGGGGTGAAATTAAAAAAAACAATTTTACCCTGATTTCCTCGTAAAAGTCACATCGTTTGCAAATAAAGCAGCATCCTCCTAGATTGTATAGAAAAATAGCTAGATTGTATCGAAAAATAGCTCTTTGGACTTGTCCAAGGACCTTGGTCGCTTCGCTTGCTTAGGATGCAATGAGCTTTTCCAGCTAAAAGCTTGTAATGTAAGAATTAGGCTTGCGGACTGGTCTCGGTCGTTGGACTAAGTGCTCACTTTACTCGCAATCGATATATGAATTACTTTTGGCTAGGAAGCTCGCTTCTTTCAAGAGATATTTGTATTGAATAAAAATTCAATACAAATATCCTAAAATTGTCGTACAAATGTCCTATACCAAATTTGTTAAAAATAAATTCCAATACAAAATTTACAGCTTAGAACGTATAGACACAAATTGTAGGTACCCAAAATCTTGGTTCAAGTAGAAATTGCACGCATTAATGTAAATTTGTCATATACTTTTTACTCTTTGCTAAGATAGCTTTCTATTGTTGAAAATTTTTTTTAAATCGGCTAAGTAGTAGTAAGTCTATTTATTGCAAACAAAAAAACAAATTTTTAGATTTTACCTGAAACCATAGAGTTGTACACGTATATTAAAAAATTCAATCAATTCAATGTACTTCATGCATGTATGCATCATATCTTAACCGTGTTTATGGATCAACGTTTTAGGTTAAATAAATACAAACTTTAAAGCCGATGTCGAAAACTACGCAATTTTTTTTACGGTTGAAAAAGATGCCAAATTTTAAATTACAATTTTTAAACAAATGATATTTTTTATTTCTCTGAAATTTAGCTTAAAGCGGAAAACTTTTTATTTTGTACAGTTTATTCTAAACTTTTTTATTACTTTACTGTTTATTCTAAACTTTTCTGTTTATTATAAACTTTTGAGTCTATGTTTACTATAATACAAGTATGGATTGAAAACAAAAAAGACTTACCACTAAAACAGTGTACGATAACAATGAAGTCATTTTTGAGACCACTGTCATCTGTTTTGAATCGATTGTGATTTAAGAGCATTTTTCTTATCTACGTACTTATATAGTTTTTATGCAAAAAATAGTATTTATAGTGCTGGTACGAAAGTGGGTGTTATATAGTCAAAATATTGTTATGTTTTGAAAAGAAATGATTGGGTGACCACAAATTTTATCATAAAATATTTTTATACCCTACATGAATATTTAAATATATGAGGGTATATTAAATTCATTCTAAAGTTTGTAACGCTTAAAATTATTAAGAATTATTTCATTCGTTCCTATGGTTACAAATTCCTACTTCATTAATCAAATGTCTGTGAATCATTTAACATAGGAAATTTCTCAAAATTTATTTACAAATTTAAATGAGAAATTATTTATATTTGCAATTACAAATAATTACTGCAGTTTATTCCACCATTCTTTGAATTTTCAAATCAACGGTGAAATGTTACTTTTTGTAATTGTTCAATAATTTTTGTTTGATATTTGCTATAACAATTTACATGCAAACAATTGAACAAATAATTATATTTTCTAGAATGTGAATGTTTTCTTACAAATTTTAGTTAGTAGAAGCGCATTAATCCATTAAGAAGTCCCTTCCACATACTATGCGCGGAACGGTACGGATAAGAGTTCATAAAATCACGCATTTAGCCTTGATTTGTTATCAAGATAACTCAAATAAGGGAATAGTCAGCTGAAATTTTTTTAATCGAATTCTAGACATAAAACGTCAAAGTATGTTTATGAATGAGAAAAATACTTTTGGTTCAATGTCAGTTGTATTCCATGGATTTATGACTCCTAAAAACTCCTTAGATGCGCTACATTTTCAGTACAAAAACTTCCTGAAATGGATTAAGTTTAGAGTATATTATTAACGTAAAAAAAATTTAGTCTTATATTGATAATCATATATATTGGATATTTAAACAATTAACATTGTTAATTGTTATGTTCACGTGTTTTTTATTAATTATGATTTATTGCAATGAAATCATGCATGAAGTAATTTTTTTCGTTTGCAGCATGTAATGAAACAAGTCGTAATTGCTGCGACCCTACAAAGTAGCGCCAAGAACTTCCTTATAAGAAAGTTACATAGAAAATATTATTACATTAATTACAATACATAATGAAATATATTACATTCATAATAATCAATACATAATGAAATATTTAAACTATAATAAATTTGTTAATTAACTTATTTTAATCGAAATTTTGCTAATCTAAACAGTCGAAAACTATTTCAAACAAAAAATATTTGTTTTTAAATATATTATAAACGTTACTTCTGAGAAGTTCCCATTTAGTGTCGTATCATTTTTCTTATAATTCTAATTTCTAAAGAAATAATTATAATTTTTTTGACTGAATTTTTAATATTTTTTATCTTTTTTGCATTAAATAGGCTACCAGTATGATTACAATATAGATATTTTCATAGCGATGTTGTATATATAAATCGAGCTCTGGAATATGAAAGAACAACTCAAATAACACGCTTTTTAGAATTCATTATTCGGCTTATTTAGAAAGTATTAAATAAAACCTTTTTCAAGTTGTATAAAAAGTTTCTTGCTCTTATTTCCGTATAAAGTATATATTGTATGGATGTTCTTTAATAAACCCTAATGTTTCGAGTGTTTTAAAATTTTATAAAAAATTACAATTTTAGAGTATAAAAATATCTACATAGGATAAATGTTTTTTGCTTAGAATTGATTGAAGCGTTATTGTTATATGTGGATATTGTCAATGTTAATTTTTCTGTGCTCAAAAATTAAATGCGCACGCTATGACTGTGAAAATCTTCATAAATTACATAGATGATAGATATTCTTAGAAAGGTTCATTTCATTGCTTTCTCTATTTATTTATTTATTTTTTTAATTTTTGATTTTTTGTGCTTACTTTTATGATTTATTACTTTATCAGTTTGAGATATCCGTAACTTTTCATTAATTTATTTTATTAACAGGGCGTGTAAAATTACTGCTTGAAAACTTTTATACAAATTTATTTTCAGTGTTTAAAGAAAAATGTTTAAAAAAAATGGAATTTTTAAATAAATATTGAATTGGTGAAAATCGAATGCATGTTTTACACTATGTTCTTAATGCATTGTTCTTACCATAAAAATTAAACATAACTTTTACGGAATATAAATTTCATTAAAAAAATTTTGTGTTTGAACATATGAAATCTATGTGGAAATTGCTTTTTATTTCACATCTATTTTTGCTTCTTTATTTTTAATGCCTTATTTGATTGATTAGATACTTACCAATCTCGCATATAGAGTAACGAAAATTTGGAACATATTACTTACTTGCATATGTAGTTTTGTTTATGAATATTCTATCTAACATTGGGAGGATATACATTTTTAATTTTATTTTTATTTCTGCGCGAAAACAATAAATTTTTATCAAAATATTATCGACCTAAATCATTCAAATGTAAATTAAATTTGTTTTTATTTAAATAACATTTTTAACAAGCACAAATAACGATCTCAGTGGGGCGCATTATTCGATTCGCTATGGACATATAATTAACATATAAATAATTACGATAATTTACTTAAAACATATAATCCATTAAGAACTTTTTTCTAAAAAATTCTTTTGAAAAATTTCATCAAAGCGTAACAAAGTTTGACTTATATATTGTTTAATATTATAAATTTATATTTCTTTGTTCTATATTTTAATAAATTGTAGACCATAAAACATTTTGTTACGATAGATCTCTACCAAATATAAATGTTTAGTAATTGTTATTATTCCCTTATTTATTATGTTTATATTAAATAGAACTTTATTATTGTAAAATGAAATTAGCATTGTATTCGTGTAAAACAAAAGTGTAAAAATATTATAATAGGGAAGATGCACGAATTTTTTTATCACTTCAATTGAAGCATCTTTACTCCATGGTCATGAATTTGAAGTTATTTTTTTTAAATTAAAAAAAATAGCCAAAATATGGATGCTTCTTAATTGAAGAAAGAAGGAGATTTGCATAACTGATGGCATAAATGTTAATTTCCATAATGATTATACATAATTGGATCATTCTACGATAAGAGGTCCTGTCGATGTCCATGGCACTTATATACACTTCCCTTCAAAATTTAAGGTTAATAATGTAAGTGTGCACAAATGTGTTGGTTGTAAATAAATTGCATTACGATTCAAAAGTTTTATCGTTATATTTTTCCATAGTAAATGGATTTATTGTAGAATCCACCAAAAAACTGTGTTTGCAAAAAAAGAAGTAGATCAAAATTTTTTAGAGCTTATAAATTATTTGTTTTTGAATCGATTTTAATTAAATTTTGTTTGCCATTGAGTCTAGTTTCACATTTTCATGGGTAAAATAGCAATTTTTAACACGCTTTTATTAGCTTCACTCGTATGTTTGTTTGTCTGTAGGTAACTCTCTGAAGTTGGCTGCAGAACGCATATGAACGGATACTTTGCATGAGAGTAATAAAGATAGAGCGTGTTTTTTTAGTTTTTTTAAACTATTTTATAATTATTTTATTGCATCTTTATTGCCTTATCGTGAAAGATTTTAACAATAACATCACATTTACGGAATGTTGATGATTTTTCTGCTATCCTATGAAAACACATGATTTTTTAAGAAAATATTGTACGGAAACAAAACAATTTTCCTATTTCTTTCTGTTTTTCCTTTTTTTATAAAAAATTGAAAACGCAACTTTCCCCGGTCAATGGACTTTCTTACAAAACTTCTTTACTTTAAGACTTTCTTGTTTAAAAATTTAGTACAATAAATCCTAATGTTTTCAATTACATTATCAGAAAATATTATGTCTGCGAATAAATTATATACATTTATTACCGAGTATATTTTCTTTAAAATATGCTTTTATATAAATTCACTTCCAAATATTGACTCCAAATGTTTTCAAAAGTCGCTTTAGACGCTATAATTTTTGGATTCCCAATATTTACTATTTTTAAACTTACTGTTTAATTTAATGTGAAAGTCAAAATAATAATATGCAAAGTAATAATTTCGTGATCTTTGGATATTAGACTTTTTTTTTTTGCTTCAACAGAATAACGAATGCGATTCTCTTGTATTTGATCTGATTATTAATTATCATAAAGTTCTTAGAATTTCATATTTAGACATCTCTTAGGTGAGCTTATGAAAATCATATAGTGACAATAATTTTTTTTACCTTCCATTCCACAAGCATTTTTTTCGTAATAAGTTTTCAAAATAATTTTATATGTAAAAGGATTTATTTGATCAAAAGTCTATCTATTTTACTGATTAGCATTTAGTAATAGAACAATAAACACATTTGCATCAAATACTCTTGTTCTTTATAGGTAAAGTTGACCGTAAAATATATTAACATGATCAAATAATAATGATAATAATATTATTGTGAATAGAAGATACATTTCGTATTGTATTCACATTACCTTTAAATAGCTTCAACACCCAAAACGTATCAAAGGAAGTGTTTTGTGTCAGAGTGTAAAATCCACTTCTTGAGCTTCTTCTTTATGGAGGTTAACAGTAAGTATAACAATACAAGGATAATAATAGTTGAAGAATAGATGATATGAGGAAATGAACACTTATGATAACAATGTCCGTTAAATGTCCTTTGGTTATTTTATATACAGACTGATTAATAAATTGTGACTTACAGTGTAATCTTACAAGTGAAAATAATAACTAACAGTGTTAATTGTTTAAACAGTGTTAACTGTTGGCATATGATTGAGTATCACTGTTTGAATACCAAGTATCAATGTATTATTAACTCATAAAATACTAAAAAAATAGACCTCATACAATTATAAACATAATTATAATATCTAGATATCATAATCGTGTGTTTATAGCCAAATTTGAGCTGAAACTGTGGCCAAAATCCAAAGATTTTATGAAAAATGTTTCAAACGAAAGATGTTTGAATAAAAAAATCAAACATTTATGTCTTGAATCCATTAAAGAGAAAGGGCCGATTTTGATCATTCACGAAATTAAGAACTGAGTTTAAGATATAACATATAACAACCATAATTTCAACTTGCTATCGCTTCAACTGCTTCTTTCCGTTTTTAAGTTGGCTTCGTGACGGACAGAGTAAAATCTCTGATTTATTCTATGTACATTAAGTATAAAAATATGCGATTGTTGTTATCGTAACATAATCTTGTTTAAGTTAAACTTTATAGCGAACATTTTTTTAACAGTTGCCATGACTGCGTACTTCAAAATTAGGAATTTATAATAACTAGAGTCTCGTTACAGCGGTCTAAATTCGACAATAATTACTCAAAAGTGAATCTCACTGGGTTTAAATAGAACAGTATATATGTTTGCCTTTAAACAAAGCAATATACTGAGCAAAAAATGTATATATGTGTGTGCTTGGTAGTGTATGTAATATAAGCAACATCTCCTATGTATGAGTGTGCCATAGTTTGTAATGTTTGTAATGTTTTTTATTATTAAATGTATTTTTATGACTTCAAAAAGATATTTGCATTTCCCAGCCCGTCTCAATATAATCTACAAGTGTACCAAATTTCATACTTCTTATATTAAATATCCTTTCTTCATATGTGGAATAAAAAATAAAAAATAAATTTCAATAAATTCAATGTGACAAAGAATATGGTCCCGGATGTCTGTTAAATCATTTCATAATAAGAATGCATGTAAAATGGAATTTTAGATGACATTGTAAATTATTTTATATTTTTTAATTCACATGTGAATAAAGTATGTTTTCAGGATCTATTTTTCGAGATCTATATTCGAGCTGCTGATACTTTTATTATTATTTTGTCATAATTCTGCCATGATTTAATTGCGAATACAACAATTGCATATCACAATTATTAGATTAACTACAAATTTATCTTCCCATGGCCTTCAGAATTCAAATTTTTAAAACGTCTCTATATTTTTGAATCCAGTTTTGAAGTCGCTACACACTAATTTAAAAGATAACACAAAGCGGATAGATAGGTACACATAAGTCAAGCAAATAGTACGAAAAATTTATATTAATATAAACTGTAGACTATAAAATTTTGGATAAAAACTTTCTTTGTTTTTTAATGCTAAAATGAACGAAAAAAGCGTAAAATAAAAGTTTGATGGAATTCTAAAAAGCCAAAGGTTCTCAAGTAAACCTTGTAGTTTTTGTGTTATATTTTCCAAATTTTTTTACTAAAGTTATATTTTACAAAATCCAAAAACCTTCCTCCCGTAAATTAGAAAACTCCATTACAACAGTTTAACCGTGCATTTCTCTATGGCTGATATTAGAGATCATACAAATAATTTTAAATCACCATTTATTGTTTTATTTCATGTCACAACGGAATATTTAATGGTTAGCCACTTCAAATAGCAGTTAACACTTACTAGTTTATCAACACATTTCATAATAACATTCCATTTGTGTAGAAAATTCTTGAAAACATGAAATACAGAGTAATAATTAATACAGTATTGTTTATCTAATGGTAGATTAATGTTAGATGCTAATATTTAACCATTCACATTTCTAGTTTTATTAGTTTTGATTTACGATTGATTAGTTTCTAAAATACGTTTTTATTTTATTTTAAAGTGAAAGGGATAAAATTATGTTTTCATTTATTTGGTATACATATCTAAATTAAACTCAGAATTTGCCGTACTTTTAGTTTATAATATGTCTTTTTTTATACAACGCAATATTTATTCGATACGGTATATTTCTATTTTAAAATACACTCCAAATTATTTCGTCCTACGAATGTCCTACAGGTAAAAAATTCAAAAGTAGACAAATTTATATTTTCAATCAGCAAATTTCAATTTCAATCGACGAATCGAAGAGTTTACAAAAATAAACGACCGAAAATGCTAAAAAATATTTAACGTTAATGAATACGTTTTTAAACTAATTGTAAGTATACTTAAGTAATTTTGGGTTGTCGGCAACGTATCAAGCTCTACCTAATTAATTAAGTAGTTTGTTTGGCGCGGTTTCAAAATTATTTGGGCATATTTTAAATATTTAGTATAAGTAATTTAATTATTAAGGTAAAATAAAAACGGTATTAATTTAAAAAAAACTGTTAATTTTTTGGTGGTTTAATTTTTTTTTGAAAGTTTTTATCTTAAAATTTTAGTGGCTATCAGCTAATAATTACTATTAATGATTAACTCATTGTGTTTATAAAACTGTGTTAATAACATTTTTATTAAATGAACAATAAATCATCAGTATTTTTCAACTGTTAGGGTTATACATTTTTAAAAAACTTATATTACCAACTTCGATTTACATCCAATCTAATAAAAACTAATTATCTTACTACTCTGTAAAACATCATGCGTTGCCTTATATTAAAATCAGTGTGAGGACAATCAATCAATCCAATTTCAATCCTACCCTTAGGATTGAAATAACATCAGGGCAACTTCGGGGTATAAAGAATTCTCAAAATCGGACTACTGTTTAAAAAATTATGCATAAAAAAAAAATTATACTCGTCAACTTCACAACCATGTTTTTTCGTCATTTAAAAAATCAATATTGGTTTTACTTTTTTATATTATATCTAATCAAAATAATAACAGTTATTACACAAATTAATGTAGCATATGAAATATGAATTATGTACTATCATATTGGTCATAACTTGTTTCGATTAGGTTAATCTAAATTAATTCTACGCAATTGTAATAATTAATTAACATAATAATTAACATACATAATTGAGATGAATAATACTAGATAGACAATGATAGAGTTACAGAGATATACTATGTGGTTTCCGATATACGAATTTGGCCATTGTTCAAGCTATTTATTGAATGTTGGCTATTTACAGTTAATTTTGTGCTGATTTTCTGCTGAATAATCTTAAAAATGTATGGTATCGAATTTTATGTTATTTAAGTGGGAAAATTTAATAATAAACAGAAATGAAACATCAAGTCTTTAGTTAGATGTTTGGAAAATGTGTTGTATGATTTTTCTTCCGATGCACATGTAGTTACTTAAAATGTAAAATGTACCTTAACAGTAAGTAACAAAGCAACTACTAAGTACCAGTAGTATAATAGGGGGCATCAGATTTCCGTTCTAGTAATATGTAATCAATGACCAGAGTCGACTTATTATTATAACTCAGTATAATATAGTAAAATAGTAAATAAGCTGAAGAATGTGGAAAAATACGGTAATCAATTCGATTTAAAAAATTCTTGTTTGTACGGATTCTTTGCCTCAAATTGAAAATTGAGCAAATTCAGGTAGTTTCTCTACCGAAATAGTAATAGTGATAAAAACATTTAAAAAACTTCTTATTGCTCCACGAAATTTCTTGGGTGTTTTTGTTGTCGCTGATCAAGAATCCGAGGTCAAAAAGTAACTAAGAATAGTTTTAACCCCATTAAAACTCCCTAGAAGTGAAAGAGATAATACATAATTTAAATTCAATATTTTACCCTAGAAATCGTCTCTCGGTGTTTTTTGAGATCGCTGATCACAAATCTAAGGTTTAAAAGCAACCAAGGATAGTTTCAATCCCATTAAAACTAGCCCTAGAAATGATAGGGATCAATAATTTTATATTTTTAATACGAAATTTCGTCTCGCAAATCATCTCTCTGGTATTTTTGGGATCTCTGACTAAGAACCAGAGGTCAAAAATTAATCGAAAATTGTTTCATCCCCAATAAAATCAAGAATTGACGTGAGTTATAAAAAAAAATTTAGAATTCTAGTGTCAATTCTAGGAGTGATTTTAATGGAGTTGCAAACATCTTTCTTTCCTTTTTGAACTCAAATTTGTAATCAACATCTCTGAAAAACAATTCTGTGAAAAACAATTCCCGAAAATGTACAATTTTCTACTTTGGTTATTCATTGTGTCGCAACAATCTTCGGTAGCTTTTTGACTTCGGATTCATTAATCAAGGACTTTAAAAACCCTAAAGATACAATTTTTGAGATCAATTTTTTTTTTTTTTTTAATTCTTGGGGTGATTTAAATGGGGTTGAACCGTCCCTCAATTGCTTTTCAACTTCAGATTCGTGATTATTAACCCTTAAAAACCCCCGTAAGACCATTTTCGTGGGGAAATTGGCAATTTGTTAAATTTTTTTATCACTGTTACTAATTGAAGTGGGAAAACTTCCCTTATTTTTTCAATTTTCAAAGTGATGCAGAGGTTAGTTATGATGAATGAATTACTATGTTCTTAACTATTTGGTTTTTGTAATGAATTGTAATTTGTATATTATATGCAAACTTGATTTGTTACTTGATTAGATTATAAAATGCTATTTCATATTTGATATAATAGATTGTTAATATTTGTATTTTTGTGTGTGCCATTGTCATATATTACAAACTTTGATAATTGTAACAAATTTTGTTATATTAACTATTCTATTAATTACTGATTTTGTTTTTTTATAGATAAATGTCGCTTTGTATTGAACTGGTAGAAAAAATTGAAGGCATACATAGCTTGTTTTTAAGTTAATCGTATATAGTGATGAATAGATCTAACAATGACAAAATTCGCCAATTGAAAATTACAAATGTACTCATAGATATTATATTTTAGGTTAGTAAAACATCAAATCAAAATTACCTACGTACTAATAATTTTCAAACATAATTACTATTATGAATTAGAAAATTGATTAAGTACCTATATAATTATTATGACAAGCAATATTGCCAGCATATTTGTTAATACAATAGTATACAATAATATTAGTATTATTATTGATTGATATAATAACTTAATTTACAATGAAATAAATGGTTAATAAAATATTATTTTATTAATTATAAAATTACAAAGGTAATAAAACGTTGAATATAGATTTACATATTATATTATTAAATTAGTAAAAGGCCAGCTTATTTATGATCAAAGTTTGGCAAACTCGAAAGAATAACATTGAAAATTTGTGATTCTATTGATATCTCGGGAATTCGTCTACCAATTGTGTTAATAAAAACTGTGTAAGTTTTGGTTTTCCTACAGTGCATAAGAAAATACCTTAATTACACTACAAAACTAAAAAATCCGTAAATTTTAAAGTCTTGGTCATTTTATAGAACCATTAAAAGTCATTAAAAAACACTATTTTGAGATGTAATTTATTCATAAAATTTATTCAAAATTCTCGAAATCAGAGAATATAATATCATTAATTTTTGACGAAAGAAAAAGTTTGATAGTTTCTGCTGTTTCAAAATATTTGGTAAAAAACAAATAGTTTGTTAAATAAGTATAATTAGTGGTACAATTTAAAATTATTTTCGTTATTGAGTGTTTGAGGTCAAAGCAATTTGGTTAACACTGTTTTAACCAAATTAGACTACATTGTAGTTTGAATTATTCGTTAGATATTCTCACGTTTACAAGATAGTAGTTACCAGGTTATTTCAACTTTTTATGGATATTTGATATCAAAATACATATTCTTAAATATAATATGTATAAAATATGTATATACAATGTGCATTTAATTTAATATAATGTATATATAATTTTATTTTAAATTATATTTAGTGTATATATATAATGCAGCTACTAAATTGAATGAGCTCACGTAACTATAAATGTATAACTAAATAATAATATAAAAAGTAAATAAGCAAGAAAAAGCGTTGAAATGTGGAAAAGTGGTGGAACAGCTCCAGTTGCAAAATTCTATGTATGGTGTTCCTTAGACATTCAGGAACATGCACCACCACTAACCTCTGCCTGACTATGAAAATTGAAAAAATTAGCGTTTTTTTCCCGGCTCAAATGGTAGCATTGAATATTTAGAATGAAAATCATCTCTGCGAGATTTCAGATCCAAGGCTTTAAAGCAATTGAATATAGTTTCGGAGTTGATTAAAGCTACCCTTATATAAATAACAGGGATACAATTCCTTTTTTTAATTTAAAATTTTGTCTAGATGATTGCAAAATTGTGAAAATCGCCTATCGGGTTGTTTTTTTTTTTATTGTAAATAGTTAAAGCAGATTTTGAACTATTTAAAAATTTTTTTTTCATGTGACGAGTTTATCAGTTCAGAATTTGTGAATTTTGTTTATAACACATTTTATATCATCAAAATATTTATATCAAATACCGTATTTTGTACAGTACTCATACTAATTCATTTGTTCAGTACAAATGAACATCTTTCAAGCATTCAAAAATTCTTCCTATTACGGCAATCATGCAAAGTTAGTAGTCTATCGAGAGCTAATCGTAACACAGTTTGGTTTAGCTCTTATTTCTGACAGCAAATGAATGTTTAATCCTGGTAGACAAAATTATAAACGGAGAAAATTGTCTGAAAAATTATTTATTTCATAGATTCTTTTGTGTATATTTATTCGCCCATAAGATAATTCATTCAAAAAAAATATAATTGAACCAACCTGTATATAGAAATATATACACATTAATCTAAGCAGATGCATTCCATTTAAGAGTTTGTTATGTAATATTCGGAAATGGAAAAACTATTTTCCATTTTTACATATCTTGAGTTAAATTTATTTAAGTTTATAACATTCATATATAATCGTCGTTTTTATCGCTAATTTTATTATTTTTATCCATTATTTTATTTTTATTACAAAAATGTAGTTAAAACAATTGAAAACATTATTTTTGAGGTATTAAATCGTTATTAAATTGAGTATTCTTTCGTATATTAATTCTGAAAGAGAAGATATTAACATAATAAATAATTTTCACAGAAAATTTACAGGCATCCTTTAACAGGCCTATACTTATACTGAATATATTACGAAAAGCCTTGGATAAAATATTAGCTAAGAGAGTTTCTACTAAGCTGAAAGAGAATAGGGGCTTAAAATTTGCTTTAATCTTAGACTATAGAGACATAAAAAGTTTTTGACCATGCTAAGTGATTAAATACTTATAATTTTTCCGAAAAACTAAACGAATCTCTTCTATGATTTTATTTTAACTAAGAAAAAGACAGGTCTCAAAATACAAATCTTTTTCCTTTTCTTACTAACTTAAAAACTTTTTAAACTTTGTAAAAAATGAAGACAATATTACTATTTTTTCAAATTTAATTACCCCAAATTCTTTGATTACCAATAATGTTCTCTGAAAACGTTCTTTATGTACAGTCGATAAAGATATTTATTTAAGTACAGTTGATAAAGATGAATATACCAAGTTTTCAAAAAGTTTCGGAAATTTCTAATACAAAGCTTTTAACGGAAAGTAAAATTATTTATTTGGAATAATATTGAAACATTAATTTTAACTTTGGCAAATATTTTAAAAGTTATTGAAAGTACAACTTTATTTTTTCAAACAGAAATTGATATGAATACGGATAAACGGCATGATCTATTGTATTTCGCTCAATTTTCGACCACAAATTGCTAAAACATAATTTACCCAAATTTATGAAATTTGATATGCTCAATATTGACATGAAAACCTAGATTTTGTCGAAAATTTTTTCTCAAAAAAATATCTAAGGTGATAATCAAAATTTAATTTTATATTAAGCGATGTTATTTTCAAGAATAAATCATCGACAAGCCTTCCGGTTTCATGTAAGTGTTGTGAATACCAATTTTCATAATATTTTTATAATAAATTTTTTAATTATTTGTGTGAGAAAATTAAAAGATACATTTCAATAAGATATTTGTTTATTTCAAATTTATGAAATTTGATATGCTCAATATTGACATGAAAACCTAGATTTTGTCGAAAATTTTTTCTCAAAAAAATATCTAAGGTGATAATCAAAATTTAATTTTATGTAAAGAGATGTTATTTTCAAGAATAAATCATCGTCAAGCCTTCCTTGTAAGTGTAAGTTTCATGTAAGTGTTGTGAATACCAAATTTCATAATATTTTTATAATAAATTTTTTAATTATTTGTGTGAGAAAATTAAAAGATACATTTCAATAAGATATTTGTTTATTTCAAAGGCTACCCACCTTAAAAAACACATTTAAAAAACTATCAATTATTAAATTAAATTTTTTTATTGTATTTTCTTTTGAAATTACTAACGAAATTTTCCTAATGATAATATAAAAATTATTTATTTATTTGTAATGTACTTTTTACTTACCAGATTCGAATGCACTTTATTTCTCATTTAGGTAAAAGAAAATCTGGAAAACTTTTTGACTTGATATTGTGCTAAGTTTTATATACAAGTTTTACTATGTATAATGGTTTATAATGTCGAAAGTGTACTTTTAAAACTTAACTATATAATATATATATATGCACCTACTTAGAAATGTGTTTCTCGACACTCGAAAATGTTGTTCATTTCACCTATACAATTAGTTACTAGGTATTACAAAATAATAAAAAGACACAAGTGTGACAAAGATAGGATATGAGTTGGTATACAAAAATCATGAATGAATAATATAATATATATGGATGAATATTATGTATATATGAGCTTCGTATTTAAAGCTTTTTCTTAAAATGAGCTGTATTATGTAATGTGGTTACAACATCAGCTTTTCAATGTATGTTAATATATATGTTTGTATCTATATATAGCAGAAGCAAGAAATGCAACAACAACAAAGGTATATATGTACTGAGTTAGTAAAATTAAATGAACTCTTTTTTGATTTTCTTAGATTTTTGGTACAATAATGTAACTTGATTTTGATAGCACCTATTAATGCTCGGGAAAAAAATTTGGTAATTCCAATATGTGTTATATGTATATTATTATATTTTGAATGTCTTCATATGTTTGCCATCTGTATATTTATCATTCATTTTAACTATGTTCTTACTTAAATAAATCTTTTTAACTCCCAGTATTTTAACCCCACTGGCTTATCCGTAATTTTGATGTTTGATAGCAGGTGTGCATAATAGTTTCTAATCAATGAATTTAGAAAATCTACGCAATTTATTTTGTATGCAATCCCATAAATATTGCAAACGACATCACAGCATTCCGCACAAATGACACAAATGACATTTTAGTGGTTTCTTCAATGCCGTCTCTTCGATCTCAAAAAGGCTGCATGAAATTTAGAGAAGAGGATGCTGGTTGTATCATATTTCTTCTATTTTTTTTTTTTTAATATCAGCATCTTTCACATATTCATCTTTAGATTCATGGTCATACTCTGCAAGCTGTCCCTGTGCGTGATTTATACTTAATTGTATATGGTGAATAAACTTCACATTCTCATAACGGAATATGATAAGTTTTCTACGAAGTTCCTTTCGATAATTAAGATTCTTAAGATAATTGCATAATATCTGTAATTATCTTACTTCCTTTTAGCTTACGTGAGTTTTTCAAAATTTCTGTTTTGGAGATGTTTGAACCAGCGATACCACAAATGTTCCAGACTAATCACTGTGACGCCCTAGCCACTTTACGTAGTGTAGATATGCCTTTTAGACTTCAACTGCCAATACCTCATTACACAAGCCTATATAAGTAGCCTATAAAAGATAAAACATCATGTCCTTGTGTTACAAAAGGACATTATAAGGTCCTTGTGTTGTAAATTTATTTTTTATTTGCATGTTTTCCAATTTTAAAGTTTTACAATATTTAATTTGTTGATTTAACAATGTTGGGATATTTAGACTGTTTATCTCACATTTTATTGTCTATGTTAACTCGGATTTAATGCCACTTTTAAATAATAGGAAGGATTTGGCAAGGAGTGATTTGAGGTACCCTAAACTCGCTGTCATTTTAAGTTATTCATTTGTATTTCTTTAATTAAATAATAAAATTAAATTAAAAATTAAAAATTAAAAATATTAAGTAGATAAATAATGATCGAAAAGCAAAAGAAAATTTGAAACAACAAATAATGAATAAAATTGTTATTAAAAGAGTCTAGACGATAATGATTAAAAAATGTTATAAAACAATAATGATTAAAATATTATTAAGAGAATACAATACATTTATTTTAAAACATACAAAGAAGTATATATGTATCTAAGTATCTATAAAAGATATGTGACTATATTGAGTGTAGATATCATTAATCGATAGAATTTGTTATTTCATGAGCAAAGAAAAAAATTACTTTATCGACATAATATTTCATAAACTTAAACTTCCAGAATACGAAAATTTTATTACGAACAAGAAAAAAGCCTATTATTTTCATCAATCTACACCGAAATAATAATTACATACTATTTTTTAATGAAACTCCATAGCCTTGTCTCACTTGATAGTTCTTTTATTTTACGTTTATTCTTCTTATTCGAATATGATATAATATTAACAAGTGAAGATAACAACTAACAGATTTAATTATTCAGATACTCATCATATAATTGAATTTCATTGTTTGGGCTATTTTTACTTAACATCCATAAAATACTATAAATATCCAGTCTATACAGTTATACATATATAATTATGTGTATTGTCCTTATCAATATGTTTATTAGTCAAAATCGAGCTAAGATTGTGGAAAACTTGAAATATTTTACGAAAAAATGTTTTTAACAAAAGTTGTTTGTAATATTTTATATTTGAACTTTTCTTCTATCTTTTATTGTTTAAAGTCGTGTCAGTATCCATTGGATCCAATGGACCGATTTTGTCATTCACGAACTTAAACTCACTTTTTATGTTTAAAATACGTTTCAGCTCGTTATCTCTTTTTGTTTTTGAGTTATCGTGATGACGGATGGACAGTCGGAAATTAGGTGTTTCTATGAACACCTATACCAAAATTTTGTTTGCCCGGTCAATTTTAGTTTTAAAGCTTAGACTAAAATTGCTATACACTGACGTATTATGTGTTGAGTATAATAATATAATTGATAATTACGATCTACTCAAGGCCTATTATACTAGCAAATTATTTAAGGAAACTTCGACACTCTCCGAGTTGAAAATAGGAATGCAATTAACACCTGTTACAAATAAAATTACGAGTTAGACTTCGAAAAACAGCTTATTGATAAAAAAATTAATAAAATGGAAGTGGTTTAATTCAACTTGGGAGACATAAAATGCCAATGCTTTCTTCTTCTATATACAGAATTTTTAGCATTTGAATGAGAATTCATTTAAAATTGTGTTATTGCGCTATTTTGTTACATACAAGTATATAGTATAATATATAATGTTACCTTTTTTGAAACTCAACGTATGTAGTTAATGAAATCATATTAAAAAAATTATTTTAATTTCATAGTAGTACTACGAGTTTGTATATTTTATGATTCGGTAAAATATCGTTCAACACCAATTCCTTTTGCAGAAGTCACCCGTTTCATATTTTAATTCGGAGAATAACAGGTTGTATGGACTGTCATTTTTACAAGCTTTTTATAATTTCACCGGTGTCTGCTTGCCTGCCTGTAATCAAATTTTGTAAATTAAATTTGACCTACATCAATCACAGAGCCGAAATTGAGGATTCATATACGTTTCGGATTTCAAAACACAATTATGATATAATGTAATATTAACGTAATATGGTAGAGTTATTTATTTCTTAAATCTTTCCACTTTATTTTGATAAATACGCCTTAAATTGATATGATTCAAAATATTTCTAAAAGAAATCACCTCTTTCGGTTTCGAATAACTCGTTTTGAATAATATGGAATTATATTAAAAGTTTTTTGTAAAATAAAATTTTCGTTTTGAAACATAATCTAATTCAAATAGTAACTTTAATAAAAATTCGATTAAAAAATTTTTTTATTTTTAAATGTCTCAAAATCTACCTGAATGATATCAATTTTACCTCAGGCGGCTTAAACATTAACTAGTTATTTAGATGGGTTGGTTAGATGGGTGTAATATATAAATAGTATTATAATCCTACAAGGCATAACTCTACTACGAATGTGTAAAAAGTACTGACGTTTATTAATGGTTCGCAACCTGGGCACATTTTACTAATTATTGTAAATATTTGATATAAATGACATTTCTGAATATAATTATTGATAATTTTAAAATATCTTTATGATTCAAAAATGCAACACAATATACAACTAAACCTAAATATAAAAACTAATTATAGTATAAATAGACTGTGAAACGTGGCGCGAGAAACTGTATCTCCAGCTATGTGCCACGCGTTTTTCGCGTCTTGCCAGTCGATCTGCGTTTCATCATTTCGTTAATTTGCGCTGACATATGCATTTCTGTATGTTACAAAAAATCGCGCTGCGCCACATGAGCCGCAAAATACATCAGGCCTAAGATTAAATCTATGATTCTATTTCTAGATGAAGTAATTAATATTAAGTTATTACCTTTCCTGTTAAATTCGAAAAAAGTATATTTACGGAAATAGAAAGTTTTTAGAACATTACTGTATTTCTTAGGATATAATATATTGGATATGAGTTACTGCAAGCTACAGCTGTAGTTTTATCAAACAAAGAATTTCATTTACCAGACATGTAAGTAGTGTTACTTTTCTTATGGTAACTTGTACACATGGGATAACAACACTGTTTAAACTACATTAAAACTCTGAGATGCTAATGATGTTATTAAGCAGACCTTTATATTCACTGTAAAACTACATACAAGTCTGATTTGTATAGGTATAAATTTAAAAAAATATCATATTATGTGTCCTAAATTAAAATCATTGAATAACATAAATAAGGTCAAAATTGTTTAGCTGTTTTGCTGTATATTAAATATGATTATGTAACGAATTTGTGATTTATGAAATAAAGCTTTTTACCAATTAATAAAATTCATCAATTAATATAAATAAAAATACCGTTTAAAATTACTAATTAAAGTTTTTTTTTATTTAATAGCAATTTTGTGAAAAAAAATTAATTTACTTCAAAAAACGGAGTTTAAATCATTATCGTAGTCAATGAATTTTATTTTGTTGTTTCAGAGGTCAGAAAAAAATTATAGAAAGTAAATAAGAAAGTTTTCTTATTAAAATTATTTTCACTTCTTCGAGCCTGTTTTTCGAAGTTGATTCAGATAAAAATAATTTTTTTAGATATACAACATCTTTCCTTTCCGCTTGGTATCTGTAAGAATGATTTTGTAAAAATGGACGGAAGTCGTTACAGTGTTAAAGTGTCGGAAAGTGCTCGCTAAATGAAAAGTTTACTTACGAATTATATGATATTGATTTCAAGAAAAGTTTAACATGTTATTATATAAAACTTCATATGCTATTCATGTGATTTTGTTGTCACTTGAGCTTTTTACCAAGTTGAACCACAAAATTGTATCAAATTATTTATTATTTTCAGTTTTAAAAGAGTCTACCAAATTTCATCAAAATTGAACTATTTGTTCAAAAGCTAAAGCGAAACAAATATGATACATTCAAGCAAAAGAAATACAAAATCATTAAAAAATACACTTTTAATGGAGAAAACATAAGAGTAAATTTACTATCTTTAGCACAAGCTATTTTGTGCACGGAACAAAAAATTGTTCAAACTAAAATATAAAAACTAAATATATAGAAAAAAATCTAATTAACACCACATTATATTTCAACTGTAAATAAATGAAACAAAAATGTAATACCACTTTTCAGATTTCTTAAAGATATTCCTGTGGTGAATAATATTATTTAAAGTTATTTTAGTACCTACCTATTAATTTAGCAAGTATACTGTGAGGACGCATCTGGTACTGCTATTTTATATGATAGATACTGTACTGACCACTAAAATATTCATCTTCACTTACAAATATGTTTCAACGTCTAATGAATACTATAATTCATAACCATATGTTCCATGTAAAGTATTTGTATTTGCACTCGGTTCGTCTAGACACATAAATTGGGTTATTGAAGCTTGTATATTTTGAAAATATTTTGAATGTGGCACTTTCAGGACTAATAACATACAACCTCAATTAGAAGACCTTATATTTCAAAATATAACTGTATTAAATGTGCTATTTGTTAGGAATAAGGTAGAATAGCTCTACGATTCTGAGTGAGCTATACATAGACACACAGCTAGGAGAAACTTTGCTATTTGTTTTTATAAATAGCTCTACACCTTCATATTGTGTAGCTTAGTGTTTGTAAAAAAACTAATTAACCGAAGCGAAACGTACACTAAAACACATGAACTTACATTAAATTGAGTATAACTGATTTTTGATTAAGAGTTTTGGGCCACTATTGTTCTTAATCTTGATATGTAACCCTCGAGATGCCTTTCTTACAAAATGACAGTAGCAAAACTGCGTATTTTCGGATTTACGCCAAAAGTGCGGAATTGAAACAATCTTATCCTTACCTTTTATAAAGAAATTCAAATTTGCAATAAAATGAGATCAATTTAACAAATATTTACAGAGGCGCTTTAAGTATTGGAATGTGACAGATTAAGTGCTGTCACATTTTTTTCGGATTTTTGTCAATATCTCTATAACTGTGCGTGTGCCATTTTATAGAAAATTTAATCAAATTAAAAAATATAACGATAACAATTTTTAACAAGTAACCTACACGTTTAACAAGTAATTGGCCCCCATTTTGTTAGCACAGCATCTAGAGAGTTACAAATCAGAATTTAGACTGCTGATAGTAATATACTAAAAGTCGCATTCAAAAATCAGTAGTACACCATTTAATGTAAGTTCAATGTACGTTTCGCCCGTGCTAAATAAAATTTTTCGTTTTCAGTAGGCTATGAGATTTGTTATTAACAATAACAATCGTTTACCTTAAAAACTTTTACTACATTGTTGTTATTTATTAATAATATCCACACTAAAGAAAATAAATATTTCATTTTTTCAAAAATTTACATATATCTTCAAATTTATGGCCTTTTTTCTTATATTACACATTCTATACAATGCGAATGATTCATAATATTTTTGCCCAAAAAGTTTTTAATATATAATAAAAGCTTATTATTAAATACAATATGTTAATTGATTATATTTGCATTTAAATAATATTTATTATTCATGGGTATTTACATTTGGTTGATGTTGTTTTTAGCTATGCTATTATAACCAAAAAGGTTACAAAGTAAAATATTACTTTTGAATACTTATACTTGTCAGATATATAAAACTCATTTGAATTAATGTTATTTGAAAATTTTTTCCATATTTTACTCGTTTTATAATGTGATGCCTGATTGCTTAAATACATTCTTATACCATTTCTACCACCGTACCAAGAATAATAACAACATATTTTGAGCCAATGTACCACCGAGCAATAATTTTATGTTTTTTCATAGAACCTAATAATATTTCACCCACGAATAACACACATGATGCAGTGTACCATAAAAGCCTTATTTATTTTACAGTTTCATGTTCCACGTCCAGATGAGTATCACTGTTCGCAGCGAAAAACGTGAATTGATTTATAAATATGCCTCAAACTCAATACAGTAAGCACTGGGCTTGATAACGCAATAAATAACATGATTACACTTTAAGTATGAAAATAAATAATGTTTTCAAAGAATCAATTTATATTTAGTTGCATGACATTTTGTAAGTGTCGAAGGGGAGAAATTTGGAAACCCTTGTGATAAAAGTGATCCTTGTGATAAAAGTGAAACACCGTTGTGATAAAAGTTGCCAACCACACAATGCATGAGTACTGTGAGGAAGTAGAATAAGACGGGCAGAAGCATGCTCTCAACTTCTTTCACTATTTTTTACGAGGACGAGATTGCGGAACATTCGATAAGGAATTGAAACCGAGTGTTTCGTCCTCATATAAATGAAGGATGGGTACCTCTTCAGTCCGTAGTAACCGGTGAGAGCCCCAACTAGGAGGTTAATAACATTCCGGTTAAAGATTATAGGACAGCCTGTCTTTGCAGCAATATATACGACCACTTTTGACTACGTATAGCTAACATAATCCCTCAATTTCCTATTTATAATCTCTCCCACTCAATCGTTGAAAGCTGGAGTGATCTGTATGCTGGTGTGGTGTGTCAGCTGGTGTGGCCCGAAATCTAAACTAGCGTAGCCACTTCTATTCTTGCCAAATTTTCAAATGATTCCACGCAACCGTGAATCAAGGAAGAAATCATTTTAGCAGAACAAATAGTCTAAAAGGAGACGTGAATATAATGTTTAATGACTTGAGCATATATATGCCTAAAACTATTTCTAAAAATTTCCAAAGATCTTGCTTAAAATATAAGCAATTCTTATGTTTTACGCAATTTTTTTTTACAAACTTAAGCATAAAAAATTATTTCTGTACAAATATGATAATTTTTGCTCAGATATGAAAAACAATGCGTTTAAAATGTGTGAATATGTATTACGTATTTTCAAATGAAAGTTTGAAAAAAAAAATATAGGATTTCATTTAAAAATACTTGATACTTCCAAATAACCTTCAAATTTTCCTTCAAGGTAAAGTCAATAAGCGAAAAAAATGGCCTCTATTATTTTTCACATATTTTATTTAAACAAATTTGTTTTGTGCAACGCATATACTTTGGGATATTTGGGGAAATAATTTAAAATGGCCCATCCACTTACATGGATGTACTAAGGTTTTCGGAAAGCAGATTTACTGGTAGACCGTTGCAATATAGTATTTGTAAGAACTGTAAAAATATAAATAGCGATAAGTGTCCGCAATTTTGATTATAAAATAAACGTACAAATAAAGTATAGAGGCAAATATGCTTTGTAGCATAAGAAATGAGAAACTACAACTTAATAACTTAAAGTCGATGACAATATACAGAAAAAGAAGAGGGGTATACGGCAAAATAGAGATAATTGTATCATAGGATAGGTTCTAAGAGAATTTTTAAAATAAAAAAATGTATTCAATATGACATTACATATTTACAACATTTAAAATAATAATAATAATAATAACAATATTGTATGTCTTCTAGGTAGTTTTAGGAAATGTATTAAATCATTGATATAAATAAATAATGTTTAATTTCCATTCAATTTCCTTATAAGAAGTTAAAAATAAGTGAAATAAATGTTATATGGTATATATTTTATATTATGTATATACATTTCTTAATATAAAATATTATGATTTATTTTGTGTAAATAAATATTAATATATATGTTACTATTACATAGTTTATTTATATTTATTCATGTTATTCCAAAATTCCTTTTCAAATGGGATCTTAAATAATTTTATGCCTGTACGCGGATACAAGTATTTCAATTTATTGATAATTGTGACACGTTAAAAAATAAGTAGAATTGCTTTGACTAAGTTTTATTGGAAATATAGTCTTAAATAAGCAAATTATACCAGGGTAGATAATTTTTGAAAACAAAAAAAATTACAGTAGAATGAAACCAATTGGAAACGGAAGTATAATATGAGTATATAAGTCTTATGGAAAAAAGTTAAATGACAAAGTTGTAGGTAATAAAAAGATCTAAAGCTTTTATTTTCACACTTTTTTTAAATAAGCTCAAAATTTATGCGAAAAATTCAAATAACCAAGTTTTTGGTTTTTTATTTTTTTTCTCCGAAATTTGATGAAAATTTAACTTTTTATGTTCCAAATACATTGTAATTTTTTTGATTTAAAATATTTATTTTTTCATCTTATTTTGAATAAATATCGAAAAAGCACCCTAATTTGCAATCGAAAAATTTTGAGTTTATGTGAAAAAAGTGTAATTACAAAAGTTGTAGATCTTTTTATTACCTACAACTTTGCTATTCAACTTTTTTCCATAGGACTTGTAGTTTCGCTGGAAATCGAAATAAACCGTGTTTTATCCTTAAAAACTCACCCCTTCCATACTTCCCGAACTCAGATCGTCCGTAATTTATGTTTCCTTTAACTTCTATCATATTATCTTGCGTTTCCAATGGGTTTTATCCTACTATAATTTTCTTCTTCTTTTTAACATTTTTTAAGGCTTCTACTATAGTCTAAATACTTTAACAAAAATGAAAAACAATCCCTTACAATTACAAAAAACATAACTGATTATAAGCATAAACTTATTTAAGTTATTGGTAAAATAATTTTAGGAATGACATGAATAAAATATATAGGTACACAAAGAATTAAAATTTATTATAATAAAATTATTTGCATATTCTATTTAATTAATTAATTTTAATTAATAAGTTTTGGTTAAAAATTTATAATTCATGGAATATATTTAATCATTTTGGTTTCTTTAATTGGAATTTTAAGCAAAAATACCAGTTTTTAGTTTATTCTGATAAACATTTGTAAAATTACAGAATAACTACAGAACTAACGGTGTTTATTACTCATTTTTGGTGTGATGAAATCACATAAATTTTATTGAGTGAGTTTGTACGTTATGATTTAAAAAAAGCTTCTCAGACACACTCAAATAGTTTATAATATTTGTCTCGATATAAGAAAAAAATATTTCTTATATGTTAATTAATAATAATAATAAATTTTTTTTTTTGATAAAAGAGACTCTACCATAGGAAAACTATACAAAATGTCGTGTTACATATTACATTAAATACAAAAAATTATTGTAAATGAAAATCAATGAAACTTATTTGACTAAAAATGCTCTTCATTTCATTTAAAACATACTCTCAATATTAATTTCTTTGTGTATTTTTGAATTTAATTTATGGTATGCACCGAAATTCAATAACATAATCTACTTTTGTGAGCATAGTTGTAATTAATTTTTAATAATCATAATCGTAATGCGTATTGGTATTCATATTTATTTTTTGTTCATAAATATTACTAATTAATAAACGTATGTGCACCAATACATTAGGTTTTTGCGTTCTTAAAGCAAATTCTTGCAAGTACTTCTAGTATTTACATGAAACATATTTCTAATTATTTTTTTTTATGCAATAAAGATTTTGTTCAAATCAACGTTTCTCCCCCACATTAGAATTACATATTTAGTGTGTAAAAACACATTTGCATAATAAAAACCTGTTAACTGTTGGCGATCTGTTTCACAATTTTAATTTGAAAAAAGAATCCGTTTACCTTTTTGTATAGCTGCGTTACATGCTGATAAAATTTTAAATTGAGATCTATTATTAAGTCCAAAAACTGTGTTTGAGGAGCAGCGTAAATATCGGGTGTCCATATGAAAAAGCATATTGTATGCTTGCATTGTATGCATTGTAAGGATTGTAAAGGATATTTTATGCATTGTAAGGATTTTCTGAAATTCTTCACTTGAGAGGGTGGAAAAACGGATGCAAGGTTTGTGTGGGACACTATGATTCATGTGTCCAATCTACTTTTGCATGCAATAGATGATATCGTTCGATTAAATGGAAAAATTGTTTTTCTAAAATTTTTCTGTGAAAATTGTCAAAGCAACTCCTGGTCTGCTAGTTGTTGTATATTTTTCCAAATAAAAAGAAAACTTTTTTATACAATATATGAGTTAATTGTAGTTTGAATTCGATTTAAATGAAAGAGGTAGTTAACAATTAGCGATTAGATAGAGTAACCGAATCTTCTCTACAGATGAGTGCAAATCATTTTCGGTTCAATTTTTAACGTTATGATTTTTTTTAAGAAAGTCAATAAGAGACATTAATAGTTTTGGAAAATGCAGTTGTTCAATGTTCGTTGTTTTATACTCTATACTGTGTATCGTACAATATGTGTCAAATCCAAAATTCCACGATAAACATTGTTCGTTTTTCCGGAAATCGATAAGTTTTCTGTGAAGGCTGATTTAAAATATTATCTACATAATTTTATTTTTAATTTTGTCAAAAGGCTGCATTTTTTTTAGGATGTGTGCATATTATTTGGATACCACCGATATAGAGTTAATTCATTTTCTACTATTGATAATAAATAATTTTATGTTGTTTCAATAAAATTTTACTGTTCGCTTTAGTGAAATGAATAAATTTTAGACTTTTTATGGAAATGTCTGAATAAAGCATATTAAATATATTTCCTCAATAAAAAATAAATTTTGTTTTCTTTTCAAATTTTATTCAAATCATTAATGTTTCAAACATTCATTTTCATTTAAAGACTATATTTGATATACACCATATAATGATAATCAAATCCCTAGAAGAAAAAAAAATAGATAATATAAATAAATTATCATCATATACGGGGCATATATATATACACCGCCTTATTCGTTTATGATGAATTTTCTGCGCGAGGTTTTTCTCTTTTATAATATATTATTTTGGATTTGTTTATTTTTGATTATTATTTTTTCTCTTTCTTCATATTCATCAGTTTTTACTCCTGGTTTTTACTGTTTGTAATTTAAAAATAGCAATTTATTTTTGTAATCCCGAAAATTATAAGAAAAACATAGTTTGATATTTTTACGATTTGAGATGTGTACATTTTTTGAAGAAAAAAAAGAACGAACGAGCCTTGCAGTACTCGGAGATGATATGTAACATCTGACATCACTTATTAATAAGCAAAATTAATATTTTATCTTGCAAAAAATACTAGTATTATTAGAAACGATTTTTCGTAACAAAAAATAATTATTTTTGCTCATCATTCGGCTCATTTTCTATGAGAGTTATTTAGAGAAAAGGGACCGAAGGGCGTAACAGAGTACACTTTAACACTGTTACGTCTTTTTGTCCCATTTCACGAAATGACTCTCATAGATACGGAGAAGAAAGATATTACACATTTAAAAAAATATTATTTTCAGGTGCAAAAATGGACAGATATTTCCGATCATAATTTCCAAATGGCCTAGGAATTTTTGTTTTTACAAGAGGCTTTTTGAATTTGCTAACTGCTTTTGTAAATATTTTGTGTTGTTGGAAAGATACTTCATTGAAGTGCAATTCCTCCACAAAGCCATGAATAAATGTTAACATCATATTTTTTTATTATTTTCGGATATCAAATTCCTTATGATACAATAATTTAAATTTGTTTTTAATAGATATCCTAGGAAAGTTATAAGTCCGTTTTTAAGGGTCTTACATGTAATTTTTGTGTTATATTGTAGTTAGCTGGTTGTATTGTGTTGATTTTTGTATTTATTTTACGTCATTTCCATGCTATTTAAATATAAAAAGGAAATGCCAAATATAACAGATAGACATAACACAGTATGACATCAGTACTAGATTTTTATTAGACTTTGGTAGCATAATGAATAATGAAAAATTGAACAACAAATAGAGAATGGTATGAAAATAATACCTACACAAATAACAAACACTATTATTTGTGAAGTTATATATATATATATATATATATATATATATATATATATATATATATATATATATATATATATATATATATATATATATATATATATATATATATATATATATATATATATATATATATATATATATATATATATATATATATATATATATATATATATATATATATATATATATATTTATAAATAGAGAGAGAGAGAGAGAGAGAGAGGAAGACACAGAGGGACAGCCTTTAATAAGAACGATACATTTCCTTAAGGCACTTTATTATTGCATGCGGTTGGCCCTAAATGAAGATATCGTTTGAGATGAAGGGTTTAATTCGCCCTCCAGGTTCCTCTTCTTCCAAACGAAATCTACAGAGGTCGAGAGATCTGTCAGATTGATTAAGTGCATATATTTTTTAGGTTTACACTGGTCGTCAGTATTCTACTCACTGAAATATATGAAAAAATATATGAAAAATAGTGAATATCCTCCATTGATTTTATCCTAGCTGCAAATGTTCAGTTGCCTTTTGATAAGGGAAGCTTCCAATAATACTTTTTTCGTGATAAAATAATACTGAGCTTCCGCCATTATCGTAAATTTCATAGCGTATTTGTACTTAGATAAAATTAACAGCACATGCGTTAAAAAACTGAGTTTTTCGGCAAAAATAAACTTGTTAATTTTTGGAGCTAAAACTCTTTTAAAATGTCTATTTACTTACTTTATCAAAGATGCCATTGGATTTTCCCTTATAATTGTTTGTTTTTTTTTTCATTCACTTTTAAATGGCAGGTAATTTTTCCCCGATGTATATATATCGGCACCCATATGGGCTATAATTCTATGAATATTATTTAATTTGTATCCACATAAATTAAAAACAAATACTTCACACACATACATAAGAAAATATTTTATTATTTCACGTATAGAATATAGCCCATCATTTCACAAATATATTAATTCACAGTAGTAAGTATAATTCCTATGCTTAAGTTTCTATGAGATACCTCCACAATAATAATTGCAATAAAATGAACAATTAGAATGGTGACGCCTCACTGAGTATGATGAGTCCATAAATTTGTCAAAAAACAACCTGTGTCGGTATTATTTGCAACAACTCCATTTTTACAGACGATACCAAGTACTAATTGGATTTATATAAACATTCATTAATTAAATTTTAACTAAGTTGTTATATCCGGTATATATAGAATGTTATGGGGGATATTCAATTAGGTTTGAAGTTTGCAACTCTAGCAATTATGGAATACACTAACAAAACTTCATTATAAGTCCGTATTTTTAGAATTATCTGATTATCGCCACCCGTTTTTTTAATCCATTTTTGCCTAACCGTACTTGTCGATATATTAAAAAAAATTAATGAAAAGTTGAAAGCTTACAGCATCCAAGTTGAAAGTTTAATAACTCAAAAAGGTCTTGAGTCACTAAATGTTCTTAGACCATAACGAACCCTCTATCTTCAATCGAACTACATAAAAGAATATCCTAATCCTTTTGTAGCTATTATTATAAAGAACTTCCTTAAGCTTACGACGTTTTCTAATAGTTGCATGTCCATGTACCTATACACAATATCTGTGAAATATATACGCCTAAGTGTCGTCACTTTAATAATAACCGAATAGGACAAAGAACTGTTTTGACCAATTCTTTCCCTTCAAAAATGTGTAAAAGGTGATGACGTGTAGTATTGATTCCCGTCAAAACGTGGTTTCCGTAATTCTTTTACTATAATTTATCACGCCCAACAAATCACGAAAAAAATACACCTAACAGAAAGATCGTTATTCAAATTTCCTACGAGCTCTCAGTCTGTTATAGCTGTTTTTCAATATATAGGTCATAGGTTGTCAATTAAATCAGTCATTTCATTTAATTAGACATGTCTGTATAAGAAACTATTGACTCACGCCGAGTTCAACGAATCAAGTTTTAAATTTGAAGCCCAATAAACGCGTTTAATTTATTTGAAATGAATTATTTATGGAAAGTATATTCATGAGCTTTAAATTATATTCCAGTTTGTATAAAATAGTCTATTATATGTTCCAATATTATCACTACTTATAATTAAATAATCAAAAATATTTACTTCAAGAGATCGGATTTTTAGTTTTATGTAAACAAGATGCTTAAAATACTATAAGAGACAATATTTTTAGTTTTATATAAACAAGACGCTTTCAACAGGTCACTTGTTCTTCTTAAAAGTAATTCCTCGCGCGTTATCTTTGACATCTTTTCTATATATAAAAATATATTAATTTTATTTATTAATAGTATTTGTTAAACTGAAAGTTAGAAACTTGACGTTCGGTTTCTTTCTAAAATATACTTTGATGAAGAATGCTTGTTATTTATTGTTGTACAAAAAGCATAGTAATTTTATTTTTGTATTATACCTGAAAAGCAAACTGTATGTTTTGAAGAACTTGTTTGTAAACAGACGCTAAGTTCATAGTCTAACTTAACGAAAATCGCTTGAAAATCTATAGCGGCCAATCGGCTGAAATGCATGTAGCTTTTAAGATCTCATTCTTACGCAAAATTTTATATGCTTTCATTTCAATATTTAAACATTTTTTTGTAGAATTGACTGTTTTCGAGTAATAGGTGCAAAACCTTGCTAACATTATGCGATTTTTTTTGCCGAATTAAGATCACCGCGCACGATGCTGTAAAATCAGATTCTATGTATTTGGGTCCATGGAAGAGAATAAAGCCATTTCCAGTTTTCCAACAATTAATTCGAAATAGAATCACTATTTGACTAATCTATAAACGCATTTAAATCAGACCAAAATACAACTATATGTCAAATAATAGAAATATTGTGGAGAAAGGTAAAATTCTCATTTTGATTGAAATGAAAATTTATTCATATGAAAGTAAATAGTAAATAAAATACAAGTTCATTTGAAAGATGTTTTCGTGTGTGCATAAAAAATTTCAGTGCTCAGGATGCACATAAATACAGTTAATTACAAATTCAATTTTTTAAACATTTTAATAATTAGTGCGTTAAAACTAACAGAATTACATTAACCTAGTTTAATTATTTTTTGTGCTTAATTGTAACAAATTTCCTCAGTAAAAGCTTATTATTTTTTATTTTCCCTTGCACACGCGATGTAATAAATTATTTAGCATTTGACTGCGATAAAATTACTTTAAAGAGTTTATTTGTACCTCAATTTTTTCTCAGCTCATTGTTGTTGCGATATGCAAGGCAGAATGTACAGAAGATTCTGAAGGTTTTCAGCTACTACTAGGTGGTTTCATTTGTTTGTATTTACAAAATTAATGCTTTGCTCTATATTTAATAAGATCCTATTTTTATAGCATTAAATTATCCGTTGTACATGCCTCTGTTAGTATTACTGCATCCAAATCCAATGTCTACACAGTTCTTAGAAGTTTCCAAAGTGTTGTTGGGGTATTTTTGTTGTATACCTATATCTTACATTTGTAACATTCAATATGGAGCATAGAGTTGATAAACATTCCTTCTACTATGGGTGAAATAGAAATAGAGCGGAGAAATCATTTTAGAAAACTATCAATTATTTATAAAGTTGTTTTTACTGTTGTGAAAATAGTGTATTTCGATTCGTCGAACATTTAATTTTTATTGGTATTTTACTATTCTGGTGCATTTTTTTGTTTGTTTAATTTTAAGCTATTGGAATTTAATAAATTCCAATGGTATTCTTTAGAACAATTCTTAAAATTGAATTAAATTAAAAAATAATTCACATATTTGAAAGTCAATAATTTTTATAATTATGGATTCGCTTACTGTCGTTTAAAAAGATAACTAATCACAATGATATTATTAAAAGAGTATATTATTGAATAAATCTTTAATGAATAGCACATTTCCAATCATAAAAACTAGGGATCCTTCTTATATTAAAAATTATCCACCTGTATGCATACAATTAGTTATTCTTAAATAATTTCATAAATTAGTTTAAAATTAGTTTAATTTAGCTCCTGTAATACCATAATCTATGAACAACACAGATTTGTCGGTGGCAAATCAACAATTACTACTTATCTAAGTCCGTTGACAATGTTAATATATCCCGTTTTCTTTAAAAACTGAAAGGGTATTGGATTCGTAGGACCAATACTTTCCAGTTTCCTAACTGATAAATAATAATCTGTTAAACTGCTTTCGCCGATTTTAATTTCTAATCTGGTGCTAGAGTCCTGCGAAGCTCCAGTTTGTACCCACTTTTCTTCGTAATGTAAATCAATCACTTCAGTTATGTCTTTTGTGGTTTACATTTTCTCTTGTTTCAAGTCGATCTAAAGATTTTTCAAGTTGTTAAAACAGACCATGATAATGAAACTCTTCAGCAGCAAATAAACTTTGTTGTCTAGATAACGATCTTAAGTTAAAGACATCAAAATATTTTGTGATGAGTTTCCATCATTGAAGCAAGAAATTCAATTCATATTACTTTGCTATGATACTTCTTTACAAAACACTATCACTATTAAAGATCTTATTAACAGCATGCGGAATAAAGCATTAAAAACCCTTGGAAATTTATGTTGATACAAAAGATAACTTGAATAAGCAGCAATCGTCTGGTCTCCTTACTAGTGAAACTGATTACTCGGTTATACGCCGCAATAAATTGCTGTATCTCATTAATACAAACTGTATGCGAATGCAGAGTAAATCCATATGCAAGAATTGTATCAATCTTCAATATTGGGTCAAAGAGTTTGTATTAATGAGATGCAGAAATTTATTGCGGCGTATAACCGAGGAATCAGTTTCACACAATAAGAAGACGAAACAATATGTTGAATAAATAGTACCTAATATCCATTTTTTTTCTTTCACACATTTACATTTATTTATATCAATGTATTTGCTTTTTCCGTTTTTTTTTTGGTTTTATGTTTTTTCTTTATGAACTTTTATTTTTTAGTTATGGCCATTGAAGGTTTGTATGCATAAATAAATAAAATAAAGAAAAAATGAGTTATTTATTTAGAAAAACGGTTAATTTACTACTGATTACTGTTCCATATTAATATTTGTTTTATTTTATAATTTTAATCGGTTTATTTTAAATTTTTAAGTATTAATTAACTACTAAATTATTAACTAAAAATCTAATATATGAAATTCTCGATTTACAGTGTTTGTTACCAAACTCCTCCGAAACGGCTAGACCGATTTTCATGACGTTTATTGTGCATATCGAGTAGGTCTGAATATCGGGTAAATCTATTTTTTATACCCTTAAAGGTTATGGGTGACTCACTGGAAAATGTTATTTTTGTAGTTTTGCGTAAAAAATTTTTGTTTTTTATTTTTTATTATATGGCATAAAAAAATGCATAGAACCCTAAATTTTCACTCATATTGCATAAACCCCAAATATTTAATCTCGATGTTTGCATTTTTATATGAACAATATCAAAATAATTTAATAGTTGTATATAGGCCTAAAAAAAACAAATTTAAGGGTTTTTCTCATCTAACGAGCGAGGGTCTTTGAGCTAAAGAACTAGTTCTTTTGAGTGCGATGTGAGCACATAGGTTGAATGCCGAATTATGACCGGATGTATGTTTGTCATTTTGATTGCTGAAGATTCTATCTTCCCTGTTTCTATCATGTGTTCGGGTTTGAGGGAAAAGCAACAAAAGCGAAATTGACAATGAATCTAAATATTTTTAAATCTGATATATATTTACATTTATACGAAGGCGAAACGCCGTGTTTCCACTAGTATTCTATATAAACTACGGCATGGACATATGACATATGATCATGAAGAATATTTCAATAATATACAAGTCCTTTCATACTGATAATTAACCAATTTTTCACATTCCACCAGCTAAGATCCTTACTTATTCCGTAGGTTCCTATCATAAATCTGTTGTATAAAGTTTTATTTTGAATTTTTCAACGGTATTTCATTCCTGCATTATTTATTATAATAAAATACGTAGGTATGCATGTAGTATTTACTTTTATTATAAAATTGAAGTTTGTTCATTTACAAACAAAAACAATATTAAAAAAAATATAACAAAATGTTTGAAACAAAGGAAGTATATATAACAAATGTTAATTTGGATATGAATTAAAACATCCATTGTGTTTGTATATATGTATGTATATAGTACTATAAATATAGTAAAGAACAACTATACAGAATAATTTTCCTAATTAAGATGAGGGGGATTCAATAAACGAAGTGAGGAGATGAGGAAGTGAGATTTTGTACGTTCGAATAATATACTAAAAAGAATGGGAAGAAATATTCTAATTATGAAGAACAAAACTTGTTACTAAATGAACTATATAATCTATTATTTAAAACTTTATATATATATATATATATATATATATATATATATATATATATATATATATATATATATATATATATATATATATATATATATTACATAATAAAATTTTTTGTTTTAGTATAGCAGAGAGCGGCAAGAAACCATGTATAGAAGTTAATTAGTCTTAGTTGTTTAACCATTATAATCCCAGTGTCCCACGTAGTATCAAGTTATTGATAAATGCACTTGAAAATTACGAGAAGTCGGACTTTTTTTTTCCCCAGCTTTAAATTTTTGATTGTCCTCACAGGCATGAAATTGAAAGATTGTTTTTTTTTTTTGTTATTGTTTTCTAAAAATCATTTAAATATAGAAATCATTAAAAAAATTTTCGAAATTTTATGTTATTGGACTACGGACATCAGATTTTATTGCGTAGCTGACAAAATGGTTTTTCCATTTGCTATTGAATGATCATCCCTCCACCATAACAAAAGGAAAAAACGGCAATCTATCAATTTGAGGCTTGTGGGCTGAATTTAAAATTTTACAGGCTTCGAAAAAAGAAACCAGCCCTTTCTTCAGAATTTTTAAGCCTCTTACTTGCACCAAAAAATTTTAATATTTTCACTATAACATAAATAGTAAAAATGTTACGTTTTAATTAATCATTTTCTTGCAATTTATCTTCATTCATTATTTAATCACATATTTGTACAACATTATATGTTTTTAAAAGTAAGGATTTTAGATTTTGGTTTTAATACGACTAATTGTTTCATATGTAAAAAATAGAGAAGATGGTATACAAAAATTTGCTGTTTTACTCATCAAAATGTGAAATTAGGTTAAATACCAAACAAAACTTGAAAATTGATTTAAAATTGATTCAAATACGTTATACGTTCTAAAATATCTTGGTAAAAAGTTTTATGGGGGGAGTTATTTTCGTTTGGAAATTTTTTTATTTAAACAATTGAGTTATTTAGATACGCTGCTGCCGTGATATCACGCTGGCAGAGCACTACTAGCTACTTTGACACATTTTTCAGTGATTCAACTTGGACGGATTGTTTTTGGTAACTTTAATTAAATTAATTTACTGAAGGCACATCACAAGATCACTTAAAAAACACATAACTCTGGTACTTTCGTGATATTTTAAATGTTATTTTTTAAATTAATCTGCCTGCGTGATTTCAGGGCAGCATACATAATAATGACTGGATTTACTGAATTAAAAATTTGAGCCTACTTTAATAATACAGCACTTAACAATTATCTAAAAAGGACATAATTTTTAACATATTTCAATTTGAATACTTTGCATTTCTAGCTTTTCTAGTATTAATTAGGTTTGTACGACTTTGACTATACGCATATGATTTTGTAGCTATACAATATACATATATATACATATATTCGAGGTTTATATTCATATTCTATATAATGTTGTATAAAATCTCATCGCTTTTTATAAGCGTCCTTATGACTAACATCTAATGATTCGTTTTATAATAAGAATAATAATAACAATCCTGTTTTTCTTAATAAGATAGACGAATACAAATGCTCTCACATGGGCGGAGTTTCTTTCAACACTTTATGCTTTATGTAAATATAAATGATTTAATATAGTAAGTCGTAAATAAAGTAGAATTTTTTAAACAATTTGATGTATTTAATCTATTATTATAATAATTATTACTGTAAATATACACAGAAAAGAAATATATATATATATATATATATATACATATGATAATATTTTATGGGTTTATAAACTATACTGATTTTGTATATTCTTGTCTCAACAAAATCTTTAATAACTATTATACAGATTTTATATTTAGGGTCAGATTGTAACAATATCATTTATAATTTCAAGTTCTTAAAACGGCCTATACCATAGAAACATTTTAATAAAATATTAATGGAATATGCATGTTGTTTATAAGGGGAATAATAATAGAATTTACTTAATGCAGTGCATACAAAATACGAAAAAAACTTATTGTTTATTTTTTACGAAGCAATAAGAAACATTCATATTTTTATAAATTATTTTATAAAATTTATAAAATGTAGTTGATGACGTTTCGCCTTGTTAAGACATTTTCAAATAATGAAATGCATTCTTAATTAACAATAAATTTATACTATAAGTTATATAATTATTTACTAAGAAGTCAATTTACTCAAAACATATTTCAAATAATAATTATATAAAACAAACATTTATTTAAAAACTTTAAGATTATTGTTCAAATGGCTGAAAATAATTTTTTACCTGAAATGTAATATGCCCTGGCTTTTGCGTGGTTTGTGTACCTCTAAGACTTCCAGAACATTTAATCATTTTGAAACCCGTGTTTGATAATTGAAGATCTCCAATTCTTGTCAACCAATAATATTTTAAATCATTAACATTAGGTTATTATTGGTAAATAGTGATTAAAAATTAGAATAGCTTCATTTTTACCCTCTAACTCACATTGGCCTTTAATTTTGAAAAAATTACTTTATTCGGTTAATTATTAAAGGATTATATAGAAAAGTACTTAAGAGCGATTAACCATAGCTGTTATTGACATAACGAAGAGTGCTTCTAACAAACTGTTGACTTAAATTACATGTACTATAAATTGTATTTTTTTAATTTTTGCCCCAAAAAAATCAAAAAATACTTGTCCAAATCTTTTGAAATTTAGTATGCATGATATTGATAAGAAAACGAAGTACTTGTTGAAAAGATTTCGAAAAACAATTTGAAAGGTAAAAGTGAAAATTCGATTTTATATTAAAAAATGTTTAAAAAAGGAAAACTCTTCGAATTGCACACCGCTTCCATGTCAATTATTTTCTTGTTAAATTTCAAAATATATGGATAACTAGCGGCCCGGTACGTGACTCGCTACGTATTAAGTGAAATTATAAAAAAAAATTTAATTGGAAAATCAAATTCATTTATTTAAACAAACAATTATTTTCTTAATTGCTAGCTATTTTAAAACTTAATCCAAAACATTTGCCATCACCAATTTCTAACAATTGTTTTAAAAACTCATGGGCAGCTGGATCACTTTGTAGGTGAATACGCATATTATTGTTCAGTGTCAATTTTTATACATATCCGTGTCATTTAATCTACATACCAAATAACTGATGACTTCAAACAGGCATTTATTTCATCAGCAGGAGTTGATCGAGGAATGACAGGCAATGTTTGACGAAAATCCCCTGACAGTAATATCAAAGCACCACCAAAAAGGCTGTTTATTACCACGTAAATCTTGCATTGTTCGATTAAATGCTTCTAGTGATTTTTTATTCGCCATTATACACTTATTCCATAAAATAATTGACGTTAATCGCAGAACTTTTACCATAGCAAAATTTCTCGAAATATTTCATGTTGAAGTTTCAACCACCTGTACCATCAATGGCAATTTTAATGCAGAGTGTGCGGTCTGACCACCTTCTAATAATGAAGCAGCAATTCCCGAAGATGCAAGTACCAATGAAACTTTCTGTTCCGATCGAATAGTCGCTAAAATCAATGATATAACGAACGTTTTGCCTGTAACTTCAGGTGCATCCAAGTAATATAATCCAAATGCATTACCAATAATTATAACAAAAAAATAATTTTTAAAACATTTTGACATTTACTGTTAATTAATATTTAAAACATTTTGATATTGTACAGCACCGCATTTTAAGAAACTTTTTTTTTTAAATGTTGGCTATAATATTTCAAAAGAATGTTTCTTAGTTACTTTTTTTCAGTCAAATATAAGTATATAAAATGTCGTCAATATGCAAAAAAAGTGATTAAAATAAAAATGTTTATTTCGTTTAAATAAATTGAAATTTTGGTTGTTAATGACTGAAATTTTATTAATTGTAACAACAAATTGTAATTAAATCTTGTGAAATGTGTTAAATTGTGATTATTTTGTGAAATAAACGTAAAAAATATATGGTTATTTTGGAGTATATTTTCGAAAAAAAAGTTCGATAACTCGAAAAATAGGTGAAAACAAGAAAGTTAGTATTCTTCATTTTCGTCTTATTTTAGCTTGTTTTATCATAATAAAATCGAGGGGCCCTTGTTATCGTAATCGCCCCTTGTAATGTGTCATATACATGGATTTGCCGAATATTCAAGTTGGTTATATACGATTTTACAAATAAATGCAAATCATCAGAATTGAATTCCTACTCACGTTGCAATTCACGGTCAAACAAATCATGCATCTCACGATTTGGTCCGGTCACACCCTATTATACCAATGCTTTATTTGCAATCGTTAGATAAATATCTTCAATTATTATCAAAGCTTCGTTGTACATTTCCAAGGTAACAACAAATTTTGACAGCAATTAACAAAATGATCCGCCATTTATTGAATTAATTTCTTACAAAAAATGTTATAAATGAACAACCGCTGGACCGACTTCACATAAACCATCTACTAAATAGTCCGAACAAAGCCTAAAAATTTGATTTGGATAGGTGATCTCCTTCTTGAGTTATAAAATTACAACGAAAAGTGGCATTGATTTATATATATATATATATATATATATATATATATTTATATATATATGTGTATATATATATGTATATATATATGTATGCAAATGTATATACATATGTATATACATATATATGTACATACATATATATATATATATATACATACATACATATATATATATATATATATATATATATATATATACACATACATATATATACACATATATATATATATATATATATATATATATATATATATATATATATATATATATATATATAGATTAGTTTTTGAATTATTGAAAGATTTGAAAATTATAAGATTTTTCAAATGAAGTGCGATTCAGTATTATGATTAAATCCCCTTTAAGTTCAAAATCGAATAACATAAACTCTGTACTAATTTGTTTATAATATAAAGAAAAATAACATTTTTATAAGCAAAGACGTAATATGTATTATGTACCTTCGATTGCATATGTTTAATATGTATATATGAAATAAGTAGTTATGAAAGTATGTACAACTATATAATATAATTTTTACTTCAAATATCATCATATTTTGTAGACATATTAAAAAATATCAACACAATTTTATTAATATACCTGAATATAGTAAATATTATACACAAACCGTCAAAATCGTATATATAGTAAGTGTACAGGTGATCATCAATATAAAATATTAAAACATGGTAGTATTTAAATACTTGAAATTTTTAACTACTGCAGATTATGGTTTAAATATCCTGCAAATGGTTAGGTATATTTTGAAAAAACTTAAACAATTGTATATGTACTCATTAATGGAACACAAATTTATGAAATGTTATACAAACACGAAGATGAATGACAATGTAAAAAATCAACAGTCAAGTGATTAAAGTATCTGAATAATTGATTAATTCAGAAATACTGATAAATGGATGTTTTAACACAATAAAATATTTTGATTTCTAAATTTATCAAAACAACATAAATGAACTTGTATCAAATTGTGAATTCATATGTAGTATGCTTCATCCACCTACAATATAGGTAACATATTTGTCGACTAATTATTATCGGAGACTATAAATAAACAATCATGCTAATATTTAACGAATAATGTAGTATATGGAATGTATAAATCAACAAATACATGTTTACAATAGCAAAACGTGTAGATTTTAAGAGTTTTTACAAATTACATAAATTACTCACTATTTACTTCATAATACCACTCGTTTCGCTGGGAAATTTAAACTTTCTTTAGATGCTAGAAATACTATAAGAAAGTACATTTCCAATTTTTAAACAGTTTTCAAATATTACTTACCTTAAAAACCTTCTCCGAACTACTGTGAACATTTGAAAAAATTTAATAATTATTTAACAACAACAACCACTAATATTTTAACATTAGTGGTTATTATTGCTAAATAATGATTAAAAATTAGAATAGCTTCTCTTTTACCCTCTAACTCACATTTTCCTTTAATTTTAAAAAAAATTACTTCATTCGGTAAACTATTAAAGAATTATATACATAGAAACGTACTTAAGAGCGATTATCCATAGCTGTTATTGACATAATGAAGAGTTCTTCTAACAAGCTGTTGATTTAAATTACATGTACTATACATTGTAGACGAAACAGTTGAGCGATTCTCAAATTTATCAATTTTTATTAAACATTGACGAATTTTTATGAAAGAAATACTTATATTATATTTCTGAACGGTAAGCGTTCTAAATTTCAAGTAAATAGATGTGCGCATTATTCAAACAAAAATTCAAGAAGCAAACTTTTTTCGGCCATAAAAAGATCTTTCTCTTGATAATATTATGTCATTCAAGCCTTCTTGTTTATAATAATATGTGCATTTAAAGATTTGAGAGGTTAGTGTATTTACGTAAAGGGTAATATCATATTCTTATTTAGTTTGAGTTTAGGGGTCAATTGATTCATGTAAAAGACTAATCAGTGTTTTTTAAATGTATCCAGTTCGCACGAGATGCAATAAACCTATGAGCTAAAGATAATATGCATACCTCAAAATTATCTGTTCTAATCCATTAACAAATTTAAAAATAATGATACAATTATATAAAAAAAAGTCAATACAATAAATTTTACGGTTATCTTAACTCAAGGTGACTCTTTACTATAAAATTTAGCTTGTTATCAACGACATATTTGGTAGGATTTTATAATGGTGCATCAATAAGAAAATGCCTATTCAGAACTTTCAATCCTTCTACCCCTTTCATTTTGATTTGATTCTTAACGATTTAATTCTAAAAGCAGTGACAATTTTCAAGTGAAAGGCAAAATGTTAATGAATCTTCATTAAATAAAAGAAACGTTTTAAGATTAGTCTATATGTTAGAAAAAACAATAAGTAAATCCAGAAAACTTTTTTATTAAATAATAAAATACCTATTTTGTAAATAAATTATACGCAAAACATTGATTCATATAAATCAATTTCATAATGATAGTTTCGTCTTGGTATTGCTATTGAGCTTCTGAGACCTCAGAACACCTATATCTTGCTATTTAAATTTTATTTTTAATTGATGGATTTCGTTGCCTAAAATTTTTCAAAAGTTATCAAAGACTCAAAATGTTATAAAGGATTGAAAATTTTATTTTTAAAGCATTTTTCAATTTTGAACATATTTTTGAAACCCTTTTCGCAATGGGGAACATTATTTCTATAATCTTGCGCAGCTCTTGAATTCAATTTTGTGCTGTATACAATAAAAGGCTAGAGCTAAGTAAATATATGCGTTAATAAACAGCTTGAAAGCTAAGATCCTTGGCACCTGGAATCAATAACATAACTTTTATAGAATGTTATCTATAACTAGAATGTTTTAAAAGTGATTAAAGAAGTTCCCTCGACAGTAATAGTAAAAGACTAAATTAGTAGATAATCATCCGAATTTTTAGCATGTTAAAGAAACATATCATTACTTAAAACAAAAATTAGACCCCTTGCAGAACAATTATTATTAATTACTCCCTAAATTGATTGGCAAGGTACCAAATTTTTTTTTGTTATTTAATATGTTTCGTAACTATTACATACGAAAAATTCGGATAATCTTCTAATTTATTTTTTCTATTACAGCCGAGGGAACTACCATAACCGACATAATTGCATACAAATCAACATACCAAAAACTATAATCTTTTGACGATATTTTTTATTAGATTTTTTATAAAATATCGTACAGAAGAATATTAGAATGGTCTCAATTTGATGCATTATTAAGATAAATTTATGTAAAAAACGTATCCTATTGACCAATTTTAAGGAGTAAATGGAATATTTTAGTTATCAATGGTTCAACTAAACGATTTTGCATTTCGTTTGTCGGTACGTATCTATCTATGTTTATTCCTCTGTGGATTTTGAACCCGTGCTACAATTTGGATTAAATTTTCTAAGCAAGTTTATTACTTTCATGAAATTTACTTTATAGTATTGGACCCAAATCGGGCCATCAGACGCTTTGTATTTACAAATTTTCAAAATTTATTGTATTGGTTAAATATATTAAAAATAAAAACCAATTGCGATAAAGAGGTTTGACATATTTCTAATGACAATATAATTTTTTAAGCTCTTCAAAGGGTGGGGTCTAAAAGTGCGTGAGATTTCAATGGGGCCAGTAGTTAGACTATAGACACATATAGACACATTATTCTATATGTGCCCACCTTTGTGGTTAAATTATTTACAGATAATTCACAACTTCGGAAACTGGAAAGTAGGGTTAATGAAAGTTGTTCAATTGCTGATTCTTAAAATTATGAATGTACATACATAGTACCGATATTCTGAAATGTTGATACGAGTAATTTTGAAATTCTTAAATCGCCATTACACACGGTTAGCTTATACCACAACTTTATTTTATTTTCTAGATAATTCTATTAGCATTCTTCCATCATGTATATATATTCTCATTCACCATCTTACACAAAACTTCATAATTAAATTATATTAAGGAAACATAAGGTTATTAAAATGTTTAATTAAATTAAAATCTTAAACATACTTATATATAAATGACAATAATTAATATTTACAATTTATTTATGTAACTAAACAACAACAAAGTAACTAGACAAAAGACAACACCAACAATAATAACAACATGAATTGTTGTGAATCTTCTTCTACAACTTCTAGAAATTCTCTTCTCTTAGCTCGATGTCTTCTTGTTCTTGTGTAGCAATTCGCATTTATTTGTATTTATAAAAACACTCATACATGCATGTTGTTTGTTTATCACTCGTTTGCTTGTGCTTAAAATGGATGACTTGAGGTATATAAGCTATATATGTTTATTCATATATATTTTGTTTATTATTGTTTTAAACAATAATTGTAATAATATTATTATTATAAACAATTAAAACTTGTTAAAGAATGTAATTATATCAATTTTAAACAATTAATATATTATTGTTCTGTTATTCCAGAATTACATGCATTTATAAGAAACTTTATGTTCATTCCTTTTTTAGAAATATATATGCGTGAGAGTGATTTGTTGTAAGAAACCTTTTATCATGGTTAATAATGAATTATATAGCCGAGGGTGGCAAATTCTGTAAAAGGAAAATAACTCAGACACAATTAAATATTTGGGAGCTTAATAAGAATCAATAACGATTCAGGTCGAAAATTGTTAATAGTAACAACATTTTCTTTTTTCTACAAGTGCATAATTTTTGTACTTCTTTTTCAATGGTATCTGAAAAGTACGCTGTTTGAAATGCGTAAAATTTTGATATGAAGTTGGTAATTATACAGTTCAAATATTCATGTGTTTTTATTAGAAAAATTGACACGTTACACATTTTAGATAGTTTAGCCAATCAAAATGCATAACGACTGCCTTAAAAAATAATATGGTATCGGTAAGAAATATGAATACGAGTTGTTGCATGGACATCTTTCTCAAATTTTGTAAGAAAATGAGGCTAATATGCCATCTTCTTAACGTATTTTCGGTTCAGTTACAAATAATACCTAAACTTAATTTAACGTGCTTCAGGCAATATTCAGGCCACTGAATTTCCTAGCATATGTTCAAAAACAATAGTTTCAATTTAAAATGACGCCGTTATTAAATTGCAAATACACAGCTTATCATCAATTTTCTCCCAAACTAATTTACTATAGTTAATCCAGGAAATATGCGAAGTGATGTGAACAAGAATCTGTTATAATTTTGCTTCTGAACAAATTGAAACGATGTACGACGGTATATAGTGATATGTATTGTATATCCTGTGATTACCATAACTTTAGAGCACCTATTCTATTAATCTAAGTCGTTCCAATGTGTTTGCTATGTTTCTAATAGAAATTAATATTATGATTTGAATAAATCACGCTCGAATCAAGTTCAAATTATTCGAAATAAACAATAATATACCCACAATATTATTTTAGTTTTATTAATTTTAGCAATTATTCGATCTAATCATACTTTTGAGGACAATAGCAATACGATAAATGAATTACATTGTTGAAATAACACTAGAAATACAATAATGTTTGTAGCCTACCAATTGTTTGTACAAATTATTCAATTACAACGTGTTTCATAATCATCTTAGAAGCTAAGTTATGTAGTATTTCAAGCATGTATTTTTAACACTAAAGTGTGATTTATTTAAGTTTGTTTACATTTGAAAGTAAAATCTACGTTTAATTCCTTAACAATTATTGAAAACTCGAAACAAAATGCAAAAAACAGCAAATAATATTTTCATATAAAATGAGTACTTTAAATATATGTCCATCTCTTCTCTATATATGAGAGTAGTATACAAAGTTTCCGACCTAACAAAGAGACAAAAAATTTTTTCTTACAGTAATTAAGTGTCTACATAGTCTCTTGTGATTCAACACACTTCTCCCAACGAAGATCTCTCCGATTTCTTCAACCCGTCCAAATACTTCTGGATGTTTTTTTCTCCAAAATAATTGCTCATGAAGGTGATTACCTCCTCCTTTGACGAAACTCTCTGCCCTCCGAGTACTATTTTTAGATGATGATATAAGAAGTCACTTGGGGTTTGATTTGGGAAGTTAGATGGATAATTAAGCAGTTCGAATTCGTGCATTTTCATGGCAGCCACTGAGATGTGAGTTGTCTTCAAGAAATAATGCGCAACAGGTTCCTGAAATAACCTTTTTATTTTTAAGATTAAGAGTCATTTTATGAGGCAAAAAATAGACATTTTCCCATCGGAAAAAAATGTTATTCTTATCCAGTTCTTCAAAATCCAGTTCTTATCCAGTTCTCAAAAATGTTATTCTTCAAGTTCCATCTACAGCAATTAATTGGTCCCAGAGTTCTCATTTATTACGCCTCAACTACGTTGGAAATGATTCTTCGAACACGTTTTTGGTCTAGCGTGAGCTTCCTCACACTATTTGATGAACTTAAACGATGTTATCGATGGTAGTTGCAATTTTTGGTCGATATGAATATTTATCATCTTTAAAGCTCTCGCGGCCACATTAAAATTCAGCTGTCTAAAATGTCTCTGAGGTAATTGATGGTGTATTGCCCCCATACTGAGATTTCAACTCACCATTCATTTTCATATGCGCATTGCTTTTCTAAAATTTATTAAATGATAATTTGATAGATAAGTTTTTCATTTTTACAAAAACATTCACATCGACTCAAACGACGGTCAAAAAACAAATACGCGTCAAAAATGGCCAAAATTTTGATGAGCAACTGTTAAAAGATGCATTTCTAATTCACTAGCTTTTATTGACGAATGCTTCTATTGTCACGTAGTCGGAAACTTTTCAGAACAATCTAGTATATAAAACAACATCCTCTGCCACGTATATTCAAATTTTAAATTTCAGACTTTCAACGAAATTATAAAAAAAATTTGTGGAAATTAAGAATTCATGAAAACAAAATAACTCGTTGATTTTTTTTTCTAATGTTCATTTTTCAAATTTTGAATCATTTACGCTTTATATCTCATCATAATTTAACTTGAACGGAAGTAACTTAGGATTTCCGAAACTTTTAGAACATTACAGTATTCAAGTTGTTAGGGTATCATAATGAATTTGGCTCTTTAATTCTTAAGCCACCTTATCATTCTCACTTGTATCATGTAAAAAATTAATTCGGTTTTGTGTTAGTTTCGCTATGTCTTAGAATTTAATCTCGATTTTTTTAATACTCGACATAATATAGAATATGTAAAAGTGTATTATATTCCAGTCATTGTACGATTTTCCTAGCAATTCTACCAAACAGTACCGATTTCAAAGTTATCAAAGTGGTGAGATTGACTCACTCCAGAGAGTCATTATTTTTCGAATCATTCGAGAGTGAAAAGATGAAGAAATCTTCCTCACCAGGTTGATAATTTTAAAAATTAACTATTCATAGTTTTTGAGTTATTTGTAAAAAAAGGCAATTTTTACAAAAAAAGATTGCCACACTTCAAGCTCAAATTTTACTTAAACTATGCAGTTTAAACCGGTCAAACAATCCTACTCAGCTTAAACCACTGGAACATTATAAATCACTCTGGCCCAAAACAACTCGGTATAAAATCCACTTGCCCCAAAACCATTTGGCTCAAAACTACTTGTCACTTAAACAAATCGGTGTTTGAATGGTCATATCTGAGTAGTTTAATCACCGGTTAAACACTATAGCCATACAACCTGCAGACACGTGCCAACTCGATCCCATATGTCATTTGGGTCAAACTGTAGGTTGAACGAAATGAAAAAACAAACATACCTGTACTAACCCGACCCTAAATACTTCTAGTCAAATTAATCACAAGATGCATATAGAGTCAAAAAAACCACACAACCGAAATAACTGGACCTCAGTTATTATTTGAGTAGTTTTATTACGGGTAAAGCGTAAGAGGCAAAAAACCCGCAGAACCATACTAACTGGATCCCAAATAGTACTTGGACAGTTTATTTAGAGGCTAGACTTATACTCCAAAAACACGAACATATTAAAAAAGTACTTCATCAAAGGTAATAATAACAAGGTTAAATGTTAATATGTATAACGAGAAAGTGGATTTTTTATCATAAAAATGTGCCACGTTTTGTAACAGGAAAGTATTTGTAACTCGTAGCGAATACTGTATAATAAGCAACAGGATACTGTATAATATACATCAGCGCCAATAAACCCAGAACTGCAAATACAAAAGAAACTGACTTACCGACTGGCAACTATTAACGAGTTTTCAATAAATTCTTAATAGTAGAGTGATTTTTTATATAACTGGTTTTGGACGAAGTGGTTTTACTACCGGGTTATTTTTCCACCAAGTGGTTTTTGCTCGGAGTGATTAAGTGAGTTTTGATATGCCCTTATCGAACATATTACAAGTGGATAAATAATATTAGCGGATGATTTTATATTTTTTTGCAGCCAAAAAATCGGAATCAGTGTTTGTCGAAACTTAATTGTGATGGTATGAGTTTTCCCCGAAAAATGAATTGTTTTTTGAATATTTCACGTTAAAAGCATCGAGAGTTGCTTTTTGAAAAGTTTGAAATAGAGAGTAAACAGAACACATATCCAAATTTTGGTCAAATTCGTACTGTTCGGCAGTTTTTTCCGTGCATCGATTGGGTTATTAAACTAAGTTTCGTTTGAAATGCTTGCAAATGTTGATGGCACTAACAAAATTTTGATATGAGCTATAGAATCTCCTACTTCATTTGCGCCCTGTGCGTTATCACAATAAATCCGATTCTCCTATTCTAGAACTAAAAAGTGAGTTTATAAGTTCATGATGGAGCAAAATCGTACATGTTTGAAGCATTTTAAAAATAATATATTTTAACGTGTCTGCTTTTGAGTTTTCATGAATTTTAGGTTTTAGTGCTTTAGTTATGGAAAATTAGTAGAGTAAGTGAAAGAGTTATTCGAATTTTATTAGCAGTATTGGTGGTTGTTTACTACTGTCAACAGTGTGTATTAAATTATAATCTCTGTTTTTTTATTAAAAAACCAAAATTACACGTTATAAAATTATACTTTTTAAAGTTTTGAAATTTCGTCTTAGTTTATAATTTATGAAATTTAAGCTGAGTAACTTTTTAACTGAATTAATTTACGAAATTTATACTTAGTTATTATATGTATACAAGTCTTAATTAAGTGTGCTTAAATTCGTGTAAGCCCTACTTGAGATTGTAAGCTTTACTTGTGACTATAAAATTGATGTTACTAAACGATGATAAAACTTCACGATTTTGCATTTCAATTGCCAGTTTCCTATATACATCTATATTTTTTTTGCGGTATATTTAAAACGCGTTGTCCGATTTTCATGAAATCTGCGAAACGTTTTTGTCACATTCATGAAATTAACTTCTTTTAGCGATACAGAAATATGGCGCCTATTTTCTTCGTATTGAGTATAAAGTGACGCTGTGAGTGAAGTCTTCAGCATAACGGAGCTATTAAAAATATAACGATGCAACAATGCATCAGTAAAATAATCGTATAATCGTTTTCTTGAATATATTTATGCCTACAATATATATATATATATATATATATATATATATATATATATATATATATATATATATATATATATATATATATATATATATAATATATATATATACATGAAATGTTCTTGTACATTTAAGTTATAAAAGACAAAACTTTTGTACTAGAATATATATATATATATATATATATATATATATATATATATATATATATATATATATATATATATATATATATATATATATATATATATATATATATATATATATATACAATTTTGGGATATGTTGATTGTGTAAATGATATCTTATGCCTTATTCATCCCTTCTTCTTGTACATTTGCACAAAACTATTCTCATAATTTTCAGTGGTGTTAGTTTAGTTGTTTCTAGAATCATATATAAATGTGTATAAATATATATATATATATATATATATATATATATATATATATATATATATATATATATATATATATATATATATATATATATATATATATATATATATATATACATACCTACCTATATGGATGTTGTTTGTGTACACAGTAGTAGTAGTTATTCAAATTATGTTACATTATTCACTAAGATTTTCTCGACAGAAAAACGTTATTTATTATATGAATTTTCTTAAATTATTGTCATAAAAATCTTACTGGTATGCTACATCTGTAAAAGTATTTCATGTTTGTGAAATAAATTTCTTCTTACTTCAAATTGATAGTGAACACAAGCCGAAGTTGTTAGATATTTGTGACAAAAGCCCTGTAGATAAATAAAATAAATAGAAACCTAAATTGTACAATTTTAAATAATTCAATGGAACTTAATAACTCCCATTTATTAATTTTGAAATAATAAATATTTATCAACTCCACTCGCAGTTTCTTAATTCACAATAATCTCATTTTTAGCTTTTCCTATATAATTCCAAAATAAAAGAATAATTATTTATTACTCGATAATAACTTTATAAGTAGAAAGTGCACTCTGTAATTTTGTACAAATTTCAAAGTGAAAATAAGGCAAAGGTAAAAGTTCCATTATTTTATAAAAATGGATTTTCGCAAAATAAATAATACACCCATTAATTTTCTAAATACATAAATTTTTAAAAGTAAAATATTTTTAAAATTATTGTCTTTTGTTGTATTTTTTAGACTTTTTTGATAAATCGTATTATTAAATTGTGTAGAAAGCAATCACTATAAATAAAATCCACAAAATATAGTATTTTTAGCAAATTAAGTTTAGGTGGGCCTTATTTGGCTCAGGTGCCATAATTATCTTAACATATTTCATCCAGTATATATCTTTAATTTTCCGGAAGTTATTGTATTATTGGAGATTTCAATACATTTTTTAATATCTTCAATTGAACCGTTTTCACTTCATGAACACGGAACTAAAGTTTTTTTTTAGAAGATTAAGCTAAAGATTGACTTTTTGTGACGTTGTTATATTAATCCTCATAGAGATTCCATGTAAAATACATTCTTTTGAAGAAAGAGATAAAAATAATCAATGCAACCTGCTTCATTTTTTATTCAATTAAATATTTGATTCAAGTTTTGTTAGATATTGAAACTATATTTCCCATTCTAATGTGAAATATAGCAAATTTAAAATAAATGTCCAATTATGTACACTACTTTGTTTGTTAAAAAATAATTTCTTTACTTAGTCATTTAGTATTTTGAAGACTGGAGGACATCTATTGCACACAAATTGACAAAGCTTTTAGTTTGTATGTTTCCTACTAAGATGTTGATATCTTTTATCAATCTCCCAAAAAACCAGTTAGTTTTCCATGTAAATATTGTTGACGTTTGGTATTAAAATGTATATTAGTACTTTGAAATTTAATATTATTTTTAATAATAGTATAGAATAAGGTAGGTGTTTTTAAAATTTTCTTATGAAATAAAAATACTGATCTATTAACCTCAAACTCTGAATATTAACAAGTTTATCTACACATATGTTAGATCTTTGACCATTGTCTATTATCACAGCTATGGACTGGATATTGTCTTGCTAACTTCAATATCCATCTACAATCTGTAAATACAATCACTTAAATATCCTTACTTTAATTTAAGAATGTTTAACCGATTTTGTGTTTGACAGAAAAATCGAATGCAAATAGATATAAATATCTCGACAACCAATCAATATGCCGCTCTAATTATGTTCCGCTTTCATGTATCATGTTATTTTTTTATTGTTTCCACCACAAGGCTCAGAACTTCAAATGCTTATTTCCATGTAAATGTATAATTATTTTTGACAATAATATAAATTTACATACTATTTATAATTTATTTAATAGTTAGACAACGTTATACTACATGTCAGCGCATTTAACATTATATAATACACATACAATAGTTATTAAGAAAAGATATCTATCTTGTTGTAATATTTAAAGTTTAAATTCAAAGTTAAAATAAAATTTATAACATATATTCAAGAATAACTGTGTGTACGTACCAAATGTATGTGTTTACATATACTGTATACGTTTGAATTTCATCAGCAAATCCTACGAATATAATAATATAGATATAGGTATAGGTATATAATAAAATCATATTATTCATCAAAATTATGGTTTTCATATTATTTTACAAAACAAAGTTACATTATATATTTGAAATCCAAATATATGAATACACAATACAGGACGTTACATATTATAGTAATATGCAACCGAACACATTAATGTGATTCCCATTGTTATTATAAGATGTTGAAATATGCCTTAGAATGACGTAAATCGTTAGAGAAAAACTTTCTCCAAAATTTACATTTTACTGAAACTCATTTCCAACAAGATCGCTGTCGGTTATTTAAGAGATAAAAATTATATGTTCAAACGGTTTTTATGTTTTCTATGGAATTATATAAAGCTATTTAAAATGAACTGTATGGATTTCCAGAAATAACGTTGTAGATTTCCACTAGGAAAGCAATCCACGAAATCGCACAACGTAATTACTTACTATGTTATAGGTACTCACTGTCCACAAAGTTAAAATAAATATTATCTAATAAAATAGAATCACTCCAATTCTATTTAGAGTATTCCAGTAGTTTAAGAGATATACGTGAACCAACACTAAATAAATTCCTCTAATATTCATTGGCATACGATTGGGCCAGCTAGTATTCTGTATATTTTCTCGTACCATTAACATTGTATTTAACTTTAATGTTATTTATCTTTAACGTTAACTTTTGATGAGTGGATCACAGAGCTGGTTTTTCTTTCCTTTTCCGTATAACTTGTGGATTGTTTTGGATATCAAGTGAGTTTGAAGAGCTATACTATTTTAAGAGCAGATTAACAGTAACGCCTTGATTCTATATACTGTCAACTTTGTTGTTATTTTCACTTATTAAAGGAATCGTTATGCTTTATTTAAAACTAAATGAATATATAAATGAAAAATTCCCAAAAAGTTTTTGGCAAGCAGCCTGTAAACAAATATATTTTAATTTTTTCAAAAATCTAAAAAGTAAGCACAGCAACTCTGGCAGATATGGTGATTTTTCGGTATCATAATATAGAATTCGATATTTTTGGCTACTTGAACCTTTCAAAACGGCAATTTTTTAATATTTATCTGGTAAGACTGATGCACAGTGAAAAAATTCTTTGCAGGCGAAAATAATTGTTTTTTAATTACAAATTAGGAATGTACAATAAGAATGTGCAGGGTTCCATGCAAAAATAGAAAATATATTGATCCTCATTTAATCTAGATCCCATCATATTTCAAATAGTTGAAAAGAGATTACTCACGCCTTTCAATCGATTAAATTTTAGTTTTAGAGTATTTTCTCTATAAAACTTTTTTTCGAGCATGAAGTTAAAAAAATTATATATTAAGTTGAAAAAATAGCCGGAACACATATTTTGGTTTTTTATAGAAGTAAAAAACCAAAAATCTAAACATCAGCATAAGTTTAAAATACTTAATTCATTGTTAGTGTTCTTTGTTATAATATAATTTTTGAAGATTTATAGTTTTTGAGTAAAGGTTGCCCTATAAATTTGCAGCTTTCTGTATATAGTAGTGATTTTGGAATATGAAATTAAGTAAGATACCTATATTAAACAAAATTTACACTACATAAGTATATAAGTTCAAAGTTTATATCGATAATAAATAGGTATTGTGTAGAACATACATTTACTTCTTGAACTCAGCTTTATCAAATTGAATTTTAATATAAAGTTTTTGGTTTGGTAACTTAAAAAAATTTAATATATAAAATTAATTTATAGATAAATGTGTTTATATATCTATATAATAATGTGTTTTTTGTGTGGTTTTTGTTACAAGATATCAAGTTAATTGTTTTTGTCAATGTACGACACAAAGTTTTGGTTTTTCCATTTTTTAAAAGTAAAATTGTACATACACAATTTCATAGACATAAAAACTAATTTGAATTGTTGTATTCATCTACACAAATGAAAATGTTTCAAGTTCTGAAAGAAAAATGGCTCAAATACTGACCTTTTTATTAAAAAAAAAGTTTAAGAAAATGTACAAGAAATATAACTGTTTTAATCGCATTCTCTTCGATTTCTTACTGTCCTTAATAATCTTCATCGTCAAAACATGATTACTCAAAGTTGAAATTTAATGTATTGTTCCTATATACCCACACGACATAAGGACCTAAAAATTCCTCAAAAATAGTATCAAGTTTTTTACCAAATAAATAAAGTTTGAAATTCTAATTTATTTGGATTCAGTGGTTTTTGACACTCTAATCCTGTAAAGATTTTTTATGTTCTGTCTTCGATCTCCGAATTGCTTTAAAGAAATCTTAACTACTTAAAGGATGTATATCTATCTATTAGAGAAAATCGTTGGATGGTTTTGTATGTTACCGACTATTATTTCCTGTATATAAATTTTGAAATATTTATAAGTTTGAAAGAAAGTAAAATTTTATAACTTCTTTTGTATGTATCGTTTGCTTATATCATTTTTGGAAATTATATCATTCATGTTTAGGTTATTATATATTTTATATATATTATCCCTATATGTTTAAAGACACCATTAGAAAATTATGCCTCTGCCATATGGTAACCCATTTATTATATATTATATATTCTATATATCAATATGGATTTTATTTCATTTTTTTTCTTCTTAAGGTTCAAAATTAAGAAATGTGTGAATAAATTCATCCTAAAACCTAAGCGTTGTTTACCTGTTATATGAGAAAATACGGCAGTATTAAAAACAACAGCTTCGAAAATAGATTATTAGTATGTTCTTAATAATCTTTTTTACTGATCTTATTAATTTAATCGTACATCTTAAAAAAATAAAAAATGAAAATTATTCATAGATTGCATAAAATAATCAAGCACTGATTAAAAACCGACTTTAAATGAGTGACCGTCTGGAAAAACATAGTTCGTTTGTTGATCTGTACTATTGTCATTAATGAGCTTAGTAGCTTAAAATAAAATTTAAAAAAAAATAACAAATATTATTTTAATCCCCCCCCCCCTGAATTGAAAAATCTTAAAACATGTTTAGTTTTTTCCTGTTCTTCTAAAAATTTATTTTTCTTTTCATTCTCTTCCCATTATAATTAATCAAGAAAGTCGCGGTTGTTTTATTCATTTTTGAATCAAAAAACAATAAAAACAAAAAAATGTTTATTTACTTCAACTATGTATGTGTCATTAGAAAAGTTATCTCTAATATTTTATAAGTCAATGCAGGCAAATTACCTACGTTTTTATGTTCTTGCATTTTCCATTCTTGTTAAAATAGGATTAATTAAGAAAGTTATTGTTAAGAAAAGAAAATGAAAACCTGAATAATATCCCCACATAGCCACTTAGTTTTGTGCCATCCACGTATATCTATCTCTATATCTATCTAAGTGATGATATTGTGTCGTACATCAGTGTGTGTATAACACGTTTATTTAAAAAAATGGCCAAGGAAAACTTGATTATTAAATGAATTTTTTAAACTAAAATTAAATTTTAAACTAAGTTAACTTTCAAAAAAATTGGTTATTAACTTTTTTTATGTATTTTAAAACATAAATAATTTTCTTTAAACTTTTTCTTTAACACAATATACAAACTCTTTTCATTATCTTTTTTCTTCGTGTTTTACACACAGTGTTCTTCAATAAATGGTTCATGATGTACCAAGCTCCCAACAATGTTAATCTAAACATCAAAGGAATGATTTCTAGAAAAAATAATAATGTGCATGTAAACGTTTAAAGAATCATCAATGATAAAAATACGGTAGAGATCAGGAATTTTAATCGTACCAAATTCTGATACTTCTTATATCTCAAATTTTGATATTAATTCCAATAGTATGTCTCTTTCAGGCATCAACAAAAGTGTCGTTATAAATCGTCTCGTTTCTATGTGATGTTGTTCGAATAGCAAAATATTCGTATATTATATTCATCATGTAAATTCTTAATAGTTTAAGAGGACCCGGTGGTCTAGAAAGTATAGTATAGTATTTTTAAAACATTATCAATAAATCAATACATTAATTGATTAAGTAATGAAAGTTATGATTGATGGTCATTATATAATGGTATTTTACTTGTCATACTTTTTTGTTTCTTGAATATCTCATGTCCTCTGTGAGTGGTGTTTTGACCTTACAATACACAGTCAATGAACTTATAAAACAGGGATTCGCTGTAATTCTGCAATAACAATCCCGATTTTAATAATTTGTATTATTTAAAATTGGTTTAGATTTGTATCTTATATTATTGGAAATCAAAAACCCTTTATCTTTTTTCTTTTTGCGACTGTTAATTTTCCTATAAATAATGTAAGTTTTTGAATGGTTTTTCATTAATTACTGGAAGTTCTTTCATTTTATCGAAAATAGTGAAAGGAAGTTAATTGAGTTTATAAAATTAGAAATAAAAATTATTTTTCAATAATAATAAATAATTTGGAATTTTTTTTCTAAGCATGTTTATACGATCATACTTTTTGAATGTCATTTACTTATTGTTATAAATTAAATATTCATACGCTTTTAAGTTCAATATTAGTAGAGCCGGTATTGTTTTGTAACTTATTCTTTGCTTTATATAGCTGGGGAGCCCAAGCTTTTTGTTTTACTCGCACGCGTCAGATTAATATATGGGAGATTCTTCCAGCAAATCTTAGCCATCTATAAAAATTCGGTAGTAGAATTCAATCGAGCGCGTCAGCTTAAGATATGGTAGGTTGATTCCGTGCTGAAAAGTGTACATTTTACTAATCTGACGATTTTAACGTGACGCAATTTAATGGGAGGGTTACAAACTGGCAAACAAGACATATAACAGTCGTCACCCTCAAATCGTCAGATTAGTAAAATCTACACTTTTCAGTACGTAATCAGTCTACCTTATTTTTAATCTGACGTGCTCGAATAAATCCAACTATCTTTTTTTTCGTTTTAATATTCTTATCGGGTACCCTAAACGCGCGGTGCGGCACCACACCGAGATCTAAAATTTAGTGGTGGTACTCAACAAGGGGAAAGGTATCTCCCATACCTAAATCTGACGGCTCCAGTAAATCCAAAAATCCCCGCTTGGGCTTCTCTACCAATAGTAAGTCCATAGTTTTTTTTCTCTGTTACTCTTAGATTTATTTGCCCTCTACTATTTTTGAAGCCACACACAACAAGAACTCATTCTGAACGAAATTTAGAAGAGGTCTGTTAAGTTGATTTTGAATTTTTGCTAGTATTCGGGTTATTTAACGTTAAATGCAACTGATAAAATTTTTTTGAACAAAATGAGCGATAAATCGGCTAATATATTTTTTATAAAGTTATTAAAAAAATGGTTATTCTGTTTTTTGTTTTTTTTGTTTTTTTTTTTTTTTTTTTAAATCTACTTTTTTCAACAAAATGTTTGAAAAAACATTCTTCAAATACATGTTTGATTCCAGATCCTTCAGGTGGACTGGCATACAGCTACCTCTATAAAAGTCTCACTTGTAATTTTAACTAATTTTAAATGCTATAAAAAACAAATTTTTTAGGTTTTCAAGGCCCTACAAAACGAATCGTTCGTGACGTAAAAAATTATTCATTGAAATAACTATTTTGTGCCTTTTTCAATATGTTTCAACTAGTTATTATTTTTTCAAATTGTAAATACATTAAAGTGTTTTTAGGAAAATCGACAAGTTTATTGAATAAAAATATTCATTATTCACACTTAATAAAAAATATTTTATTAAAATTTAAATTGACATTTATTACGTGTATTTGAAAAAATACTGCAATATATTATATGATATATACATAACCATATATCGACGACTATAACTGAAATAATTCATTAAAAAAAGTGGTGATGTAGGCAAAACAGATGTCACATCAATGTTAATGTTGTACTTTCGTAGTTTTGTATTTTGTAGTAATGTTTTTCATCGAATTTTCTGAACTTTTTATCTTGATGTTGATTACTAAGTGATTATTTGAACAAAGTTGTATAATTTCTAACAAAGTGTTTTAAAAAGAAACATCAAATTTATTTATTTATGAAATCAAATTATTTAATATTCTTTTTAAAGAATACTTATGCGATTTAAAAGTAACATATTTAACCCTAATACTTAGGAAATAAAATTTAAAAAATTAAGTAAAGGGGCGTTCAATAACACTTCTCATTTTAATAACTACAATGAGATACAAACTTAATAGTGCTCCTTGTATAATTTTCATTGGGAATAACATTTAAATAATGCATTACGTTAGGTAAATATATTTCAGTGTATTGCCAAAGTCTTAACGTATGTCAAATCTATCTAAAATCAATGTTGTAACGTTAATTAAATTTGATAATTCAATCAAAATTGCTGATTATAATTTAGTTTTTGTCAGTTTATGAAAATAATGCCGTTTATAGATCGTAATAAAATCCGTATTCTTATAAAAAATCCTTTATTAAAATTCTTTTTTTTTTTTTTTTATTGAAAACGTTAACTGTTTGGTAGTAATTTACATGAAGTAAGAATTTCAATATTATTCAATAATAGAAGTTGAGAACTACTTTAAGTACCAAAAACATCCTCACGAGTCTGGTAATTCAAAAACATCTCAATTTTATTTATAATAAAATGACGTCACAATTTTAGACACTCACAATAAAACATATTTCAAATATATTTAATATTGCAAATGAGTTGTAAATTGAAAATTCTGAAACTCACAAGTACCGGAATGAAATTTTTATTATTATTACAGTTGAAGCGTCTTTTCATCAGGAACGTAGATCTGAATTTTAGATCATTAAAAATAAGCAAGATAAAGACAATACAATTTTTAACTAATTAAAGAGGGCCTATGCCGTCAGCTGTTAGTATCTTCAAATAAATTTTATGACAAACACTGTTTTGTAGAACGAGATAGCGAAATGAATAACATTAAAATATTTTAACTTCTTGATTTTTGAATCAGTTTTAACTAAATTTTGTTTTGTTAAATTATTGAGTCTAGTTTCACATTTGTATATGAAACATAGCAAATTTAGAATCAGTTGGGTACCCTACTATATGGTCTACCATAATATTAGTCGTTATCATCTCTTCGTTGTATACAAATTTATAAAATAATCAAACTTTATATGTATGAAAAATTTTCTGAAGCTGTAAAAAGCCAAGGAGATATTCCTTAATATCTGCTTTTCATAGATACCCTTAAATCAGCTTTTAATGGATTGAGAAAATAAGTGGGTTTTCTTAAAATTTATAAGAATGTTTTTCTCCTTTGGGATTGTTGATTATCGATTTGTTTTTAGTAAATAAATTTAAAAAAGATGTTATTGAATATATATAATAATGTCGTCTAGAATTTGATCTTTCTTTAGTCTATTTATGTACGATCTTTTAATTTTTTATTCAGTGAAATAAGTAGTTTTGAAATTTATATAGTTTTAATACGATACTGCTAACTTCTAATGAAATGCTCATCAATTATGAACTAACAAATCAACAAGAAATTATTTTTCCACACACTAAACACAATACTTTTGATAATTTTAATTGTAATTACAAATATTAAGGTCCTTTATGATTTTTTAATCAAAATTTATTCATGCGTACAGTTTTGTAACTAGCTAAAACAACTTTTTCCCAAGATTCAAGTTTGGTTAAATCGTATTACAAACAAGTGATGATAACAACTAACAGAGTTAATCGATTAGAGTTAAGTCTATACAGTTATATACACATGTATAATATTATGTAATACCTTACGTAAAACAAATAATTACCAATATGTGATAAATAGGAAAATTTAAGCTTAAATTATGGCGAATCCTAACATTTTACGAAAAAATTTTTAAAACAAAAGTTTAAATCAAACAAATTAAGATTTTTTGTATTTGAATTTGTCTTTTAGCTTTTATAGTTGAAAAGTTGGGTCAAGAATCCAATGGAAACAATAGACTTATTTTGCTCATTCACGAACTCACATTTTATGTTTGGAAAACATCTCCAAAATTTCAACTCGTTACCTCTTTTTTTTTACCTGAAGTAGACTAATTAGATGTTGCTATGAACACCTATATCAAAACCAAAATTTTGTTTGTGGGGTCAATATTTCCTTGCGTTACAAACTTTAGACTAAAATTGATTTACTCTTGCGAATGTCGAGTATGAAAAGGCTCAAAAGCAAGTGATTCACTGAAATATGATACCCATTTCTTAGTTTTCATTTTGATAATGAATTTAACCGTGATTAGTTTTCGGTAAAACAAATTCCATTGCAAAAACGCATAATTGAATCAAAGTTACTAAGCTGTAATAATGATTGCTTTATTTCTAAAAAAATAAAATTTCGCATTGAAAATATTTTCGCAATTGTCAAACTTAGGCTTTTGGTAGCTTAAAGTAAACTGAAATCGCATTGTTATATTTCAGACTCCAAGTAGAAATATTTGAAATATTCTTTTTTTATATGATTATGGGTAAATGGTACACAATAAACCGAACCATTTTCACTAAAACGAACGATTCACGACCATTTTCACTAAAATATAATGGTCGTGAATCTACACATCTTGTGAGTAATCGTGTCACAAATATTTCACACATATAAACATATTCACATGCGTTTTAGTGAACTGTCGAGATAAATAATTTGATGATATCGAAATATAATAATTTGACATTATTCCAGGTTTTTAATTATTAATTACCTCTTTGGCTAATTAAAAAAGCATATAAAATTGATATTTGTGTAAAGATAAGTAGATAAGAGAGTTTTCAAAGTCCATCGTAATTGACAAAATAAGTTTGCTGTTAATTTACATTTTAAAATCTAATTTAAAATTTTAAAAGCTATCAAAATTTTTAAACCGCAGTTATTATCATTTATGCTTAATTCAAATGAGGATTTAAGCATTAAAATACACATATATTTTTCACATACAATCATAGCGACATTGTTGCCTCATTTATTTACACTTTATAATTGTTCCGACCCAAACATTTGTGTATGAATAAATTATAATTTCCGTCACACACATTATTAATGTGTTAATTTAAAATTGTTGTTTTTAAAAACAGAATAGTAATTTATTTAATAAAAAATTTTACAGAATGACAATCCTTTTATTTGTACAAAATTTTCTTTAATAATATAAATTTTCTCTCTGCGTATTTCCTTAATCGTTACTTTGCATAGATAGAATTGGCCACTAGGAAATATTGCAAAAGATTGGTTTTTCCTATGTATATAATTCATTTCTCTGGGCAAATTCTTATAAATAATATCTCTCAATACTCTTTAGTAGAGATATGGGGAAATTGATTATAACACGTAAGAATAAATTTTTTATTTCTATAAATTTTTTTTTTAAAGTTCATTCAGAAATACTTTATCTTCCTGATCATAAAGAATGGGCCTATCAGTGAATGTTCTAAAAAATACCCTTATTGGACCCATTGGAATTTTTTAGGTGCAGTTTCTGGTAGAATCTTTCACCAGTTATTTTCAATAAGTTCTACCGGGTGTGTCGAAAGTTTCAATATTTATTTACAAGCCCATCCAATTTAATACTTATAACTGCTTTTCTACTGATTTTAGTCTCTAAATGTCTGATAATATGCAGCTCTTTTATTTAAAACTTACCAGTGATATATTTTGATTTATTTTATTCAGTTAACATATCACTGGTTTTCATATATTTACTGAAAATTCTTTACATTTTTATTACAATTAAATAACGAAAATAATGAGGGAAAATGATGTGTTAAATTATCGAAAGATTCGACGATTTTTGAATCAAGGATTTTTGTAACGTCTGTTTTATACAGCTTTCGTTTTATATTTTCTCGTAGGTTTGATTACATTTTAACTAATATTAAACTTTCAGTATATTAAGAGGGGAACCGCAACTGTTGTCCGTTGTACCTAGACTTGTTAATCCTCTGCACTTTGTTATAGAACACCTCATCACCTGAAGGAAGAATGCCTTCTAGTACCATGTGGCAGTTTATTTTTATTTTGTTGTTGGTTGAGTCGGCTTTGTCCTTATCCAAGCGACGACTGTGAGATCAATCATCCACCGCATTATTTTTAAATTATAATTAATTACTTTTCTATAAATAATACCGCTGCTTATATTTACTAATTATCTGTTACTAATTATTTAAATGCGCAACCTCTAGTCTTAGTAGACAAATGGGTGAAGTCATTAGTGCCCTTGCTCACTTACTTTTGTATTAGTACCGGCCACTCAGCCGGTAAACTTTAATGTTTATAGTGTTGGTATTCAGAGTTGAAAATTTCAAACAAGCTTCGTTTCGAGTTATTAAACTTTCAAAATTATATAAACTAATTCTATGATTTTATTTTCAGCTTACAATGATATTTATAGTTTATAATTCATTAGCAGGTAATTGGTAAAATGGAAATATTTATTACATTCAAATGTGGTAAATAAATTGTACGCATTTATAATTAATATAATAATTTACTGGAAATTAATTTAATTGAATGAATGCTACTGGAAGGGCCTTATTCGCCATGACCATTATATCAAAAACTTTTCATCTTTGACATTCTATATAATATGCACGTATGATTATTTTTGAGTATATGTGGTATATAATATGGTTAGATATATTACCAAATAATCATAATAATAGTAAAATCCTTTATTCTGATGTGACTCCATTATTATATAATTATATATTTCGAATAAATTATATGCATAATGATTTGTAGTAACGAACCACTAACCACAAATGATACAAATGTACTTCCGATTTACAATTTTATCTATTGATTCATATTTAAAAAAAATTACATTGATATTTTAATATGACGTTATTGTCATTACTCATTCAGGATAACAGTTTTATATAATTGCCTCAATGCAAGTGACAAAATTACAATTTATTTCACTTGTTTAGTAAAATAGTCCTAAAAAATGGATTAAAACTCTGACTTGGACAACTTATATTAATGCTTATATTTTGGCTAAAGAACTAGCATATTGACAATCACGCTGATTTTAATCTGCAGTCATTTTAAGGTATTTAGAAACTGATAAGCTTTCTTTTCCTTTTTACTGTTTTGTTTCATTTTGAAAGTTAATGTCTCGTAACCTATTTTTCATACATCGCCTTTATAACGACATAAAAATTTTATAAAATCTTTCTTTTTGACTTGTCACTTGACACAGTTCAATGGGATTTAGGTCAATTGCACCGTTCAATTTTGTACATACTTTGTTGATATACCAAAAAAAAAAAAACAATTCGCAAAATTTTAAGTGTGTTTTTGGGGTCTAAACTACATGTATCAAGCAGATAAAATTAGGGATTTTATAAAACTTAAAAGATGCCTATTAAATAACTGTGACCATTAAACTGTGTGGTTTTAATCAAAAATAATGTGGATATTAATTGATGTCATATAAACTAGCATTATAACAATAATTTTATAGTTTTTATTATTTTAGTTTTTTTATTATTTGATGATTAAATCATTGTGGATACTCCTAAAGTAATTTAGTCGAGTAGCCAGTAGTTTAGTAACTTAAATCAAGCAACATCATTTTAGTCAAGTGTCTTGTAAACTTGTTCATGTATAATTAAGTTTTTTTGTGCAAAGATTACCCCCAACAATCTTCAAAAGAGCAGTATTCTAATCATAAAAAGTAGCAAATGAAAAAAAAAAACTAATTTTAAGTTGTTGTTCCGTATACACTGAGTTTTAACAGTATACATGTTTAGTCACAGTAGTTTGTATGAAATTATATGACTGTGACTGTTTACAGTATAAAGTTAAAAAGCAGTTAATATCGTAAAATATCCTTCATAATTTACTAAATTATCGAACTATAAGTGGGAACAATTTGTGAAGTGGTAAGTGTTTTGTCACTTTGCCTTGAACTAGAGGCACAGAACGTTTACCAGTACAAAGGATGAAACGAAGTCATCTTCTTGTGATATATGTGAGAGATATATATATATATATATATATATATATATATATATATATATATATATATATATATATATATATATATATATATATATATATATATATATATATATATATATATATATATATATATATATATATATATATATATATATATATATATATATATATATATATATATATATATATATATATATATATACAGAAGCTGGATAGACGTCTTATTTTCTATAAAACGATAAAATGTAAAAAATCCTATCACATCACAAGTTTATACCTTGGAATGTGAAAGGATGGAAATTTTCCACCCGGATGCATCACAGCATAATAACAGACAGGCACAATATTATTTCATCACGCAGAGTTCTGTCCCTACAAGAGTCTATTCATGAAAGAGGTTCGAAAATTAATATTTGAAAGCCACTTTTATATCCAAACAATTCGAAATTTTTTAGTAGCTTTTACATTGCTTCGCTTTCAAAGTAAATGAATATAATTAAATTTATATTATGAATTATTATATAAACTGGTGTTTAATGGTATCTTGAGTCACGCAAATCGAAAATGTAATACCATATTTTAAAAAGATTTAAAAAGTAGAAAATAAATCCTTCAAAATAAATTTTTATACTCATACAGATTTTTATAAATAACGCTAGATTACCCTGAAAATTATTTTCAATTTTAAAATCGAAGAAAATACTTGTTCTAAACAAAATATTAAAAAAAAATGTAAGCTGCATGTAAAAGATTTTAAATAATCATCGTTTCCAACTGTCTTGAGAATTTTGTATGAAGACGAAACTATTTTATGCCTACTATAAACAAGAAATTTTATAATTAACTCTTTATTTAAAAATATTGCATTGAAAACAATTCTTTTGTTCAAATGATGCACAATTCTTGTGTTCTATTGTTGATTCTCGTGTTCTACCAGGAATATATATATATATATATATATATATATATATATATATATATATATATATATATATATATATATATATATATATATATATATATATATATATATATATATATATATATATATATATATATATATTTATTTAAAATACGCGACCAAAATTTAAGCTCGCTTTTTATTTTCGTTTATCAGTTATCTCGATGACGAACGCAAACACAAAATTTTGAGTTCATATAAAAATCCGTCCCTTCTAATGATCCAACTTTTAAACCATAAAATATAGAAGAGAAATACAAAATCAAAAATTATTTTATTTTAAAACAAACAACGTTTATTTGAAATTTTTATTTTCGTAAGTGGGAATCGCTCTAATTTTAGCTTTAATTTAGCTGATAAACACATATGTAACTACAATATATATCAACGTATAATTATTTCAATAAAATATGTATTTAAAACTGTATTGACTGGATATTTTGTGTATTTTATTAATGGTTATGATTAAAAATAGTTCGTTCATAGATATTCTATCGAATGTCGAGTATCTAAACAATAAACTCTGTTATCTGTTATGTTGACGTTATCAAGGTGATAATCATTCACAGAACTATGTAAAAAAAAAAACAAAAACAAACAAAGTTTATAATTTAATCAATCTAAAAAAATGTCTGATTAAATTGATATTTTTATATATTCTGTATATGTTATATTTTTATATGTATTTGTGCAATCGAATAAAAAAAGCTTGTCAATTTCAATAAATATATGATTGTAAAGAGATGTTACATCTAATTTTTATATCGAAGCAATATGCTTGATTGACTTTCTTCTATTAGAAAACTGTCATAAATAAGAAAATATTTTCTTCTACATAATTTTTATATGTATTTACGAGGTTCAACCTTTATAAAACTAATATAGTTATTTAACCCTTCAAAAAGATAATAACTTTTTTTATATTTATTTTATTATTTTTAACCATCCACTTCGTTGGTCAATTCCAACTTCATTCATCAATAACTGCATCGTGATAACACAATTACAAACTCAAGTTTTATGCATAATTTAATATATAAAAATTTCATCTTTAATTCAATGCGTATATTTTAAAAACTTTGCATCGAGTAAAATTTTTATATAATTTGAACGATTGATTTTAATTTATTTTTTAATTTTAAGTCACTTTTAAACTTTCTTAACTACTAAAGTTATATAGTGACTACAGTGAGTATATATTCAATTTATACAACAACAGTACATAGCAATCCTAGATGTTCACCCATCCATGTTCTGACTGTCTCTGTTGTTGCTTCTTTACTTTGGTGATCGATAATTAGGTTACATCAGTGGGAGATCTAAGCGTTTGATTTATAAGAGCGGCTTGTAATTAAAAAATTATGTTTCCTTGTATACTCGAAGTACTTAAGTGTTATTTAGTTCGTGCGTGCATGTTTACGTTGCGAAAATAGGCCTTCCACCTTACCCGAAGACGGGTCATTTCTATACAGTTTGTGCGTTTTTGTATATCTATAAATATATAAATGAACCCCTATTTCCCGTTGTCACGGTATCACACGTGAACGGTTGAACCAATTTTCTTTTAATATTCCTTGATGTTCAAAAAGGTTCGTATGAAGATAAAATTGGAAAAATTGCCCGCAAAAATAGAAAAACAGTTCTTTTTCCAATACAAAATGTTTCATTTTAAATGGCTATGGAATATTTATTTGATAAAAACATCAGAGAAAATTTTTTCTTGGATAAGAAAATTTCTTCGAAACGATATCCAAAATTGTCTTTAATTTATTTTAAAACGTATTTGGGTGTTTAAATTGTTAAGGATTTGTGTTAATTTGTTGAAACTAAATAACGGTAAAACGAAAAATAATTTTTTTGTGCTTTATTTGTACAGTGAATTTTTTGTCAAATGTTTGTTCATCACGTTTAGTTAAGGGCAATCACACGTAATATAAAATGTTTGATTTATTGTGGAGTTTTGGTCAGTTTTGATATAAATGGTTATAAAGAAGAATATTGTAGTTTAGTTTTGTTTGTTAAAAAAATAACAAGCAATTAGACGTACACACTCTAATTGCCAAACTCATAATACTTCAAGTCAAAGAAACACAAGAGTAAGCCAAACTGACTAGCAACGCATAATGCGGAATGTAGTACAGCGGAATCGACGGAATTGAAATCAAAATGTTATGTAATGATAATCAACTACCGTTCACAGAAAATTGTTTCTATTTGACCAATGAACGTTGTAGGTCAGAAGCCCCCGAGCGGTGTTGGAAAGTCACAGGCACTACATTCATTGGTTTCTGGAAATGGGCCAGATAAACATATTTTACTCATATCCAACAATACAATAATTGCTTTCATATGACGTCATTTGGTGCAGCAAAAGTTATTCGGTAAAATTTTATACCAACTTGCATGTATATATAAGTATATTGAAAACCATACATTTTTTTTAGTACGTTTGTAACTCGATAAATTGTCAAAAGCTGCCATAAGTGAGAGTGTTTAAAAAATATTGCGCTTATGTATTATCTGTTTGTCTAATTGAAGATTCAGACTGATACAGGGACTACACATTTTTGCAAATTTATTTTAATGGCGATTCAGCAAGGTAAGTCGATCAACGTTGTGCATATAACAATTCAGAAAAAAGACCAATCGAGGAACGATTTTAAATGTTTTATGTTAATCGTTCTTTTAATATTAAAACAAACAATGTAATTCAAAATTGGAAATCATCAAAAGAAATAAAATATATATTTAGAAAATTCGATGGTAGACAGTGTCTTTAAAGTAATAGTCTGGATTATATAAAATATAGTTTTATGTATAATTAATTTTCAATATATTCGTTTATTGAACAAAATATTATACTATAAATATTATGTGCTATGTATTTTGGGATTTAAATAAATTAAATTTTTGTTAATTACTATAATATTACACAAAATATTAATTAATTACATATTATTAATAAATATAGCACATAATATACAAATAAATATACATATATGTATATATTGTGTTTGATACTCAATAGATTAAAAGTTGATTTAATTAATTAATAATTTTAATGTGTGCTTTATGTGTGTGTTTAATTAATTAGTTATGATATGTATGTATTTTAAATTTAATTTAATCTAATGTTTATGTATATTTAAAAAAAAGTTATTTCATCTAATTTTTTTTTTATATGAATAAAACATTTTAGCATATAAATTTAATTGTTAAATTTGTCAAATCTTGGTCATGAAATTATTGAGGCAGATATGTCACTTGCTTCGTTCTGTGTATATGCTGGTTGACTTTTTTAATTTTCAACTAATTGCTTAATAAGACAGGCACTTGAGGTTTGAAACCAGTTCAATATCTAATTATAATGCAATAGACCTAATAGAAATATTACGGTAACGTTCTTAAACATAAGATTTTCCATTATCTAAATTATTTTAACAAATTTTAATTCACACATTTTTTTGTTTTAAATTAAAAAAATTTTATAGCACCATGTTCTTAAAACGAACGAAAACTTTACCTCTGAGAGATTTAAAACCCAAAACATTTCTATAAATAAATTTGAAGATAATTGATTTGTGGCGAAAAAAAATTGGTGCATACAATACGTAACAGTTGAAATGAAGTTAACGATTGTAAGGAATGTTTATAAATTAAAAAGTTATCAAACCATTCACTCCAAGTTTTTTCAAACCGACAAAGGAAAATGGTTTTCAACTTAATTTGTATATTTTGATGAAGTGGTAAGAAGATTTGAATTATTATTATTTTATTGGATTTACGAAAAAACCCTCGTTGATCCCATTTTAATTTCAAAATAAATCCAGTGTTTCGGGGAAGGTGGAAAAAAAATGATAATTGTATATCATTAAAAGCTTTAGTTTTATTTTAATATTTTTTTATAGTTTTATTTTTATAATTTTTAATATATTTTTTGAGTCTTTTTTAATGTTTTTAATGCTTACCTATAATATTTTGAAACTTTCTGTTTTTTTTATCTTCTAACAAGACAGCCAACGAACAAGAAATATACAGTACTGCAATTTATACTACTCACTCGTGGGAATTAAGTAGTTTATATTATAAACTGTATCTATTACATTTTTTCAAGATATTGCAAGAAGTATTTCAAAACATGATGAACCCTGAAGTGTTCGCGTAAATTTATGAGAAAAACACGTTCTCGAAAATCTGAGAATCATTCTCATTAGACTCATAAATGTGCGTGTCCTACAGGATCTTTTACCAAGCAGCGCTCGGGTGATTTGATATGAGTGCTGTGTGATATTGACATGAGGGCACCAAGCACATTCTTGTTGTCTGTGAAAAATTTGATCAGAAAATTATTTGTGTTAATGTTTTTTAGTTATAATTTTTTAATGTTTAAAAATTGTTTTCAAGTTGGTTATTATGAAATTTGAAATATTTTAATCGATAAAAGTTTGATTTTGATTGGATTTCTTGATTTATTTCTTTGATCATTATGGGGTGTCTGAGTTATTAAGGTTGAATAAATATTTTCTGGGTATGTGCAATGTAAATTTATATTCAATATAATCAATTCCAATTGACAATGCATCCACATGTATAAACACAAACAAACACATCTTAATATATTTTTTTTCGAATAGAATTATTTTACGACTAAGTTTTGCACAGTAGCAATAATAATACTAACATCTAAAGAAGTATATTGTATATTAATGTATAGTGATGTTAATACTTATAAGCAGACGAATATAATAACCAATCTGTGTTGAATATGAATTTTAGATGTTAAAAAGTGAATGAATGGCTGTACTCATATCAATGATGGAAAATCATATTTACGACTAATTAGTTTATGATTGAATGATAAAGTATATTAAAACACATATCCCTCAAATTCAAAAGTTTTGTGTTTTTGTTCTATGAAAAATGTAGCTCAGATATGTATGGATTTAAATCTTATCAATCGGAAATAAAACTGTATATTGTTGAAAGGCTTAACTTTAATTTTAATGAAATTATTTTCTTTAGATTAGAAACAGAATATTTTAATGCAGGTAATGCAGGATATTCTCTGAAATTCAAATACTGTAACGTAAATAATGTTCCTGGCCGTTCTGATTGAGGTTTTCTTATATAGTCCCATGCATTTATTGTTAAAAAAAGAAGCCGAAGAAGGCTTGGTGTATTTTGTTCTTTTTATTTCGAATTATTTGACCTTTTTTCAATTCAATGTATTTGAGCTTTTTTCGGTCATAAAATTAAATATTTGATACATTTACGATTTAGCCCATAAATCTCATCAATAGATCTAATCAATGAACTTTTACATGTCCAGCAATCCAATATACATATTTTAAAATCGAAGTAAATTCGAAGTTCTATATTCAGAAAACGTAGGCCTGTAAACAATTATAGATGAAGATGAACTTTGCCTGCACATCTTATAATGGATCACGGAAAAATGACTGATGGGAAATTAATTAGTATAGATGGATGTTCATTGAAAGATGATAACATTGGAAATGGCAGGTGACCCAAGTATACGGCGATAGGAATTAACTTCGGCAGGCTTTTAAGTTCGCTTTTGGACAAAAAATTATTGATAAATTAAAAACCTATTTAGAACAGCACTGTTAAAATAAAAGCTTCGGATCACAAAATTTATAAAATTCAATTACAAGAATGTTGAGCTACGATTATTAATCTTAATTTAAATTTGAAAAATCGAAATTTTGACGTGAGATTTTTCAATTGAAAAATAGGGTGATTTTTCGATATTTAGTCAAAATTAGATGAAAAAATAAATTTTAATTTAAAAAATATTTGGAACATAAAAAAGTAAAATCCCTCCAAATTTCGTGAATAAAAAATTACTATGTAAAAGATAAAAATAAAAAAACCAAAAACTTGGTTATTTTAATTTTTCACATAAATTTTAAGGTTATTGAATTTTAAAGCTTTGCTATTTAACTTTTTTCCATAGGACTTGTAGTTTTGCCAGAAATTCAGATAAACCGAATTTTACCCTTAAATACTCGCCCCTCCTACTTCCCGAACTCAGATCACCCGTAATTTATTTTACCTTTCATTTTTAACATATTATCTTCCATTTCTAATTAGTTTCATTCTACTATAATTTTTTTCCTTTCCAAAAATTTTCTATCCTGGACTAATACATGAAATCTCATGGTAAATAATATGGTTTTGGTCATCGTTTTTAACACATTCAGTATATAATATATTTATATGTATAGAATGAAGTTTATTGGTTATGAAAGAATAGGTGCTATAAATGCCAAAACATTTAAATAGTGTTATTGTATCTATGTATTGTTATTATTGTTATTATGATTATTATGCATAACCTAACCTAATTTTAATGTTTTGACATTTTACTTCTATATGCCGGAAAATTATTTTACGAGGGCTGGTCTTCAACAATATAAAACTATTCATTATAATTTTAATTTAATAAACATATAAAAATAAATATGTATATACGAATAATATTAGTTTCGTTCACATTCGTTGACTTTCAAATTACTAAATATGCCGACTTCTTTTACGGATATGGTGTTTAGAGTTCAAAACAAAATTTTTCTAATTCACTTTCAATGATATTTGTTTTAATTGATTAATGTTATTATTGTTAATTTTAATTTCTACACCTTTTCTTATGATAGACAATTTCATTTACCTAACCGAGATATTTTACAATTATTTATATTATAAAACAGTAACTGGCCATGGAAAGTATGTACCTTAAAGATGGTCCCCGGTCTTAGAGCTTGCGAAGTATTATTAAATACAATAACTCTGGTTTCCTTACGATTTCATATACTTTGTAAGAAATGATCGTATCTTCATAACTTGCTTAGCAAATAATTTTATATTTTTGGAGCATTTTGCTAAAAAGAGGATGTGAAAAACAATTGAATTATATTTCGACGTGCCCTTATTATTAAATATCGATGGCATTAAATGGAATCTTTGTGGATACCAACTTTTTTTCTATATAAGCCAAGAATATAGAAAAAAAAGGATTCTTGCAGACTTTTCTTTGACCTCATATTGACATTTGGCATGCCTTATCCTTCGGTCGGATTGCTTGCTTCGCTCGATAAGAAAGTCAGGAAGGCTTCGGTCTAAAATATTTTTTTGCTCTAAGGTACGATTAAGGCATGCGGGTTGGCCTATGCCTTTCGTTTAAATTTTGTATAGGAGGACTTCGGCCTAAAAGTTATATTAAAAAATTTTTTGTATTTACAGAATTACAGCATCGCTGTACGCTTAAAATGTGTATTTTAATAATGTGGACAACGCGTCCATGTATTCGTAAACAAAAAATTTTTATAGCCTATGTTACTCGCTGATTATATAGCTTTTCCGTACAGTTGATACCTACGAACAAGTATTTTTCTTTTTATAATAGTATAGAAAAATCGTTAAAATTTTTGCCAGTTATATGCACAGAAATAATATGATACGATAACAAAGATTTTTAGTGCAATAAATCATATAAGTGTAAAATGAACCAAAAGTTGCATTGTTGGTAAAATTTTTAATTTATTTACAATTGTTTCGAGAACACAATATCTTTTTGAAGGAAAAGGATAATCATAATATTTGACAGTTTTTACAAATATATGTTACGTTGATATAATAAAGGTCAAAAGGGGCGGGGATATAAAATTGGCAAATTTCTATAAGCTTTCAGTTAGTGGAATTTTGAAACAAAATATTAACAAAAGAAAAGAAAAAGAAAAACAATATTTTTTCTAAAAAATAATCAAAATTTAAAACTAATAAAACATTATAAAATTTATGGGGTCGAGCGCTAGATTAATTTATATTTGATTATGAGGAAAATATAAATGGCAAAAAGATTAAGTAACAGAGAAAATTCAGAATCTAATAGTAAGTTTTATTCAACAAAGTAATTTTTATTTTTTCAATTCAATAATGTTTATTATATATTTTTTCAAAGTATTCAAAATTTTCCAATTTTATTGAACATTTAATTTTAAATTGATACTTGAAAGAGTAACTTTCGAAAATATGATGCTCTGCGTTGCTGGATATGCCTCCTTCGCTCATGACACAAATCTTATATTCGGAAATACGAGTTTCAAAAATTATCTGATACTTTCCAAATTTTATTGATACATAAAATTTGTAACGTGAAATACATGATATTTGTAAAATGAAGCAGGAGTTTTTCTATGCCTATTTTTCATTTAGTATAATTTGCCTAAATAGTTTATAAGGGCTGTTAATTGTTATTTAGAATTAAATAGAATTAGTTTGAAATAAATTTGTAGATAAATTAACATCTGACGATGAGCTACTTTTATATTATATTTAACAACGACTCCATGGCCTTGATGTGTATAGTTTGAAAATCTGTAGATAATTTGAAAGTCTGTCTTCTAAAGGACATATTCACCACTCTTGTTTAAAATATTCATTGTAATTTTTTATTGCATAGAAATGTTTTGTCACACAAATTTTAGCATTATTGCTATATATTTATTTTATAGTTATAATATGTTTAGGAAAAAAGTTAAAAAGATACACTATATTTACAGATACCGAAAACTACTACTCGATGTCATACCCAGCTGTTACTCCTAGTTACTATATTCTCGATATACAATACATGTATTCTACAGTGACCGAACAAATATATATAATTATATATATAACAAATATTGAGTGGAATCAAAATATCTCCTGTTTTGTACAGATAGAAATTCATACCAATAATAGTTTTTTCCTTCTACATTAAAGTTGGGTCCTAAGGGCGGCGGCATATAAAAGTTTTTGAATAACAACTTCGGTTTACATTTTTCCATAGCCAAAGCCTGGTTTCCCAAATTAATTAAATTGGGCAGCGGCATATAAAAGTTCTTGAATGAGAATTTCGGTTTACATTTTTCCATAGCCAAAGCCTGGTTTCCTAAATTAATTAAATAGTTTTCCAGATCATTCTTCATCTTACTAATAGTGTAAACGTTAAAGTGAGTTTTTTTATTGTAGTTTGTTACGTTTTCATGACTTAAAAACTTATCGAAGCATCAGATAGAGTACCTTTCATTGATAAATAAAGTACTTGATTGCTCCTCGATGAATTAAAAAATAAGTCTTAGTTGATCTTAAAATATGAGATCATCTCTGCCAATTTGGCTAATTCTTTTTTAAAATATTCATGTAAATTCAAAAGAAACTGTTTCATAAATTTTAGCTCCCTTTGAAAAAGCCAAATATTCTATCAAAGAGTTTCTATTTTATCTTCTTCTGCTCTTCTACGTTATCGAGATGCGTTAATTAACTTACTTTGGAGATTATTTGGTAAACATTAAAATACAGTTCAATATCAAATATGAATTTTAATTTCTGTAAAAAATAATCCGTACAAAAAATGTAACGCCTCAATGGTATCAAAATTATAAATCATGTAGTTTTTTAATGATAGAATTATCAAATTTAAAAACTAAAATACAAAGTGGTAATTTTTCTACGAATACAAATCTTATGTTACACGCAACTCCAGCTTTATTTCAGTATCAATCTATATTGTCGGTGACACACAAATATTGTGGTAAGGAATATTATGCAGTACTATCCATTTATAACGTTATTCTATTTAATCTGTACACTTACTTGGATGAAGTGAACACTATTTATTAAAAGGGCAAGCCTTAGAAATACTCAAGAAAGATCCCACAGTGAAATATATAATAGACATCAAATCACAAATTGAAATCTGTAATTACATCCAGTTCTCAACTCAAGAAAAAAGAAGAATAGTTCCACTGAATCCAGAAATCCCCAAATTATACGGCCTAGTTAAACTTCATAACCTCAATCCAGCTTAATCATTATCCATATTTCTCAACAATACCTAAAAGTCATTAACAAATTTCAAATTGAAAAACACTATAATAAATTCAATAGATCTTTACAATAATCTTCATAATCTTCAAGTAAAACATGTTTCGGCACGTTTCGTTTGATATCTCAAATATGTTCCCAAATATGACTACGTATGAATGTCTACAGATTATCAGTCATATTATGGATAAAAACTGAATCATATCAGGCATACATAATGAAATCCAAAACATGTTTGAATTGGTTCTTCTACAAAATTACTTTCACTTCGGTAAAAACACATTTTTACAAAATGATTTTTCAAAAAAGTATTAATATTTTAAAGTTATATTGAAGTTACGTTGGCTGAGGTGCATTGTGACACCATATAACCATTGCGGTTTAATATTAAAAAATAAAATAAAAACGAAAAACAATCAACAATAATATGGAATTTGTTATCAATTAAATTATATGCATACGTAGAAATATTGGAATTAATTGGTAAAAATGTTGGAATATTGAAAAATTTAGTACACAGGCGTGCATAAAACCATAGCTTCACACCAAATCGACAAAAAATGATAAATGATACCATATCGGTCCTTCAGTCTTCGATTCCATGGTGATAAATTTTGGTCTATGTTTTGAGAATATTCCTCAGTTGTTCTAACGTCCAGTTCATATGGTCTTGATATTAATTCGTTTGTTTAAATTTTCCAAAAACAGATCATTATCGTTTAAAGTTGTTCTTGTGCGCGCTCGTTTTTATAATCATTTGGGATTCCAACAGTCAAATACTTCAAACAAATAATTTATGCCAACTTAGCAAAACAACTTGATGTCGGATTTTTCCACTTGAAGGGAAATAGGACAACATATCAGTAATTATTTTTGGGGCGTATTGAATAAAAACTAATATATATAATAAATATATCTGTAAAGCACTCACAACTAACAACATGTTTGGGTTCAATATCATACCCCAATACGAGTATAATTTTTTCTTTATTTTTTTTTAAATTCATGGAAATTTTTTATTTAATTATGTAAGTTTAATTAAAATCACATTTTTATTCTAAATTTGCATACGTTGGTCATTCGTGCAATGTAATTTTCTTGGTTATCTAGTTAAATAATTATACACATTTTTTAAAGTAGCCATTTTTTGATTAAATTTATTACCCAAAAATGCGTTCAATAATCAATATACAATTATATTGTTCATTATACAATAATCCAGGCGGCTTTTATTTATAATTTTTGATTAAGATTATTTTAAATTTATCTATACTTACTTTTATAGCTGAATATATAATTTATTAATAATTGTTTCGTTTACAACACTTAAAATTAAAATTGTCATTTCGACAATTATCAAATGTTGACGATCCATTTTAAATCATCCATTTTAAGTCAAGGTTAAAATGAAATTTCCGTGTTTAATTTAGACACATATTTAAACTGCAGGCTAGTAATAATATGTTTATGCATACTGATTCAAATATTTTATTATATTATACAATTGAACAAGTAATTGTATTCGCATTCGATTATTCAAGTTTAGTTTAGTTTATTTAATTATAAAATTATATTATTACTTGAAGTTTATAAATGTATAAGCTGTTGTACATAGACTGTACTGTTGTACATAAACATAAACTCCTTTTTAATTTATTCACCCTATCATGTTTCAGAAGGACTGCGAAGATGAAGTAGGGATGCTAGGTCAACTGTTGGACGAATCACATACACACATATTTTTGCCTATCCGATAGAGCCCAACAGGAAAGATAAGATTGAAGACGTATCTGCCACCGTGCTCACCTGTTCAAATTCATAGACTCAAAATAACATATTTGTTAATCACTTTCATTTAATCACATATTGATTTAATTTTCTCAATTCACTCATTCCGATATGAGTGAATATATAATTTATTTAATTTATGGAACGATAACCTCTTGTTAATTGCATATGACAGTTATTTTCATAGATTTAACATAGTAGAGATACCATTGGCAACTGCATTACGCATTTGTAGAGATGTCCAAAAGCTTACTGTTATACAATTAACAGTAACTATATTTGTATTTACGTTTTTGTGCCCAAAAAGTCTTAATTTTGTTATAAAATGACTTCGTACCATGTAGAATGCTGTGAAAATAATATATTGAAATCTAAATGGAAAATAGATGGCATAAATTACCATAAGTTAAATACATTGTTATAATTTTTCGTCGGCCATATTTATTCAAATGTCAATAAACGTTATTTCACCAGAAATGGACGAAATTTTTCACAATTATTTTTGAAAAGGTCAATAATTAGCATGATGCCAACAATTGATTTATTAAAAATGTGCTATTCACAATATGGACTAAAAGCTGGTTCGTATATTTGGGACTTAAGTAGCAGCACCTCCGCAGCCGTTCACATTTATTTGAATTATAATCATATACCTTCGCTTCGGCGATATTAAAGTATTTACTTCTAATGAATAGACTGTTTCGAAATTCTTGTTTCAACACTAATGTGGACAAATTTTCATATATCTTTTATGGTTCAAAACTTCGGTCATGAAAAAATTTAACACAATGGAACTAATTCGTTTTTGAGTTATCTTGATGGCGGATAGACAAATAGCCAGATGGAAATGTACTAATTACGTGATTTTATAAACACCTATACCAAATGTGTGTGTTACAGACCTTAGACTAATATACTTTGACGTATTGACGTGTACATATGTTTAGTATAAAAAATAAGACGAAATGCAAAGCTATTAGAAATTTCAGGTTGATTTTCATTTTTCGAAGTCGAGTTTCTAGTAAACAACATAAAATTTTACTTTCACTGTACAAATACATTGATATATATACAATATACATGTTTGTTCCCAATACAAATACCGACAACCGGTGTCATTGATTGCATTATGACAACAACACTACATGACATAACATAATAACATAACTAACTTCAGTTAGGTACGTACTAGTTATATGGCAATAGTAACTTCAATATCGAAAACAATCTTTAAGTGCTAATAATAGCTATAATATTTTATATTTATTTTTATATTAATAGCAGTATATTTATTTTATTTTTATTTATATAAATAGGTAATATTGTTAAATACAAATATGAATTATTTATTTATTTATTGGTATATTCTTATTGGTTCAAGCAATAAAGTTTTTAAAGCCTTGTTCACATTGATCAAAAATCGTTCACATGTGTAGTTTGATAGTCACGGGATAAGTCATTTATTATAACTATGTTAACAACCACAGAGTAAGGTAATATAATTTCATATCACAAATTTGTTTATATTATATGAATCGGACTGCAACAGCAATAAAATATGAAACATATTCCTTCATTTGTTAGTTATTATATGTTTGTAATTGAAGAGTGTCAAGGGTCCTACTTCCACACAAGAAAAAAATTGTACTTAGATACTTGACTAAACAACTTTATGGAATATTTGACTAGAATGTAACTGTTCTAACACGTCAAACCACTACACTACTTCGTACTTGACTAAATTACTTGATTAATGTGAACAATGCTCAAGTTTAAAAATTTTTCGGGATAGATCAGACTTTGTTTAGATAACAGGGTTTTCGCCACAGTGAGTAATAAATAATGCAATAACACATATAATTAAAATAACGTGAATGTGGACAAAAATTTATTCTTTTTTTAACGCATTACGCTTGGCTATTTATTATTGCATCATCAGGTAAATTGACAGGCTATTGTGAGAAATCAAATCAATTTTATTATTTTATAATTTTAATTTCTTTTTCTTTTTATATCTGTTATTTTTAATGTATTTATTTTTTAACAAATTTTGTAGGTATATTTTTGGTTTTTAATTTATATTTTGTACAATTGCCACTGTCAGTTTACCTGATGAAGCTATAATAAAAAAGCGTAAAATAGTGTGTATAAGTATAGTAAGATATTTTTAATTTTTGTCCACATTCTCGTTATTATCTTTAAATTGTTAGAATCCATAAGAAAACTAATCTATTCGTTTTTACCGAAAAGTAATTTGGTTAATATAATATTTACATATTAAGTATTATTTTTAAAACTAATATTAAACATAATTCACCATTTTTATTTCAACAAGTTAATGTCGACGCAAATGCTTTGCTAACATTTTAATTTTTCTTTGATGATGCAGTATAAGAAGTTCGGTGAATTACATATTCATATTATATGTTACTTTTTCATCATATATGTTAGCAGTTTGTTTATCTGTAACTTTATATCCATCTATTATGAATATCTGTTTCGCTGTATATTAATGCGTTGATCGATTTTGTAGACACGATTGTCGCATTAAGAAAATTAACTGTATAATTTTTGGTAAAATTCCATGCGCTTTTGAGTAAAATGTCTTAAAATACCTAAAATACTTTTCATTACTCTATGTAACGATGATGCAGTTTTTTGTTGTACATATGAAATGTATTACACAATTAAGATAAACATGAAAACCATAAATATTTTATTACTTTTGTAAAGAGGCTTGAAAACACGAAGGTATTCAATGTGAAATAATCAGGACAAATAAAAAAATCACTGCTGTTTTTTTTTGCATACTCTTTCTTTGGAAGGAATTCCTAAAGATACTAGATCTAGATTTAGAGAAATCTAGAGCGAACAAAGGAAAGCTGTAATGGTTTAAAATTACCTTAATTTGGAAAAAAATTCATAGATACTTATTTTTATTTAGAAAGCTGAAGTTTTCCAAACCGATGCGAAATGAACTGATCAGGACATATGGGAAATACCTAGGTTTTCTTTGAACCCCACTCTCTTTATGCTATCATGCCAGATTCGATTTTTTGTTTATTTTTTAGAGAGATATACAAATCACAAGCTACTAGTCTATTAGTACCATAATAAATTTTCAGATACTAGAATGAATGGTTTTGTTTGTCATTTTCAAAAGAATGCTGTCTAGAATATTGTTTGAAAACAACAAAACTTTTAACATCCTTTCGTAAACGGTTTTTTAACGAAAGTTCGTGGTTAAAATTTAAATTTTAAAATTTAATTGCGACAAATAAGCAAACGAGGCATAATCTGTAAATGATTTATAGATTTTCAGTCAATAAAAACATGAAAACTATGGATTCCAAAGCTACCAAAAATACATTATTTTCTGAAAGACAAAATTAAGTGTAAACAGTAGTTTTTATGGACATCCATAATATAGCTGATAAGTTAGTTAAACAAGTACCAAGTATCAAGTGAGAAAGGTAAGTAATATTTATGATTTATGATTGTCAAAATCTGATAATTGATTTCTATAGATATTTCATAAAATAGTACTACAAAAAACCATAAAACATTATTTATATTTTGACGCTTGATTTTTACATATATAGTATAATACTTACAAATTTTTTTGAAATAGTTTTGCATTCGCAATCCAGCGTAATGACATATATTTTACAATTAAGTCCGAAAGGTTATCAGATTAAGAAAGCAGGGTTTTAGTCACACCCAATAAGGTAATGCAATCGAGATAAACTTCTACACAACGACTATCAATTACTAATAATTACTAGACAATTTTGATATCAATTTTGATTTCCTGTATTGTAAGCAATATATATTACCCATATTTAAATATATTGTAAACAATATTTACTTGATCAATTTTTTTCATGATAGGATCAAAGTAAATTACTGAAAAAAATTTAAAAATTTTTTCCAAGTATCTACTAATTAATTTGACCTTATCAAGAGAAAAATTCATCAAGTAAATATTGCTTACAATATATTTCAATTTTTATAAGCATTCGTATCTATATCTTCGAATAATTCTCATATTTGTGATTGAGTTAGATGAGCCATTTTTTTTGTACCCAAAATTATTATAAAAGTTTTAAGCTATTGTTTCAAGCCAAAACTGAAGTTTTACAGATATAACTACCTATATAGTTCTGATATTATGATACCTTCCTACTCATAACCATGTGAAATCTTGCTAAGAGACTCAGTGTCTTTTGAATTCCACGGTAGTGCCCCAGAAAAGCTACGGCCAAATACCCACAGTGTATATTTTACATGATATACTTTGAGGTGTATTTTGAATAACTTTGATATTTATGATTTTAATTTGGAAATATTCAGAAGAAAGTTTGAAAAAGTTACAAAATTAAATTTTCTATTTGGCACAATTTGTGATCTCATTTCTTTTATAAGTTGAAATTTTTAAATAGAAACTTGTGTTTTATATCACATTTATGTTTTCAAATAGATTTAAAGCAACAAAAAATAAATATATAAAAAAAAAATTAATTTCATAAATAGACACACCATGATGAATACATTAACAAAATAGAATAATGAAAATTTATGTAAATTTTGGTTAGTATGTAATTTTCAATATCAACCGATAAATATTTCATCAATGCCACGAATATTTGATTGTTCATATATGAAATGATATATAAAATGTACTTTTTGTTTCTATTATAAAATGGCACCTCATTGCTAAATTTTTGTATAAAGGATGGTTCGTCATATATGTTTGATTTAAATATATCCTCGAACACTTTGAACTATCCTTTAATTGAGCTAATTACTACTGTTTATGTTGAAAATTTGTTCTTGCCTCTTAATATTTTTCGTAAAATTTTTTAAACTATAAGCCAAATATATTTATTTATTTTATACACACTCAGTGATTGACCAATTGTTTCTCTCAATATAAATCGAAAATACTTGGGTCATTGTATTCAACTCCTTTAAACATGATGACTTTTCATATTTCGCATATAAAACATGTCAAATATATTTGAAATCTGTGTAATGACATTAAAAATGCTCTTATGTATCCGAGGAAGCTTTTAGCTCCTACGTTACTTTAGAATTCGAAAAACAAGCATTTGACATGAAATAAATAATCAGACGTGTATAGTATGGTTTGTCAAATGGTTAACTTTATTTTCATGAATTCAAAAATTTCGGGATCGCTTTCTTAGCTCTCTGAATTAAAGGCGGCATGTATTGCTTATACATGTGTACGCTAAACTTCCTCAAATATAAAAACTTATTATTCGAAAAATTGTTGATGTTGTATAGTACACGAAAGACTTGGAGATATGGTATATTATTTCAGTACAGCTACATCTTGATACAAGTAAAAAGCATTTGGGAGTACGCAGCATAGAAATAAGTCCATTTTATCGATAAAAGATTGTGAGGTGTTGATATAACCTATATTTCCAGTATTATAGCTTGGAAGTTAAGCAATTTCAACTTACATTTCAAAATTGTGTCTGCAACCGTTACTTCTTCATATACTTCTCAAATACAATAAGCTTAAGATGAGATTAAAATCTTAACGTTATATTCGTAATATGACGTTCAGAGCTTCTAAGGTTTGAATGACCCAGAAATTTTTATATAAATCGCAATGGATTCTGCAATTTATAATATTATCCTTTGGTATTCATGCCAGTAATGGCTTAGACTTTTTTTTTTATTTCATCGTTTTCTCGTAAGCTTGAGGATTCATCCGGTATACAAACAATATATTAACATTCCCTTAACATTTTGTATAATACTACTTTATTGATGATGATGCTGGGTTATGGTACGTAATAATACAAAATATATGTATATATATATACTACATACATACAACATGGTTTGTTCTGGTGATATTAACAAAAGCATTCCACAATACAATAATAATTCCATTATCTTTCGATGTTTTAAATTGCACAATAACTCTCTCATTTTGATATAAATAAAATAATTTTTTTTTGTTGTTAAATAATGGTTCTAAATATGTATGTTATTAAATAGTCCATTATTTTTTACCCTATATTCAAGTAATTCTATTATTGTTATAACATAAAATACAACAGTTCGATTAATATAAAAAAAGTAAGTATATAATAGTTTATTTTAAAAATTTTATAAATGTTTTGGTATTCTTAATATTTTTGTGTTATTTTTATTACTATGAGTAATTATGGATGCAAAAAAATTCATGAATGCGCACCTTCTGCTTACAATTCACGAATTCTCACTAAAAAATACAAAATAACATTATTAATTGCCCTTAAAATAAGTCATTATTCATTTATTATTATTTATTGATATTCGTAATCGTATATTAACAATAAAATTAGTAGTACGAGTTCGATTGTCGCCGTATTCGAAAACATGTAAGGAGCTGAAAATTTCAGTGGATCACAGCCTATAACCTCGATTAAAAAGTTCAAAAGACTATTTGAAACGCATATGCCCCCCACCACTAGCAACGAGTGATTTAATGCCTAATTTCGTATCAGTTTTACTTGAAGGTATTCATGGCAGCAATTTTAACACACGTTGTATAAAACTTTTTGGCAAATCGTTGACCGAAAAAAACGTGTTTTAGAATGAATTTGACAAAAGTTTTCAGTTTAGTAAATCAAAACTTTCTGAGGTGCATTTTTTTTTTAGTTTCTTGGATTTTTTAGAATATACAGGTTTCGAGACTAAAAATTGTAAGAATTCATTTGAAAAAATGCTAACCTATTCGAATGACAAGTTTTTGAAGATTCATTTGTCAATGTTTTTCAGAATCGTTTGCATGGCTTTTTTGTTAGTTCATTCAGTGTTATTTAATTGCAAAATTGTCAATAGTTATGTGACGTTTTAAAACGTCATAATAACACAACATATAAGAATAATATTGCTTTAAAACTCAATGAAAATATCCAAGAGTATCTTCAGCAAAAACTACTTTTACTAAAAGCTTTCCTGTTCAAAGTTTATAATTTTATATTATTACTTCTTGTGAAAACATAATGTAACAAGAGCATCATAATAATTTTATTTTATCTAAAATATTACAAGAAGCACGTCTCTCAATTTTTATTTCAATATGTTGTTTTATATTTGTATTTTTTTTTTGTCTTTTTTAGTATTTGTTTTTGATAAATGAAAGAAAACATCAAAAATTTTGAAGGATGTGTAATTGGGGCGTAAAACAACCTGAAAAATGTTAATAAATATTACAGATGTATTTGAAATTTTTCAGATAAACTGCCTAGAATTTGTTCTCGTTTGGTTGTATCGCCTCGTATATATTGTACTTCCAAAGGACTTGAGAAGATGACAAATGTAACTATTTATTAATTTTACGATAAAAACCGGTCTTTATAAAAAGCCCTAGTTTACACAGATCGTGAGATTAGCATACAAAAATCCAAAAACACCCATAAAGTCGCATTAATCGTACGACATCTATTGGTCGAAATAATATAACAAAAGTTGTAAAGGTATCCATGAAAAAAAGTTTAGCTATCAATATAAATGGCCCTTACTTCAAAAGATCATTTCTGAAAAAAACAAAAGAAGTAGGTATTTGTTGAGACAACTCCATTAGTTTTTTTACAAAAATAAATTTGTTTTGGAATGATTTTTAAAAGTAGCAGTTATGATTATAGGTATTTTTTAAATATTCAATATATATAAAATTAACTACAGTAGCACCGCTAGACAACGTTCTGTGAAAATGTACTATTTAATCTTAACTAATCAATACCGATTCTTGAATTTTTGAAGAGATTAAGAAAATATTATATTTTAATATACATAATGAGATGTTGAATGAACAACGTTGTTCTTAGGAGTAGTACAATACTTGAGGAGTATATATATATATATATATATATATATATATATATATATATATATATATATATATATATATATATATATATATATATATATATATATATATATATATATATCTCAGGTAAAGTAAGAAATATAACGCTCAAACTACATATTTAAACTGAATGTTTTAGGTAATAGGTAAAGTACTTATGAATGATAATAGGAACACGAATGAAACAAATAAACAAAAGTTTTTACTAAAAATTACATGAATTTTGGTGTTGTTTTTTCAAAATAACAAAATTATTTTCGTTTTGGGCGATGTTAGGAAATTCAATTTCAATGTTGTATTGTTTACGACAATGTGTTTTACAAAATAAAATTATCTAAAGTAAAAATGACATCGTTTAAATTTATTGAATTTAAGAACTTACTTAACTTATTTCGAGTTTAGAATTTTTATGGTTGATCTACCTGTTTGCCAGCTTTATGTATATATAAATTAAATTAATCCATTGCTCTTTCCTAGTTTTAATTTGTAACATTCCATTCATTTTTTAAGCTTATTTAAAATGCTTGTACGATATTCATGATGAGAAAAACTGCCAGCAAAACTAATAACAATATTGCATAGTAACATATATGAATAACACCTTCAATCTTTTAGAAATATTTATAGCCCGTTAAATCTATACTAAGTAAAACATGGACTGAAAAATCCCGGGCATAACAAAGAAAACACAGTTTTTTTGGTTCAAAATTAGCTTTATTCATCAACGTAATCTCCATCAAGAGCAACGCAATCATTCCAGCGCTGGTCTAACATTTCAATACCACTTTTGTAGAACGATTTTCGCCTATCTTTTGCCTCAAAATAGACCTCAGTTTTAGCGATAGCCTCTTCATTCGTGCGAAATTTCTTACCAGCGAGCATGTTTTTCAGGTCTGCGAACAGCCAGTAGTCGCTGGGAGCCAAATCTGGCGAAAAAATTCCGGTTTCTTACGTTTAAACATCGCCAAACACTGCTCAGAATCATCAACACGTTCTCGTTTTTTGGTTAACAGTGAGCAAAACGCGGCACCCACTTTGAACAGAGCTTTCTCATAGTCAAATGCTCATGCAATATAAAGTCAACACGTTCTTTTGATATCTTTACGATGTCAGCTAACTCACGCAACTTCACTTTTCGATCATTCAAAACGATTTTGTGAATTTTTTTTAGGTTTTCTGATGTTACCGCTTCATTTGGACGTCCACTGCGTTCTGCAGTATCGGTGTCTCTACAACCACGTTTGAAGTCAGCAAACGAACGTTTTATTGTTGTTTCTGATGGAGCGGAGTCCCCATAACACTTTTCAAGCCATGGCTTCGCTTGAACGGTATTTTTCCCATCAAGAAGCAGTGTAAAATTAAAACACGAAATTGTTTTTGATCCATTGTTTTGAAAATAACAAAAGTAGCGTCACTCTTAGCACAATAACTCACAAACTAATGAATAGAATATCTTGAAATTTTAAAAACTGTCTTTTGAAGGTTAGTATTAACTGGAAAAAAGGTCACTGCAATAAAACTAACACCATCTATGTGTTATGCCTGAGAATTTTCAGTCCATATATTATATTTGTATTTTATTTATCAATCAGCTAATAATATCGATAGTTGTGTTTAGTGTTGTTACTATTCTGTTTAGATTCACGCAATGTTAGGAGTAGTAAAACTCAATGCCCCTTAGCGAGTTTGAGGACCATATACTGTTAGAAGACCTGAAAATAGAAATAGTTGTAAAGCTGTAGACCTCACTCAGAAGTAAATACAAAACCCTATCTTACTTGATTTCACCAACAAGAAATTTAATATATTTCCTCTAAACGTGTCATTTCAGATAGATTGCGTAAAAGTCCGCCTTTCTTGTGCTATAGGAGAAAAATTGGCAGTTTGGAATACTTTTCTAAATCAGAGGAATGCTTCAACAAAATTCGCATTTCTCCTATTTTCCCTCATTATTTAACATCGATCGGAAAAAGTTTAATTTTCGTAGTTCGTTTAGAAAAAGTTGTTATTTTTAGAAATTTATTAAGTAGAGGGCAGAACGAAATAAAAATTACAGATTTTCTAATTCCACAAAATATGTCATTTAATTTTAAATCAATTCATGGTATGGATAGAAAAAAAGTTACTTTTGAAGATTTTTTGCCAACGGAAGGGATGTAATTTTTGAACATATCGTATATGAATGTGATGAACATGATAATACAACTACATTATACTACATACAATTTCATCAAAATACAACTACAAATTTGAAAATTACAGTGGAACCATAAGCCCTTTTATGTAGGCCCATTAATTTCGACGGTACAAATTCAATTTTCATTTTTGATTTTTAAAATCTAAACTTTCTGTTTAATTTGTTAGTTCATCAAACAAATTAAACAGAAGTTATTACATTAGTGTTTGTTTAGGAATCAGAATCATAGAAACATTGTTTCGTACACTATTAAATCATTTTTTTAGGCCTGTTTTTCTGCATTGTAAGTTGGCAAAAAAAAAATTGACGTAAGCTTAAAATTTTGAATGTTGCACATCAACATTTAAGAAGATGTTACTTCTTATCACTGCCATATTTACAACTTATCCCATGGTATTCTGTACACAAAATTTAAATCGTCTATTCGAAAAACAAACGTTTAATTTGTATTTAAATTATTTATTACCAAAATAACATCTTTCAGTAATAGCCATCGATGAATTTAACTACAGAGATGGATATTTCTATATAAAATTGTCCAGAAACCAATACGTTTGTTTTATTAATTAACTGTGATATAATTAAGGATCCAGCTTTTTGAAGCGAATTGTAAAATTATAATTTGTGTCTTTTTATCTCAAATTTGTTATTTTTTTTAGGTTTATTACCAACTGTAAACATAACTAAAGCGTCAAAAAAATCGTAAAATTTGACAAATTTTTTTTTTTTGAAGTTATTAAGAATTAATACTGCTCATTTACAGAAAATTTTGAATTTACAATTAGACTATTTGATGTTAATATTAAGCCACTTCTAAAAGTTTTGAAACAATTGAATAATTTTTATATTTTTTAATAAACACATCTACAAATCAGTTAATTAATATAAAATGAGTTCGGAAATTTCAACGGAACAATCAGAGACACAGACAAACGAAATACAAAATACTAGTTAAAACGTAAAACTAGCTTTGTTCGAGCAACAACTTATATATTCAACAAAGCAATAATATATTCAACAAATAAGGGACAAATTATAAACTGTCTTGACACTTTGCTCTTTTGTCTACCTTATCCTCCGATGAGTATTTCGCAATCTTATTAACCGGGAAAATAAGACGTGCGTGCAGTCTTCAAAATTTTAAAAAGCATAATACTTACAGATCGAAGTATTCAAATTTAAGAGAATAGCTTTTAGTACATTTTGATTTTTAAAGAGACTGATCAATTGTTAAAAAAAAAATTATATCGCGTATGTACACAAAATTGTTGCAATAAAACAGTATTCAGAAATGTCAAGTCTACCTGTAGTCTCCTAAAAACGTGTGAAATTTCATAAATACATGTTAGTATGTATTATTGGATTAAGTATGTTTCAAATTGGAGAACAAAGTAAGTTTTACAAAAATCTACTAAGTCGTTTTTAAATATAAGCTTTTTGAGATCTTTGCGCATAACACAAAAGACAAATTTTGAGTCAATACGTAAGAAATAAGTAGTTTAAAAAAAATTAGAATCGAAAACATGTTTTATTGGAAAAAAATTTTTATTTACATATTTCTTAAAAGTATTTTCTTGAGAATAATTACGTTTTAAAGTTGACTACAATCAAATGTTTATCTTAAAGTTGATTCGTTGGCGTAGACTACGGATGATAGGTCACAAGGAAAATATTTATCCTAGAAGAATTAAAATTTTTCACTTTATTGTATTTCTTTCGCGATAAAATGATTGAGTAAAAATAAAATTTTTATTTTATATTTAGAAATGTTTTCTTGTAAAAAATTCTTCGATATGCCTCCGCTTTTATGTCAATATTGTGCATACCAAATTTTATTACAATTGACAAACGGTACCTGCAAAACACGTATTCATTATTAGGCACCCACAATTCTATGCCTAGGGCTTCTTCCAAGTTACGCTTTATCGGCACTGATAAACACTTGTAGTTGTATCTACCGACGTCGGAAGTATTGTGTTCTCTACGAAACTTCTTTTTGAAACTTCCTAAGGCACCTCTCAACACCCTGTCCTTTAAATACCCCGTGAGCTATTCATCCGATGTTATTTTGTATATAGGACTCAATATTGATAAACAAATAAAGTCGGCTTAATTTTTACAGAAAATTTAATGTAGTTAATTGCATAAGAACCGGTTAAAGCAGTTTCGGAACTACATATATATAAGTAAATATATTCATACATCAGGAGAAAGTTCATTGTTGGTAGTGTATTATTTTTTTCGAGAACTGTACTTACATTTATTTAATACTGCATGTATAGATAGGTATATATACCAATTTTACAACGATCCAATTTCTTTCATTTTTCAACGTATATTTATCATTATGATATCGACATGAACCTTATAAAATAAAATAATAATATAAAAATGTAATTTAATAAAGAACTAATAGATGGATTCTAAGTTCATTTTCTCTTCTTCATCTGACAAGCTTCAACATTTATTTTTCATTTTTTCTCCTTCTTTTGCAATATATTATGACGATCTTTTTAAAATCTTATTACATTGTCGACTTGATGGTGATCAAAAATTGAATTGAAATATTTCATCATTTTTTCAAAGAGTGAAAAGTCTTTTTCTATATACAGTAAGATACGTAAGTAAAACTATAAGAAGTGGATTTTTTACGAATATTTTATATTGTTCTAGTAAACACAACTATTACGAAAATTTTCAGCTTAAAATTTCGAGTATCAATTTTAAAATTTATAAATTATGTATATAGAAGCGAACATGAAACTTATAATTGGAATTTCCGATCAGAAAACAGATTGTTTTAAATTAACAGAAAATACGCACTGTAGCTCTAACTCATACCATATACATTTTATACCTACCCTCACTCACTATAGTTTATGAATGCATTCATGGAAATAATCTTTTAAACGCTTACTTATTTTAATTGTTTATTTTAACGACGTGGTCAAGTCATCCCTTTTATTAAATGTTATTCCAAAATTTCCTTTCTATAATATATTTAAGTTGGATAAAATTATTGAGCGACATGTCACACAAATGTCATTTCACAAATGTGTGCATAATTCTGTGTGGATGTTTTTATAAGCGCGGGGTCTGGGCTGTGAATGAGTGGATAAGAGTGTGTGTGTGTGACACGCTTACTTGTGGAAAACGAAGGAATGGAAAATATCAGAATTTTTTGTAGTAGGTTGTCTATGCAGCATCGAGACCATAAGTTCAAAATCGATCAATTGTATTCTTATTCATGGATGTATGACCCAATTCTTAGACCATAAAAGATAAAAAAATGCTTGTTTCTTAAAAATAACAAGTCAGACTTGAAACACATTTTATGAACTATTTTGATAACCCAAAATCTATTACAGATGTTAATCTAATCAGGTATTACTAACGGAGATATGAGATAAGTTTCTAATAAGGAAGTTCTTGATGCGACCTTGTATTACACCTATTTGACAAACATTTATTTTTTACACAAAATTTTATTTTACTTACCAAGAATGTTTTTGCTTTGAAAATAGCTTTCATACGCATTTCTGATCAATATAAATATCCGTTGTTTTGTTCATGACTTGCCTTGGAAATTTTCGTAAAAAAAAATACTGATACCTTAAAAATATAATTTCAAATATGTTTTAATAAAGGTTACACAAATATCTACAGAATAATATTAGGATTATTTGTAAGGTTTTCACATGCTGTAAAATTTTCGAATAATTCCAGTTAGCAATAACAATAATTTATAAAATAATATTTTCTTTTGATCAAAAATTCACTCTTAAAATAACATTATATTCCATTATATGAATATAAAAAATGTATAAATTTTTAAATATATCAACTTTGTATAAAATATATTTCGTTATAGAGTAAATATTCGCTGCTTTTTACCTTTACTCATTCTTCTTGACTTTCAACTCTCATTTTTGAAACAAAAATGATTATAAAAATTGTTGTTAGAGATAATGCAAAACAATTTCTAGGTTTAGAGAAGAAGAAGATTTATTTTCTTGAGAGCGTCCTGAAAATAGATTCGATTCTATCGTTTAAAGGAAAAATTAAATCCATCTCAATACTATATCATAGAGTAATACTGGATATACAATGGTTCGATAAAATTGATATTAAGATGTCAATTTTTAAGTTTTTCACGTTTTCGTCGTAAAAATAATGTTAGTTATTTTAAATTCGTTATATAAAAAACGATATATGATTTAGTTTAAGTGATTGTCTCTATGTGACAAACAAACAAACAAAAAAAAACAAAAAAAATAAATAAATAAATAAATAAAAAAATCAACGATAATCTCGGTACAAAGTTTTTAATCGAAACAATTAAATATCATTTGAAATATAATGTACGATCTCCGTTGTATGTTACCCTCCAATATAAGAATAAAACTTGATTTGGTTATTTTACTTTCCTCTGGGGTAGAAAGATTTTTCAAGATTTTAGAGATTTTTATTAAAATACATTAAAAATCTCTAAAATGAATAATTGTATTTTATATTAATAAAATCTGATAATATTAAGATAGTTTAGCCAAGAGGTTGTTATAATCGGATTTCAAATGAAAACCCCCATTTTTTTTTAATTAATCTATTACATATGAATAACTAAATTAACGAACGTATGGTAGAAATGAAATAAAATTATTGCGTTTTGTAATCAAAATGATTGAAAAAGTTGGACAAAAAATTACAGTATATTTTCGTTTATTTTAACTTTTAACACTCTATAAGACTTCTCAAGAATAGTTACAGTCATATAATTTTAAATAAATTTCAACCATTCATTCGATCATCGCTTCATATTTGCTGTTTTAAATATTACAAATATTTTTTTTTACTGTTTATTCATTATCAAAAATTTTTGGATCAATTTTTAACATGATTTAAATCTGAATTGGGTTTTAAATTTTAGTTATGACCCGAATATAAATTATTTTTTAAGCTCTCTACCATTAATATTTTTTAATAGACGAGTTGTTACCAAATAAGATATAAAACTTTACACATACGATAAGTTCAAAATAAAACACTGACATATATTGAGATTTTTTAAAAACTTAATGAATATTTTTATTTAGTTTTAAAACATATTTGCTTGTTTTCATTTTTATTAATCCATACATTGAATTATGATTCTATGTTCAAATGATACAAACAATAATGGAAATATGTGTTAAAAAGATATGCTTTTATTCTTTATATGACTATTTGTAAATAATCAAAATAATTGATTGGCGTAAAAACAATTTTTACGTAATTTTTTTGTTGAGAACATTAGAAAATGGCAGGCGTATTTTTATGTGTTCATAAAAAATCGTTTTTTAAATAAATTTAAAAAAAAAAAAAAAAAAAAAAAAATTATAAGAACTACAATTTACACATTTTAAGAATTTAAATCAAAAACTATTTTAAGCTGATAGTTCATTTTTATAAAAACGTCTAATATTAAAAATAAAAGTGTGTTAACGGGATAACAATCATTTTTTACCTATATTCAGAAACTTAAATTCAATATTTTTAATTGAATTGTGTAATATTAAAAATATTAAAAAAGTTTTTTAAAGGGCATAAAAATTATTTTTTACCTAAATTAGGAAAGGATCAATTCTTAATTTATTTTTCACATGATTATTAAGAATTGATGTCTGTCCTAATGCGAATCTTGAATAATCATTTGTTTTAATATAAATATGAAAATTACCTTTTATCAAAATATATTTCTATGGAGAATTTTCTTCATAACATGTACCTAAAATAAAAATTGTAAGCTACTGTGGAACCATTTGCAAAATTTATACATGTATATATAGACACAATGTATTCAATTTGTTGTTATTATGTACTTATATATTTTCAATTTATCAATAATGTAATAAGAGTTAAAGCTATTTGCATATCGTTTTATGAGACTTGTATATTCCCATTACATACATGTGCAAAAATGCTAAATATTTCAAGGATCATCAAAAAAAACATTCTATTACATTTGTGACTTTTTCTTAACATTGATTTTCCAAACTTTGCGGAAATCATACTCAAGAGTCAGAAATATTTAAGTTTCAATTATCGTAAGATTTATTCGTTTATTCGCTACGCACTACGCATTTACAAAAAAACAAGGTAATACGTCTAGTTTTAAATATCAGTTCTGAAATTGACTTGAAGGCTTATTGATTTCACTGCTATTTAAATGAAAAATAATCTTTGTTTCATTTAATGTGAATGGGTCTAGTTTACAACGAAACACGAACGAACTGCACCAAAACATTAAACTGGGACTTGAAAGATATTTCAGATTTGCTAAATTGAACATCTATTTATTACATCAGAAAAGCATTTTATTGGGTCAAAAAAATGTTTACTTGTAGATATGTCCTTTTGATAAAAAAAATTCATTATTTTTGTTTTATTATTGCTTGAATCACTTTTTTTTTTTTAAATTCAGAAATTGATCTCACTTTATGCTTTTTATTACTTATTCTCGTTATTATGTTTTTATTGCAATTTTTACTGTTTATGCTATTATGTTTTACATATTTTTTGCTGTTGTCCTTCTTGTAACTTTTTTGTTTTTTGTTTTTATTACTGACACTTTTAGTTTTTTTTCTAAATTTGCATATTTTTGCAACTTATAATTATTAATTTTATTGCTGTTACTGTTTGAATTTGTTATTGCTCATTTGGGTTTTACCAAATTTGAAACTTCATTGTTATTTTATCCTTTATTGATAACAAATAAATTAGATTAAATTTTTTATTGGACAAGAAATAAACTAACTGGTTCCTGATTTTTTTTAAAATTTGCAACGTTTTACTGATTTATTTTTAGGTCCTTCAGGTAACCTACAAAGAGTCTTAATAATTACATTAGAATTCCGTGAGAGGAAATTTTTCACTTTTTGATAATTTGCAAAAATGCTGGAAGCGAATGTTGCTAAGGATCTTGTTCAACTTTGCACCATACAAAGAAGTATAATATATTATGATGTAGATCTAATTCTTCAGATACATTGTCAAGTTAAAACGTACCCAGAAATGTTTTTAGCTTTATAGTATTTTTATTTTTGAATTTCCTTATTTTTTGCTTATGACGCAAGAGAGAAAAGAATGTTTATTAATGATGAAGTGAATAAAACAAAATTTGGTAATATATTATTTAAACGATGATGAAAGTGTGATAAGTGAAAAGTGTGCACTTTCAAAAATAAATTTGTAGAGCAGAATCTAGAGATACTTGGGTGCAAAAATAGAGTATTGCATTTTTTTTATTGAAATTCTGTTACGAATAGCTTCAATATTTAGGTTCCAAGTGTTGCATTACAAATTTTATAGCACGAAAGCAAATCATTTTTCAATAAAACGCTTAGAGTTCAAAACGGTGCTATAAGCAATTAGAGGTCGAAAAAAGTATCATAAAAAAATTTCTATTTATGCCTATACGTGTGACCCAAAAAATAACATTGACATAAAAACCCAAAAAGAAAACTATTCAAAATTTTCAGTTGTCTTTTGAAAAAAGAAATAAATTTTAACTTTTTGAATAACTCATTTTGATGGGAAATTCTCTAAATAGAAGGTTCATATGTCGAAATTTTTTTTCGTTTGAAAGATGTATTGAAAAAATGTGTTTTTCCTTTTCTCATTTTCACCCTCTAGTTGAAAATCACTGCAAAGTTTATTTTAATAAATATTAGGCTTTCGGTCAAAGAGCTTGAATTGAAGACTCATGAATTTAGAGTAACACAAGGACTGAGAAGTCCCGGGCCTAACAATGAAAACACAGTTTTTTTGGTTCAAAATTAGCTTTATTCATCAACGTAATCTCCATCAAGAACAACGCAATCATTCCAGTCCACTGCGTTCTGCATCATCGATGTCTCTACGACCACGTTTGAAGTCAGCAAACCAACGTTTTATTGTTGTTTCTGATGGAGCGGAGTCCCCATAACACTTTTCAAGCCATTGCTTCGCTTGAACGGTATTTTTTCCCATCAAGAAGCAGTGTAAAATTGCACGAAATTGTTTTTGATCCATTGTTTTGAAAATAACAAACGTAGCGTCACTCTTAGCACAATAACTCACAAACTAATGAATAGAATATAATTAAATTTTAATATCTGTCTTTTGAAGGTTAGTATTAACTGAAAAAAAGGTGACTGCAATAAAACTAGCACCATGTGTTAGGCCCGAGACTTTTCAGTCCGTGTATTATATTAAGACAGAAACCACAACTACGTCTCTTGTACCTAGATCTTTAGGTTCTCTGTACCTTCTTTTAAAATACTTCATCAACTGAAGACAAAGATACCTTCTAGCACAAATTGACAATTATATTGTTATAATTGTTGGTGGACCCCATTACTTAATTCTTATCCAAGCATCGGCACTGTGATCCACCCAAACTAACGAATCGCCCGTTTTTATTACTATACTTGATTAAACTGTAGCTGCCTAAATTCGAATCAACCGCCAGTCTAAATAATCAAATTGGCAATGTTAATAATGCCTTTACTTACTTGGCCTTTTGACTCAGTTAAAACCCGAGAAAGTTGTAATTTATTATTGCCTTGTTTTTAGACCATTATCAAACACGTTATACATACATTTATAAAACAGCAGTAACTAGGAAGAATATTTCTTCTTTTGAGTTCATTTAAAGAAAAATTAGTATTTATTATTCATTGAGAAGAGAATTTCAAACAAAACTTAATTTATTTTATAAATTTCTCATTAAATACATTGTGCAAAATAAATTGTGTTAATTATTGATTCTACTCTAATGACGAAATATGAAAGAACATACAAAGTAACATAACGCATACTACATTTGATTGTTTATTAATTCGTAACATCCGATACATTATATAAAATCTCCCCTGTTGTATACATTAATAACAGTAATTTTATAATTAATAAACACCAAGAACGAAAACTTTTATAAAACAAAACATAAAAGAAGGAAGGTGCGTAAAGTTCGTTTTTCAATACTGAGTAAAATACAACAAAAGACGTGTAGGTAAATAAATAAATTAACGTACGAAATTTTTTTTTATCCATTAAATTTTAGTATAAAAAACGATGTTCAATGTTTTATTTATAAATATTTTTCTGAAGCTGCATTGCCAGAATGTTGACATGAAAAGGTAGAGAATGGGGTCTTTCTATTTAATTCGTTTATTTGTGTACGAAATCTTGCTACATACTACACAGTCGAATAGAAAGAGCAAGTTATTGTCACTATAAATATTGCTATAAAAAATAACAAAGTATCACATGGCATTACTTACCTCATTTCTCCTGACATTACTTACCTAATACTGGGGAAAACAAACTGTGTTTGGGTACAACTAACAAAAAATAACATTTATACTCAAATTTGAAAAAATCATGGCCTAGGTTCACGGGAGTATTATTTAGTTTATGCAGTGATGGATTACCGCCTAGGCCCGTGAGGCCCGGGCCTAGGGCGGAACAATTTGGGGGGAAGCAAATTTTTCAGAATGTCAAAATTTTAAATCTGATATAATGTAACGACAATACATTTTAAGGAAAATAAAATAAGGAAATAGAATGGAATTTATTTTCTGATTAACTTTTTTATTTGTGAGTGAAAAAAAATTTTTAAGCTATTGCATAGCTTCTATCGCGGGCCTTGAGCGCGGGGACCGAATCCAGAAATTCCGTAACGAAAAAACCTCACGCTCCCCACTCCGACGGGCAAGGAGGTGTGGCTTGAAGGCGGTGTGGCAAGGAGGTGTGGTTTGTGAATACAAAATGCTATGCAATAGCTTTACCGCGGCAGTCCCCGAGTGCCACACTTCTTTTTTTTTTTACTATTTAAAGTTTCATAATTATGAACACAAGCGATTTGTTTTACTTTTGTATGCGATTGTCAAACTCTACAACTAGGACATTTTTAAAAACTTTTGTTGTATGAACATATTATATACGTTTTACTAAAATAGAATTTGCATTGAACTTGTAAAGATTGAACGTATTACACTATTAAACTCAGAGATGCGTAGAATTGAAAAAATTACATTTCTGATGGGAATACAGTCCGAGACTCTCTAATTCCTAGTCGAATCCTTAAGTTTATCCGGTAATTAAATATTTTTATTTTTGTATTTATCTGTGTATATAACTACAGTAAGCGGTAAGAAAATATTGAAATTTTAACATATATGTGGATAAATTCGTGGACATTCATAAAAGTTTCTTTTTCGATCTAGATGGGAATTTTTCGGTTGGATTCGGTCTAGTCAATTCCAGCATTATTCTGCATGCATTTTTAGTGTATTTCACATAAAATGAAGATTTTAACAACGAATTTTAATTATTTTGGTTGCAGCGTCTTTACTTCACGAATTTTGGAAGTTTAAAAAAATAAAATTTTTGCAAAATATTTAAAAATAAACAAAAGCATTGATCTACATCGACAACCCCGTTTTGCAAGGAAGATACAAAAAATAGCCTATATGAGCTTAAATGCTTTCGTTTTCAAATCATTATCAATTTAAGGTTTACAATGGTATTGGGCTTGTTATACATTTTAATGTTACACATTTAACTGCAAATTTAAAAATAGTCGACTAACTTATCCAAGAGGTTGAAATTATATTAAAACCATTATACCCTATTTTCAAGAATTGACGACATACAATTGAAGAAGGTTGCTTTATAAAACTCAGCTGTAGGATCGATGATCTCTGTCAAGCTTACGGATTTAAGTATCAAAAATTGAATTTAAATATACTCAAAATTAGATGCTGAAAAATTAAAATAGGGCTTTTTAAAAAATTTTTAAAAAGAAAATTGAGTCTTTATGATGCACTGCTGTTATCACTCCGGCAATATGAAAAAATAATTGTTATATTATAATGTAAGCACCAGATTTTTATATGCTTTAATGATGTGCATTCAATAAATTTAATGAAAATTACCAAAACAAATCACAACATTGAATCACTAACATGAATCACTGCCAGAAAAGCTAGCAGTGACATCTTGAAAGAACACAAATAAGTATAAACAATTGAATAAAAATATGCTCAAAATCAAACACATAAAAACCACCAAATATTACCACTTACACAATATTATTATTATTTTTTTTTTTTTGGAATTGCTCTGCCAGTTTGATATCTTCAGGTGCATCATATTTTTGAATTTTTTTTCTTTAAAACCATTTATTTTTGAATTGAAACATATACAGATTGTTTGTAAATTTTTTACGTTTCATCAATTTTTTTTTTTTTTTGTTACAAATATGTTTTTTTTTTTTTACAAAAACCAAAATAAATTTTAAAATATTCAAGTAATGTACTGTTCTAGTAAATTTAAATAGTTTTCGTGAACCATCAATTGAACATTTTTTTTTGTATAAAGTGAATAGCTCTTTTAGGCTATCTATAAAACAGTTTAGCATTTTATGTTTTTTTAACTGATTTTTATATATGTACAAGTAAAATTTTTTTATTGGAAATATACAAAAAGAAATACTTTTGATAAAGGATTTTTTAAATTTCTTTCTATTCAAATAAACTGAACATATTGAGGAAGTTATTCATACTTTGTTTTGGAAGAAAAACACTTCATTATAAACAATCGAGTATAGTACCATTTTGCAAAGTAAATTTATACCTGGTATATATATTCCTGTCATTTTTCATATAAATAAAATAATAAGGTTCAATCATAGGTGTGAAAATTAGAGAATTGCCGGGACTAACACAGTAATAACGCGTTCCTATAAAATATTCTCATAATGGTGACTTGTTAAAGCTTTCTCCCTGATTTGCAACCGAAAACCTAATTCGAAACTATGTTTTAAAAAACGTTGACCATTGTAACTCAAAAACTACTTCACGGATTTGGATCAAATATATACAGCTTATTGTTAGCTTAAAAAACTTCGCATTAATCGAAGTAAACGCTCAGATATTACCCTTTTAAAATATTAAAAAATAAAATAAATTAAATTAATTAATAAATACGTAAGCCAACCATTTAACCTTTCTTTGATAAGTGGAAGTATTTTTGGATTTTTGTTTTTAATTTACTCTTTATTCGTCCTATCTTAGATAGGATAATAAATAAACGGTCTCTGTCACAACTCGGAGAGGAGTAGATAAACTTTCGTGAAGATTGTATCCTTAGGGATTACTTCAAAAGGTTCGTAAAATACAGACTCGGATCTAACGATTTACAACCCTAATATGTTCGCTAATGAAAGGAATAAGCGGGTATGACTTGTTAACAATAATTTGAATGATGAAATGTCCGGTTTTAAAATATCAATAAAAAGGGGCGATGAGAATAAAATTTATTATTAAAATAATGATTCCTTTGATAAGATTGGAAAAAGAACCATGAACCATGATCCAAATTACAATGTATGGTTAGTCTCACGTCTTTGACTGTCTTTACTTAAATCATAGACCATGAAATGATAACTTTAACTCAATTTTATTATCATTTGATTCGTTGCATCTACTTTAAAGTAAACCATTTATGTTTTTAATTTGTTTAAGAAAATTAAAAATTAAAATTTTCTTTTTTAAACAATACAATTTGCCATGTCATATACCCCAATCGTTGAATGGCCCTTTCATGCATTTTAAGTAAATTATGTTTTTAAACCTTATATGTTTCTTTAGAAAATTGGTTGGTGTTTCCAGACGTTGAATAACTTTCCTGTTGTTCAAGGTATTCGAATAAAAAACGAAACAATAAATAAATAATATAATTAATTATCTATAACGGTAAGTTTTCGATAAAATAATAAATATAATTTTTTATATACACATTTTTATTATTAAATTTTCCTATTATATTATTTATATTTTAAAAACTAGAAATCAATATGTACAGTTTAATTATATTATAATTATATATTACCGAGTTGTATATTTCAATAAACAGAAGAAAATGAAAAATTTAGAAATAAAATAGTTGTTGGATAAAGAACAAATTATTTTCAATATCATCAAACCGACTAATATTAAACATAAAAATGTTTGAATGTTAAGGATATGTTTCAATATATATTTAAAAAAATTAACAAAAGTTTATAAACTTATTTTAATCAAAAATTGTAATTTTCAAAAAGTTTTCCTCATTTTTAACCCTACAAATAATTATATACGAAGTTTTATTTCACAGTAATTTTATTTAAAATTTTAGCACAAATAGAGAGTGGTTTATTCATTTTTTGTTATTTATCTTTTGATAAAATATTTATGTACAAAAAATTTATACAGTATTATACATAAAAATTTGGAGATTATTTAAGAAAATATTTCAAAACCCTTGATAGATACATACATTTATTATCGTTTTTTAAGAATGCCGATTGGTTTTTTAACCTTACATTCTTCAACAAGTCTATCACACTTTGCATTTTTTAGTACTAAGAAATGACAAAAGAATGTTCTTTAAAGTAATCGTTTATCCTTTATCCTTTATGAATAATAACTTATGCTTTGCACACGTCATTTCCAGTCTGAATACGTTACTTTATGTAACAGAAAGAAATACTTTTGGTTGAATAACGCAGGCATAAAACATACGATTTTTTTGCAAATTAAAGGACGCAAGATGATTTTGTAATCTTAATGTTCCTTATTTAAAAAAAAATAAATAACTAAATAAATAAACAAATAGAGTAAGGAAAGTACTTAAAGAAATAACAAAAAAAAAAAAATAATAATAATAATAATAAATAAATTAATAAATAGAGTAAGGAAAGTACTTAGACATTTTAATGTCAAAATAGGAAATTGGACAATTGAACGTATATTTCGGGCTTCTTATGGATATTTAAATTTTTACCCAAATAGTTTATACTTAAATTACTATTTTATTTTCTAGTTAAATTTAATTTTTTGTAATGAAATTTAATGGATAAAAGCAATATTTAGACAAAAATTGGAATTTTTTATTATGCTATATGTTTAAAGAGGATATATAAAATTGTTATCGTTAATAGACATCCGACGCATAATTTTTGACTAATAAATTATTTAATATTTAGACCGTAATATGACTCTTCATATTTTATTTAAGAAATTAACAAATATTGAATTATGCATAACACTTTATTGTAGACAAAGAATCTTTTATATTAAACTACCCTTTTTATAAATGGTGAGGAATGTTGTATAACTTTTATATTTTTAATAATGAAAATTATTTTTAAATGTTCTCCAAATCTAATGTATAACATTCTGTATATATTATATAAGAGGGAAGTGTTTTCATTCGCTCCATATTTTAACTTAATTAATTATAAGTATTAGTTTAGTACTCGTTACAGAATTGTGTATTTACTTTTAGTTTTTATTTATTTAATTTTTTTTTTTTTTACAACATTTATGCTTTTTTGATTTTTATGTTATTTTAATTTAACAAACGTTTTATATTGGTTTCTTACATAAATTCAATACACATTTGATTCTAAAAAGATATATAGTATCTACGATATGAATACCACAGGAATTTCATACATTTCTTGCATTTTCCCATGTGTTTTTATTAAATTTTGAATGTGTGAGATTTATCCCACAATAATATCGTGTAAAAAGAAAATTGAAACTCAAATTATTTTCATGCAGCATTGATTTTGAAAAATTGGTCAAAAAAATTGATAAAGATTGGTAGTAAAAATTGAAGTAGCATGTGAGATCGGGTGTTTAACTTGCCTTGCCTGGAGGGAAATAAAAACTTCAAATATCCCCGACAGTTATATCCATTTACACAAATGTATAAGAAGGTTTTCTCATTATGTATTTATGAAAATATTGAGTATAACTTTTCAAGCCACCACGGAGGAAACTGATTTTGCATAGAAAAAATAATTAATGGAGAGTATAGAAAAATTAAATATTTAACTCACACATTTTGTTTCTAATTCCTTTCACTAATTAATCATACCAAATGGATATATATTTGTATTACTATTATTTTAATATAAATTGACAATGATATAGGTAAAGTCGACGCAAGTTTGAATGGTTTTATCGATTTTAAGTATACGTATATGTATATATTATAAAACTTTGTAATAATAATAAGTAATTATATAAGACCCTGTATATTGACATTTGATTTTAAATTGATAAATAAATTATTATTTAAATGAGAGAGAGCGGTTTCTGTACATACGTTAATAAATACGTACGTACATACTACATACGTAGATACGAACGATATGAATGTTGTTACATAACTATTAATATTTGATATGTATTACTTGTACTTGCTGCTTTGTTGATAGTGAAAAGATTAATTATCATGTCATATAATATTCTACACTAAAAACTATTCATTTTCATGGTTTTAACATGCATGCATATATATACATACAAACATATATACATATGCACAGTATCAATATTATTAAGGGTCTATCCTGTATAAATTAATTATAATAATTGTATCGAAATGGATTAATAAAAAGTTTGTGTTTTATAGTATGATGATGCTATATCGGTTTTTTTTCCCTATATGTCGAGTGCAATTAGTCAATATAGGTACAAAATTCCTAGTGTCGTATACTGAAAATTTTATTAATTTAAAATTGTGCAATATTGAAAATTAGGTGGAAGCCACACCATCTGGGAGCGAAAACCTCTACATTTAAATGAGTACAGAAATCGATTAAACAACTAAATAAAATCAATAAAATTTTTTTGAAAACTTAATACTTTTTCAGTTCGTGATAAATGATGGAAATTTAAAAATTTTTTGAATTTTTCAAGAATATCACGAAAATCTTATATTTTATCGAAAAATTTATAAGTATAAAAATGAACAAAAATTTTCATTTTTTTAAAAGAAATATTAACCAAATAATAACTCGTTGAAAATGATTTTTAGCTCAAGCAAAATTGAAATACCGACCGTTAAGGTTAAATACCACAAAGACGAAGAATAATTTGTGGAAAACTCATTTTACCGTTTTGAAACCTTGAACCTAAAAAGCTGTGGGAGTGTCTCCCCAAACGCTGAAATTTATTGCAGAGCTAGTTAAAATTATTTTATCTAAGTATTAAAAATAGGTAATCGAAGTTTAATTTTTTCAAAGTGTTCTATCGAGTTTACTATTTATTTTTTCATTCCTCAAAAATAAATTGTTTTTTTCGGAAATTAAATGTTCTAAGCGATGTTATTGTAAACTTTCCTACAAATTCTCTGTAAAATGATTTTTGAATCGATAGTTTAATGATTATGGATAATATTGTTGAAAAACCAATAAAATTTATCTATAAAAGAAATATAGTATATTCGAGATAACATTCTTCTCACGAAGAAACGAAAAAACCCTTGAACTTATACCTTATACGATATATATTTTACACTTTCAAATAATACTTCCTATAATTTAATTTCCATTCATTAGCTTTAATATATAATTATAACGGTTCAATTAGACCGAAATTTTTCAAGTATCTAAGACCAAACCGAATGTTTATTTTTGTTATGTTATTTTCTAAATGCAACGTTAAGGGACACTGACGAGAAACTTGCATGTGTACAAATACTACATTGTTTCCATTACAACATTACAGCTTATTTACAATAGACTGCTTTGTTTCCATTAATTTTTCTCAACAACCATACGTGTTATATTTTTCAGTTTTTGGGAAAACATTCAGAATAATTTGATTAATCAACAGTCAGTTTTTTATTTAAGTCGGCAATATTATTTTCAAACTATTATTTTACAATCTTATTCTTGAACCACTTGATGTACGTTTCACGTTTTAAAGTAAAAAGCTTTGTAGTCGAATATCTTCACAACCACACGTATTATTCTTCAGAGATTAGAGCTATTACAGGTTGCATATATATACTAGATTATAGTGTTAAAGCATCAATTTTGTGATATTTCATTTTTGCCAGCAAGACAATTATAAACATACATAAGTATATATTTTTTAGTAGAGTAAATTTTTTAATAAATATTTTTTTTTTTTTATAGTAGATTATAAGTATAATAAAAGTAAAGTTCTTAAAAAGCAGAAATATATTCAAGTAAAATCATTTTAAACTAATTAAAACATACCAGAAATATTTATAGTAGATATCGTAACAGTTGAATCCGTCTGTCAGTCCGCTTGTGTCTATTCATATATCTCATTAATTTCGACCGAAAAGATATCCCGAACTTTAATTAAATTAAACCATATTTACGATAGACCGGCGTTATCAAAAACAACGTTTTACTCTCGATATAGTTACTTAAAACCGATCTATGAATAATTTTGTCGTCTTTAAGATTGGTTGTTAATTGGTCGGGTAATCTCAGGTTGCATAATAAATCTATTGATTGAACTTATATTTCATTTAATAAACTAACATAATGCCAAAACATTGAATATTATGCCTATCAATACATCGCTAAATTATGAAGTAAACTAATATGGTCAAATATACGAGAGAATAGCCACGTCAATGTTTTTTATACTTTTTTTTTGCCTTTGAATGGTACATATCACAGTAATCAGCATAATTAATTTTATTTAGGCCATGCTTTGTTGCAAATTATTCGGGTATATTAGGATTTTTTTTGAGATACTATATATTACTTATTTCAATGTTTATAACATATTTCAAAATCTATTTAAAATAGTTATCAAATTCATTTTAGTGCACTAATGTGAAAATGTTTCATGTAAAGTTTCCGATCAAAATTGTTGTTTTATGAACGAGAAATAATTACGAATTAAGGTAGCGTTTGGGTGATCGATTACCTGTTGTAAATAGTATTTATCTACTATTAAATAAAAAACAATTGTAGTCAATTTGACTGGAAAGATACAGTGACTTGCTATGAATCTGAAGTTCATTCGCCATGTATTCATTTCATTAATCGCCATAATCGACAAAACTTTCAAGTGTTTTATATTATATTTGATACGTGAATTACGAGCTTTAAGATTTTTTTGTCGCATTTACAAAATTTAAAAAAATCCATCTTTTATTGTATGCTGTGATAAAATCTTATTACTATCAACGTAAGCTTTATGTAACAATTGTAACGTGTTAATAATGTTATGACTTAAACTTGGTTTTGATATGTTAAAATTCAAATGTGTATCGATTTAAATAAGTCTAATTTGTTGAAATTATTAAAACACAGCAAGATACCAAAAAAATTTGCCCTATTTTTTTCTATTCCAAATTTTTTTTTTAATATTTAAATAATTTTTAACTTTATCAGTCTCATGCTGTTGTTTTGTAGATGACTTTTGGATGATGTTTTTAAAAGTTTTTATTATACTTTATAAATAAAATATATTTCAAACGGTGATCATAAAACTCATATGTTTACTTTCTCAAAATCGTATAATCGTATTCTAAATGAATGTGAAACAATTTGTTCATTCATTTTGCGATTGATATGTAATTAATCAATTATCAATTTCAACCAAATTGTCATTTTTGTAATCTTCAGTAAAAACAATTGACCTCACTGGGAAGCTAATAACAAGTAAAAATAATACAAAATAAATTAAATTTTTTGAAAAATTATTTAAAAAGGATGGCCCAAGCACTGTTTAAAGCACTTGAGTGAGTTGTAAAATTGAATTTTAATGCATTTATAATTAATTAACTTCAATGTTTTTTCCACAAAAACTGAATCTTTTAAAGCTAAGTAATTATACGTTGAATGAAAATGTTTCCACGTCGATATTTTTTATATTTTCGAGATAATCGACAAAAGGCGAACACAACCGCACTTGTACAGTTACGTTATCATAAAAACCTAGTATTTGTTCGAAGAGATATCATATTGGCATGTATACGATTATACAATACGAGCGTTTAAAGAATAGTATTTGTGAAATATATCCTTGTGCAGTTTATTGAGTCCAATTCCGACTAAACTTTATTAAATTCATTGCCAAGCTCAGTCTCTTACCATGACTTACCATGACCTGAATTAAATGCTACTGCACAGGTTTGTAAAACTGTATAAAGAACAAAACTATTAGTCAGTAATGGATATGGATATGGACATTTTACTTTTAATATTTGTTAATTTCGATAGACACAAATATTTATATTTTTATCAACATATGAATAAAAATTTTATGATCACTGTTCATTAATTAAAGTCTACAATTTGTTTTTGGTTTTTTTGAAAAAATATACAAATAATTCTTACCAAGTTTTTTTTTTTTTGTAAATTACTTCCTTGTTTATAATTATTTATTATGCTTCATAGGCATTTAATTTAGTTACCTGTGTGGTGATGCTGATGATGTTGTAGTTATTTTATTAACAATATAATTATTATTATTATTATTATCAATAATAATACCAACCATATTAATTAAAATGTTAGCAAATATTGTTGATATCATTGTTGAATGTGTTTGAATTAGTGTTATAATACCACCGACAACCACTAGGGACACAAATGAGGGTAGTACCATCGTTGGTGTTGAATATGTTAACATACAACCACCACTGCTTGATGCTGAAACAAAAAAAAGAAATATTCCATATAATAAAACACATGTAATGGGTTTTGATACTATTTGAGATATAGAATTGAAGAATAAAGCTTAAAATTGTCTATTTGGAATTTGCATAAGGGAAGGTAAACTTTTGGTGTAAACCACAAGCTTTATTCAAATCAAAATTTACTTACTAACTATAGTGAATAGACCAAAGTGTTTTGGTCTATTCATGAAAATTATCTGTTTTTCATCATAACTTGGAATTGCCAATAAACAATAAAAGGAAGCGGTCTAATTTATAGAAAAACCTATACACTTATGAATTAATTTGGTCCTATTTATGCAAAAAGAATAATTTTCCAAAACACAAAGTCTAGGATAAGAAATATAATGGACTATATTTGAGTGGTGTCTGGCATATATATTAAAAGTATATTATGTAAAATAATGTATAAAAAAATAAATAAAAATCCCATTAACTATTATAATGATTAATAAACATAATTTATGTAAAAGGTTATAAAAATAGTTTTAAAAATTGTTTTTTTAGAGTAGTATTCTTTTATATAGTGCATAGTCCCGGTGCCCATAATCTATCTATATATAGGAGACTTTCTATAGATATAGTCACTCATCACGATATCTCTGGAACTATAAGACCAAGAGACTTGAAATTTGGCAGGATTATTCCTTTTGCCGAGTAGAGGTCAGCTAAGAACGGATTTTACGAAATTCCACCCACAAGGGGTCTTGCGGTTTTCGAATACAAAATGTTCCTAGCTGTGAAACATATTTTGTCTTTTTTTTTTCTCACATGTTACAAATCATCATTTCCATAGAAACCAAAATCTAATATTGAAATTCAAAATAAAACTTCTTTATCTATTCAAAATAAAACTTCTTTATCTCTTCTCACTAGCAGTTTGACGAACTATCAACTATATAAAGTGTGCATATCGCATTGTTCAAGTATTCTAATAGGAACAGAAAAGCAAAAATTGTATCTGACATGTATAACACTGAGTACTATATAAAACCCAATGATAAATAAAGAGAATTTTAAATCGTAAAAAATGTTCAAGTATTACCGGAATCATTCTTGGTTCAGGAGGTCCATATACCTTTCATCAAGTGTATGTGTACCACAGCGAAAATTTTCGGGTAAACGGGTAAAAATTTTCGTTTTTTCGTCATTCTTTTTTTTTTTTCAAGTTTATAAAGAAGCCGGAAAAAAAATTAACATCAACTCTACGCTTTCAATGCTTCTCCATCCACACCCTCCCACGCATCCACCCCCGCACTCCCACGCATCCACCCATGATGAGTGAGTTCAAAAATGGGATCTCCTATATATATATATATATAGATTTGTGTTACTTTTATATCAGTTGGCTTATTTGTTATTGTAGTCCAATGTGTACACGATGTTTTAGCAGAATTTTAACTTAACGAGTCGCTTTTTAATGAAGGCCTTCAGGCGTATGCCCACGAAGTATTTCAGATTTATAAACATTGAATCCGTTTCATTTAAATACCGTGGCTATAAAAATATGCTATTTTATCTTAGAAGCAATAAATATTTGTAAGTTTTGTATTTTGAACGATTTATAAGTTTTTAAGAGAATATAAAAGGATATTATTATTGCCTATTATCTGAGAAGCAATAAATATTTGTAAGTTTTGTATTTTGAACGATTTATGAGTTTTTAAGAGAATATAAAAGAATATTCTTATTGCCTAATATTGATTTTCTAAGGTAATTTTTAACTTTTTACTCATATTGAAATTGTAATTTTATAACTCAAGAACGGGTTCACCTATCCAAACCAAATATTTAGGCTTTGTTCGGACTATTTAGCATATTGTTTATGTGAAGTTTGCACAAAATCGGCCGAGCGTCAAAATGGAAAAACAAAAAACATTGTTTATCCAAATGTTTTGCATCAAGCTTTAAAATAGATAGCAATTAATAAAATATTTTATTGTTTGAATAAATGAATTTGATGTTCCAATTAAATTTTTTTATTATTTCAATTATACGTAGCGAAGCACGTACCGGGCCGCTAGTCATATTATATCATTCATAAGTATATTCAAAAGTATCAACTTAAAAAGTTCGTCGTTTTGTTTTTCCAAGTCCGTAAAATTTTGATTGTCTCACAAGCTCGAAATTGATGATTGAATTCTGCCTTTTTTATTGTTATAGGAAGATTCTTAAATATTAAATCCAAAACCATTTTTTCCAACTTGTGACAAAACAAAATATTCTATATCCGCTAATCTTAAAATAACTATATTTCACAATTTTCAGTTAGTAGGACAATGGACATTTGATCTGTTGTTATTCAATAATCTTCCAACTACAAAAAGAAAAATGGTCTAGTTTGCAGAAGTTTACTTTTGTGGTGGAAGAAATTGACAGTCTAATAATAACTAGCCAGATTTTTAGAAATATATTTATCAATGACATGCTATTTTAGTGTGTACCCAGCGTTCCACTGTAATACATAATAGAATCACCATTTAGAATATTATATATATTATATGGTATGTTCCATATGGCAACTAAACAATACACTAACAATATTAAAAACTAAATTATAAAAGTCTATAAAGTTTCTCAATTTATTTTTAACCAGATATGTCATTTATATTGCATTATTCAATTTTTACCGTTTTTTGATGGGTAGTAATGAAGTTGAAATTTATAATTTAATAAGCAAATTTTAAAAATAGAAATTTTAATAAAAATTATGATCAATATTTGACATTATATTTATTAGTCCGGTCAAATTAGACATATAAATAGTGATCAAGTAACAAAAATTTTATCTGAATTATGGTGGAGACCTTGTGTACACCATTAGAAATTAACAAGGGTTAAAATGGTTTTATTTTGAAAACAGTTTTTTCAAAAAAGTACTTCAGACCAAAGTTGTGCATCTTAAAATTATTTACAAATACCATCTATGTACTACGTATATACATAGTCAGACACTTAAGACACCTAAAAATCCCTATTAGTGTCACAAGGACGCAGATGTCCTCATAATTGAAATAGCAATAGAAAAACTTAATGCAACAAATTGTAGATTATGAAGATTTATTAGATGATGATGATGATGTTGATTTGTAACTACAAGAACTCCAATTGATAAAATTATTTACTTGAAATCTGGAAGGGCTTTTTGAAGAAATAGAATTTTCAAAAAGTTTATCAGCTTATTCAAAATGCCAAAGCTTTATTTTATTTTAACATGCGATAACCAGCTTCGATACTGCATCAGCAATGTACAGAAGGCGCAAAACGTCAATACTAAAATTATTTAAAAAAAAAAGAAAGATTGAAAACGATTTCATTGACTGCAAAAGTATTTACAGGACTTGATTCTTTTCCTCAAACAATAATCACGAAAGTTTTAGCTTTCTTCTTGCTGTTTATGGAACTATTAAAAAATTGACAGCATAGATAAACTCACATAGTTAACCATTGTCAAATATACACCTAAAGCAAGTGCAACTATCCTGCCTTCTTCTACAATCGGTCTCTGCTATTCAACACTGGTATCGCATCTACTATCAAGTTCAAACATAACAAGGCAATCAACTAATCCCAGAAGACGGGTTAGAAATGAATAGATAATACTTTGGAACCGATTAAAACTTTACCCCTCCCGCTCCAAACAAAGTTATCAACACTATTTTTTGAAATTGCATACAGGTTGTAGTGCCAATTGTGGTTGCAGAACAGTAGGGTCATTGTGTTCTCCAACGTGTACTAATTGCCAAGGTCAGTCAGAGGATTATTCATATCTTTATGATGGAGAATCAACTGAGATTCATCTTCATTTGAACAATTTATGAACATCCATACAGAGGAAGAGGAAAAAAAAGAAATTGAAGAACACATGACTGAATCTATCTGATATCTCATGAAAGAAATGGAAAAATGAAAATTTATCTGCCACTTCCAAAAATTACAACCAATTCCAATCTTATTTCAAAACTTTTTTTAAAATTTTTTCGAATAATTCTTATTTTGAACAGCAAACATTGTTTTCTCAGTAACAATTATTAGCAGCCTAATCAGTCAGTTGTTCCTAATGCAGGTTCCAGTATGATGTAGCTAATAGAGTTACCTATTAATACATTTTCGTTTGTCTGACCGTTCATCAGTCCGTCTATTTGTCGTCAAGATACCTCTAAAAGGAAAGAGATAGCAAGTATTATAAATTTTGGTAGCTTACTCTAGACTTATAAAGTAAGATCAATTTCGTGAATGGGCATAATTTGTCCATTTGCTCCAATAAATACACGACCCAACTTTTGAACTATAAATGGTAAAAGAAAAATGAAAATAGAAAAACAATTTTTTTAACAAAATTAGCTAGTAAACACATAAAATTAAAACACATATAATAATTTAACAATATGTGTGATTTATATTATGTAGAATGAAACATTTTGAACTTTATTCTGGAACTAAAAATACATGAATGAATAATGAAATAAAATAGTTTTGGATATAAATTACACTAAAATACCTGTATACACAACTATAACACATTACAATACATTATTCAAATTACAATAAAGTCAATAAAGTTAAGTTCAAATACAAATAACATTGTTCATCCGTTGTGTATTTAAATATTTATTTGATGTATTACTAAAATACATAGATTTGATTTCAATTCAATAAAATGAAATAAACATATAGGCTAATAAATGAATACAAAAGGCAGACTTTGAATCGAATTAATGCAGAAGGTTTGCTTTTTGATAAGTTTTTTTTTTTTTTTTTTGAAATTTAGGTTTTTATATTATTCAGAATCAGAAACCTTTAGAAGTGAGGGCATTTTCAAAAAAATGTGAGCCAATGCTTCTAGTTTAGACCCAAAAGCTCCACGCGATGAACTTCTCAATCGGGCAAACAATAATTTGTTTATTCTTATGAATATGGGTATTTTTTGTCTTGTTAAATATGTCATATATAAATATATCATAGAATATTAATTTTAACAGAGTTATGTTATTAAATTAATGTTATGCTTCAAGTTTGTAACGCTGGATAATATTACTTGCATAAACAAAACTTTGGTATGGGTGAAAGATTTGTTTTTTATATAAGACAAAAAAGTGAGTTTAGGTTAAGTTAAATAAAGCAACAAAAGATTGAACGACAGAAAATATGAAAATTTTTTCGTAAATTGTTTAGATTAGATATAAGATTCTTATTATTATATGTGTATTATAGATGAATAGACTGTATATTTAGAATATGTTATGAATATTAATTATTAAAAATTAGCTCTGTTAGTTGTTATTTTCACTTCTTTTTTAGTATTTTTAACCGCAACACCGCTGGACCTTATTAGTCATTTAGTGCAGTTCAGTTCAGTCATTCAAGTTATACCTACGTGTCGAATGAAAGTGGTTCCACGTTGACATAATTATTTGCTCACGAGGTAATCGAGGTGAAAAAAACGAACGCAGCTACGTACTTACACATTTACGTACTTACACATTTGCATACAAACATTTTTCTCAAAATTTGGAATTCACAAAATCGACCTCTTTTTAGAAACTTCTTACTCGGAAGTTAACGATTCACATAATTCGAAATCAGTTACAAGAAGTAATCCAATCAATTATAAAACTATTTTGCAGAACATTTAAGCCCACATATGAACTTGTGAATTTAAACTGTCTTGAGCACTTAATTTAAAAAAAAATTCTTAAATTGTGCCCCCATACTCAAGCATAAACAGCTTTAATGTGACAAAAAATTTTCAATCTAAAGAAGGATTCTGGAGATGCCAAAACATTAAGTAAAAAAGTATATTGAGGATTTGAACATGCTTTGTTGATGCGACTAAGTGACTAAAAGTAAATATGTTTGTCTATTTTCGTTATTCTACGTTATTGGTAATTGTTGAAAAGTAAAAGTTTTCGTTTTATGTAAAATCGCATGTCTGCCATTCATCACCAAAAAAAAATTTAAAAATCAACAAATTATAAGTATCTTGAGAATTTGAATATGCTTATTGACGCGACTAAGAGACTGGAAATAAATACAATATCCAAATTGAATATAAAAAAAAAAAAACATTCTAATGAGTTGATATTAAAAAACTTTTAATATCAGCCATTTATATTTTGAGTACCTATATTATCTTTTACTTTTAATGAAAATTAGTATTATTTATTTTATAAAACTAAGTTGAATATTTAGGAGACATTTTCGATTACAAGAGGAAAAAAAGGAACAAACGATTAAATACAATAGAAGGCACTGAATCACTGAGTTATACCTAACGACATTGGTTGTTTGTAATTTGTTGTATTTTGACATAAAAAATTATAAAAAATTCGATTTCTTAATTTTTTTACATTTAACGTGTTGAAACCTTCTAAGCAACATCCATATGCCTGTCTGCCAAATTTAAACGTCATTCAGACGAATGAGCAACAATATAAAAACATTCATGATAGTTAATTTTATGCCCATCTAAACTTTAAGTAAGTATACATTATTGTTTTTGTAACTATAGAAGAAATTAAGTTTTCTACAATGATAAGCTTGACAATAATTATAAAAAAATTATCTGATGAAGATGTTATCTGAACAATATATACATATATATATATATATATATATATATATATATATATATATATATATATATATATATATATATATATATATATATATATATATATATATATATATATATATATATATATGTTATCTGAACAATATATATATATATATATATATATATATATATATATATATATATATATATTGTTCAGATAACATATATATATATATATATATATATATATATATATATACATATATATATTGTTCAAGTAAACAAAACAAAAATAATCCGACGACCTGAATCTTCCAAGCTTACTTAAAATTATAAAATATATTATTTTTATGGTGTATTTTATAATTTTTTCAGTTTAAATAAAATACAAAACAATAGGGTATTTAATACTTTTAAATAGATATCAAAATTAAAGTGTCTCATGTTTAATTTTTTTTAAGTATGCTCTCTAATAAGACGATGATGCAAGACTGTCCCTAGGTTAGTAAAAATATCAAAAGTAGCTGACGTTTGAATAATTGAACAATTCAATTAACATATATGCCAAGCTACACATAAAATATAAGATTCAAATTTTCCATAGTTTTACAAAATTAATTGTTCATTCAATCATTTAAACGTCAGGCGACTGTCTTTTAGTCTTCTAGATTTTAAGTCCTTACAAATACTAATATTATCCAAAAAAGTTTTCCTGTTATTCGATCGGGCACCTTTTATTACGATTGCTTTTTGGTGTATATAGTCAAGTTTGTTTTAGGTCTGTATAGTTAATGTTTGTTTTAATAATTTCACATACTTAGATATTCATAAATTATTAGTAGAATATAATTTTACAATGGTAACATGTATAACTTAAAGTTTTAACGTGAACTATTCAACAATTAACCACATAAATTCAATTTGATATACAAAATCTAACCTATAAATGATGGGTGAACTTTCTTCATTAATATTTCACAATGTTGATACATTTATTTGTTTATTTTTCTTTTATTCGAGAAAGGTAAAAAGGAATAATCTTATTTTTGGGCACGAGAATGAGAAGTTATATTGAATTGAATTATATTGAACAGTTATACGATTTATCTCATTTTTATCAAAATTGCTTGTCCAAGATAGGTTTCTAAAGCTCGAAAATTATTCGAAAGACAGAGACCACGCTCTCACTATATATTTATTTTATTGGCATCATTTTCCTTACTTTGAAGATCAAAACCATCTATCCTCATTTGGATTGGAAAAAATAAAGGAAACTTAATTGTCGTTTTTAATTTTTTGAAAAGAAAAAGTATTTAAGAAATTTTAGAATACTTTTAAATTTAAAAAATTTTAAAGTAGAAGAAAAAAAAAATTTTCAGAAAAATTTAAATCCATTTCAAAAATTAAAAAATAATTTTATATACTTCCATAATTAATTTTCTTATGACCAATTTTACCTTTTGAAGTCGATGCTATTCATATTATAAGCTGGTGCCAACTTCGAATGGTAATATTTGATCACAAGGGGGCTATTGATAAAGTTATTTAAAATTATTTTTTAGTTCATTTATTTGGAAACGGCACATTTTTTTCAAAATTTTATTTTAAATAATGTTTTAACTTGTTTATGGGTCCAATCTGGAAATAACCACTTTCTGTTTTTTATTAAATTTTTATGGAGAAAATCTGGAAAGTATACTCTTCAAGTTAATGAACAGAAGCCAAAAAATTTAAAGTTGAGATGTGTATAAGTAGTTATGTATGTAATAAAAAAAATTAATTGGAGTTTTTTTTTTGCTAACTTAAAAGTTCCTAAAATTTATGAATGAAACCTTCTTGTAATAAGTTGATTCTACTTATGTTTTTATTATTTTCACTATGATGTGTACATACAACCTTTCAAAAAACTTTTTGTTTTTTTAATGACAACTTTTAATTTGTAGTTCTCATATTTGTTCTGCCTATTACAGGCTCTAATAATAAGCAGGTTATACTTTTCACTTTTTTAACATATGTTTTATGTTAAATAAAGCATATTTGAATTATTAATATAGCACATAAATAATTTGATTGCAAATCTAATAAATATAATAATTCTATTGATTTTTACTATTCTCTGCAATTTATTATTATTTGTTAAAAATACGATGCCTTTGTATACAGAGTTGGTCAGAATTATTTACATACCTTAATTTTGATATAATATTAAAAATAGTATTTATTTTTCTGGCATGTAGATTCAGTAACTTTACTTTTAATCTATACAGTAGTTACTAAATGTAATTTTTTTGGAATCGACCTCACTTTTTTTACAAATAAGGGAAGTATCAAATTATTTCATTTTTTAACAAAAAAAAAAATGATTATTTGAAAAATTAATATTAAATATGAGTATTTTTTATGTACATTGCCGGTAATTAACTGCTCACGAATACAACTAATAATAATTTCAATAATAAGTAATGCAGCTCTATGAAGGCCCATGAGTTATTCCCAGTATTCAGAAATATCTCATCTAAGAAGCTGTTATGTTGAAGCCAGAATAAGAAAATGAAGATTCGTTTTATACTTTTAGTATTGAGCTATTTGTGAACTCCTGTTCTTGAATTTTACAGTATGATAACAGTAATTCTCAAAGTTTTATATTATAAGTAGCACAAGCAGTCCAGCATGTGATCAAAATTTTACAGAATTCACTTTTTACGTAATAATAACTCCTCTGTATGTTCAATATGCTTGTTACTTTAAAGAGAATAACAATTTTCAACATTTTAAACATTTTTGCATTAGAATAACTTACAGAATGAAGACATTACGGGATAGTGAAATAAAAAACTCACGTCTTTCGTTTTATAACTTCCAAATATTTTCATGCCTCTTCATGAATTTGAGATGTACTTTTTGATAGGTTAAGAAAGTTTATGGAGTTTTATCACTTCACGTCAAAAAAATTTTCTAAATTGTTGTAAAAACATACATATTGATTTTGTTTAATTATATTTAAACAATTTAATAAAATAATATGAAAATATATTAATTCTAAATACTGCATAGAATTTAATGCTACTTTAACGTTTTAATTTACTCCAATTCCAATTTAGAAAATTGTAAACCATAATTTCAAATATTCATTTTTGTGATGTGTATTTTAAAAAACTGTCACAAGTTTAATTATATTACACTCGATTATATTTTAATGTATGTAGTCAACTTTTTTTTTTATAGAAAACGATTTTTCGAAGTTGTTCTAGGTGAATCTCATTTTGCTCTTCATTATTATAGAATTTCTGGAATCTGGAAAGTAAAAAAAGAGAAGTCTTATCCCCAATATCAAGGTTTTAAAATTTGTTCTGGATTGTTTCTAAATATATCACAAATTTTGTCAAGTTTTTCTGGGTTGTTCTTTGTTCTGAGCCTGAATTATAATAAATTCAATTTTTCATTTTCTAGATTCAATTTATGAAATACAGAAAATTTTAATACATTTTCGGTCGTTTTATTTTATACATCGATTTAATTGAACAATGTTGAGAAAAAATAGAACATCTCAGAACAACTTCCAAACTTTAATTTTCGAAAAAGATGGGTTGGCAAAAAATAAAATGCCATATCTTGGTTGCCAAGAGTGGATTTAATTTCACAACAAAATATTTTTGAACCAGCCGATGTATATATACTATGCCTTGCAAAGCTTATTTGTGTATTTAAACATTTGTTACCGGTACAATAGATTCATGTTCTATTTGTCGAAAAGAACACATAGAATACCAACAAGAATAATAAAACAAACTATATTGAACGTACTATAAATAGTAAGCAAATAAATAAACATACAACAATCATATTATACATGACTATTCATTCGTATTGCTATGACGGTGCTTCCTTGCACATTGTTTACAATAGGGTGTACGTATGAATGAGTGAGTGAGAGTATTTTATCCTGTATGGATTACCAATCATCTTTTATGCATTTAAAAATGTCTACCTATATGATTTTAAATTATTTCACTAAAAATGGCGAAAAAGATTACAGTGAACTTTAAAATTTGTTGTGTACTATGCATCAGCAACGTGTTCTCTCGCACAATAGACAATAAAATTATAAAAAAAAATTTATTGGAGTACAGGAATTTATATAAAACCTTATTGTATGTTAAAAACTATATTGGGTAATTCAGGGAAGATGGCTGCTCATTTCAGAAGACACTAGAAAAATCAAACTAGTGATGTTTTTATCCATAATATTTATAAAGCAATCTCGAATCATTTAACTTTATTAAAGTAAAATAAAACAAAGTTATTAACAAAATCTAAGATGATTGCAAGTTAAAAAATATTTTATTTATTTATTTCGAATGGCCATCTCTCTTGAGGGGTCCGGGCGTGATGGTCATGTTAGTTTTTACATTCTTATTTTGTTTTATATTTGTATTTTTTAGTTTTTAACTTAATCTCTTTGTTATTCTTGCTGTTCTTTGGTTATGTGGGTTTGGGAAGTTAAATACCTAATTAGGTATTATTACTATCGGAATGCTTCGAAAAGCATACACTGTTATGTCCTTTATCAGACCAAATGTGGCCATCTCTCCTGAATCTACCACTTGTAATGGCCACATCGATATAAACATGAATGACTAGAAATGACTATATAAACAAAATAGTACGAATTTGTATTCAAATTTTCATCGTAAAACTAGATGTGTACACATAAAAAATAAAAACTTTTTGTTTTAGAAAATCGATAAACAAGTGCTTACGTATATTTTAATATAATTTCAATATCACTTTTCAGTTGCCTTCGTTAATATATGTAAAGTTAGCATAAAATATTGCAATCTACCTATTTAATTCGAAACTAATTGGACGGGCTATTTCTACCGGGTTTACTCTACAAAAATTTAATGTTATATTTAAAAAAATAATGTAGATTATAAAATCATTCGAAAACTATAAAACGATGATATTGAATGATTTGAGATATCTTTGAGCTAATTGGGCAAAATTGTGATCACAAATCGAATCAAATCCTACTGCGGACGTTGAATTGTCTAATGTTATGATGTACTAACATATAATCATTTATGTTGTATTGTAGACACGTAATATGCTGTACTAAACTCAATTCCGCGCAAGTTACTGCCTCGTTGGAACAGTAATGCAAAACACGACGCTTAGTGCACTTTTATAATTTGAAGTACTTAATTGGTGTCTAATTTTCCCAATTACGTCAACTGTTTACTGAATATTTTAGGTAATTTTTTAATAAACTGTTAAACTAAAATGACTGTTTTTTAAATATAACTAATGGTTACATTGATAAAAAACCAATTTAAAAGAAACACTGCGACCCGAGAGCTCCATAAATATAAATCGATCTTATGGTATGGCTTGAAAAATTAATCGATCCCAGGATATCAGATCTAGACGAAATTGGAATGGCACCACACGGGAAACAACATCTTTTAAGTAGAAAAAGAATCATCAAAATTGAAAGTTCAGTTCAAAGTTCTGAGGTAATAAACAAAAAATACAGTCGAATTGAGAACCTCCTCTTTTTTTGAAGTTGAAGAATATAAAAAAAGTATTTCCTTTGTAAAATTTTTCACCTACGTTTGAAAGAATATACGAAGTTCATATATAAAAATATACATACTAAAAGATTGAATAAGCTACAAATTGTTCATAGCTTAGTTGGATAAACGATTGAACCAGATGGTCATACTTTGTGTTTTAAATCACCTTTCGTAAACAATTCCTTATTATCTAGGATTCATTAAAAAAAAAAAAACATTTTCATACACATTACTTAATCTAAAAAACAGTTAGTGAACTCTGTTGATGAAAGGTATAAAATAAATACTAACAATGGATCCTTTTCAAAATAAACAAATATACTACATATTTAGAAGCAAAATAAGTTGTAGAGCAAAAACAGAAACAAAATCAAAAAAGGTGTATCTAGTTCAAATGATAAATCTTTGGTAGTTAAATGAAACGGAACTAATTTTCGCAGGTATAAAGAAATCACGATATAAATTTAAAAAATACAAAAAAAAAAAAAAACGATTTTAAATGAGGCTACAATTTATTAAAGTGATGAGAGAAATTTAGTGGAATAAAAGAAGAAAAAATGACAATAATTTAAACTGAATTGAAGAAAGAAAAGAGGAGATTGAGAAAAAGTTATGATGAATAAAACCTTTATTTAATTTGATTTAACAGGCAATTTGATGATAAGAACGAGAATTTAAACCATAATAAATACAATACCTACTATAGGGTGTACAAAAATTATACGGTATCACAATTGATTGTTTTCTTTCTTAATTTTAGATTGATAAACTGTATAGAATTACAATTGACATTATTCTGAATTATAAATTGGATATATTGAACATCACCTGAAGCATACTATCATTTAGATACCTGCTGACAAAGCAGGTGAAAATTTGTCTCAATTCTTTAGTGATTGGCTTAAATAAATTTAATAGCGTTCATTTACTAAATCTGAAATTAAAGTAAATTCAGATTTGAAAGCTAAATTGAAACCGACAGTATGTCACTTTTTTACTTTTTACACAACCGACATAAGTTTAAACAGTGACAGAAATTTGAATAGTAATATACTATACAAATTGTAATATTATTATATTCTCTATTAATCCAAATAAATGTACAAAAATATATTGTTATGTAATAATATATAATTTTATGTGTTAATAAACTTAACTTCACGGTGGAATTGTGGCAAATCTAAGCAATTTATGAAATAAATGTTTCAAACAAAAGTAATTTGATTCAAAACCAAACACATTTTTTGAATAATACTTTTCTTTTGCTTCTTTTGGAAAAAAGACGGAACAGAGTTGCATGATATCTAGTGGATAAATTTTTTTCATTCACGACTTAATAGTCATTTTTGAGGTCTATAATACGCCACCAAATTTTCAACCCGCTATTAATTTTTCTATTTAAGTTACCTTGATGGTGGAGGGACGGATAAGCATACTAAAATAGACTTATAAGATGAGTCTTTAAGCATTTATATACCAAAAGCGCCTTTATTATTTGCTAATGTTACAAATTGTTGACTTAATTTAATATATTCTGACATATTCAAAACATTTTGATTATAATGATGCCCTACACTTTTTACAGACATTGTAGTTAAACACATTATATTGTTGTTTGGGTATTGATGAACATATTTTCTCAATTGAAATTTGACAATTATTTGACAAACTTTGAAAATTATATTTACACCCAGAAATAAATATATCTATAAATGAATGATGCTGAATAACGTTATTGAAAGTTTGACAATAACGTAATGTATGGAAATAAATGGATGAAGAAATGTTTAAACACAAAAAACCACATAAATGAAAATTTAATTTTGGTTAAAATTTTAACTATTTAATAACAATACAATTGGGTATCATCAAATCAAACATACGTAACACATCAAACATCCATCATACTTGTAGAGAATGTTGTGAATCAGGTTCAATTACATGGATTCCAATGATTCAACATTCAAATTTACAAATAATAGATTTTGGTATTTGGTTTTGTGTTCAACCATATAAAGTAAGAAAATATTTGTAAACTAAAGTTATGACTTCTCATTTGTTTTGGGGCTACAACCACATATCTATGTTAATAAATAAAATGTTAAGTATGAAATACTGTATTGGATAGGTAGAATTGGAACAAACAATTCTGCGTGGAGCAAAAAATTTATCGTTAAATCTTAGTGTGGTGTGTGGCGTCTATAAATTGAACGAAGCTCAGATGGGAACTTTAAAGGATGGGCCGAGAAAAATTTTCGAAAAGATTTATGTACTTTGAGAACGAAGTTTACTGGGAAGACGTTAAGCTGTCTTGAGTATGTAGAAGAACCTAGGACAGCCCGGCATCATTGATGAAGGTGCCTTCCTAGGGTTCGGAAGAATTCGAGATAAATTTTTGAGAGTGCTTTAGTTTTATATGATTGAATCTTATATGCAAAAGAAATTAAATGAATAATACTATTCCTGTTGGTATTTAATAGGGATATGAAATATTTGACTAAAGGCGGTGAATCCTAAACTATTTATTTATTTTTGTGGAATTTATGGATTTAATTGAAACTGTGTATAAGAGAGTACCTTGTCTTATTAGAAATCCTGGAGATGTGGAAGGAATATTAACTGATAAAAATCTCTTACAGGAAACGTCCATATTCTAATCTAATATTATTGAAAATATTTTCAAATATTTGAAACTATTAAAAAATGATTTTGAAATGTTATTCCTAAGGTATATAGGGAACTTATTTTTCATTTTATATATATCCATATTATCCGGATATTTATAAATTTATATAAATAAATAGATAAAATGATAATAATAATAATTAAAATTATAAAACAAACAAACAAAAAAATTATTATTCGTAATGAAAGATAATTTCAAAAAATATGTGAGTAATTTTTTTTAGGATAAACTGTTAATGTGTACTGATTACCAAGGTGAAATGTCAGATGTTAAACATGATCTTCGACCACAGTAACGAAGATGCGAGTGTGTAAACAGTTTTTAAAATATTCGTTTAAGTCTTTTTCATCCCGGTTGTGTGGAAAGCACTCAGAAAAACAACTTTGGCCAGTTCCAACTGTGTCTCAATAATGTCTGCTTGCATTATTTTCTATACTTTTGATAATGTATTTATTTCATTTAACATATTTTGTTTATTTTACCATGTTGTCCTAGTTTTAGTTGTAACAATGTTACAATGTATTTATTCAAATTATTTGTTGTTTTTTTTTTAGTTTTTTTTTTTTATATTGTGTTTTATGTTACTTTATTTATTTGTTCTTTTTTTTTGTTATTTTCTACATCTGTATCATAATAATACGTAAAGAGCAACTATAATAGACATACAGAATTGAGAAAAACAACGGTGAGTAAAACTCTAAACAAACAAAAATTGAAAAAAAAAAAAGTTGTTGTATATATGCATATTAAACATTTTAAACTCCACAAGCGACGACAATAACAAAACGAGTGAGAAAAAGTTCCATAAAGGAAAAAAAAAACTTTTTCCTTAAAACTTCACTTAAATATAGTGTGGTACACCTATGATAGATCAAATTGAACGACTTTAATTATAAATTTCGATAACTTATTTCCTTGGATTCGTTGAGCGTTAATATTGTTAATGTTTTCGAATCGAGCAGCTTATGTCATTACAAATGTAAATAATAAAAAATGGATTTATCAAAAGTTTTTTACATAATATGTATTTTTACAGTAGAATCTTGCATTATAAGTGGATAAATTAACCAAACTATTGAAACTTGTATCCTTATATCATAAATGCTTACTTCAATAACTGCAACCTAGAATAAATTTATTCAAAACAAAAATATTGAATTGCGAAAAGGGTGTTACGAAAACCCATCAAACCTAAACGATCAGACGATAGAGTACGTCGATAATTTTACTCTCTTGGGAACTTTTATTCACAAACAGACTTGGCTATAAGTAAAGGGAAACAAGCATTTCATCGGGCTTATGAAATCATAATCAAATCTTAAATGACTATTTGTTGGTGACACACCTTCATAACTCCATTATAATTCCGACAACCCCATACGCTGGAGAAACGTGGGGCTTACGGTATGGTGAAAAATTGGAAACTGTTCAAGTAGGATTTTTCAAATCATTATTGTAACTTCCAAAAAAACGCACCTGTTAAGAATTAAAACTGAAATAACTAAACTAAATATTAAAATTCTACACATATGTTTTAATTGGTGAACAAAAATCTTTAACTTGGATAAACGACGCTTGCAAAACTTTGCTTCTGAAGTGAAATTCGTTTTACTGAAAATGCACTGGATCCAATAAATAAAATGTAGATGGGTTTTGCAACTAAGGGTAATATAAAAAATCACTAGAACAAGTGAAAAAGAATCTCCTCGAACCCATCTTTAAAATCATAAGAATCTATATAAAAGTTATCAATAGAAAACAAGAGAAGAAAACTTAAAAAGTTAATTGTTTAGATATTCGTTATAAATGAACATCATTGTTTGGAATATTTTTAATGTTTTAAACAACAGGAAATTGACTAATTAGGTGTTTCTATGAATACCTACGTATACTAATATTTTGTTAATCCCATCTAGATTTGGTAGCGTTACAAACTTTAGACTAAAATAATATACTTTGGAATATTGTACATATGTCGAGTATAAAGTAGACGAGGTGGTTCTCTAAACGGATAACTGAGTTTTAAATCACGGAAATTCTCTCTTATATTATTAAATCTTATTAAATCGAGATTAATTTTTTGCCAAATTTTCTGTCTTGAAGACCTTGGGAATTTGATCCCTATACTTATCGTTATAAACATATTTAGAAAACATAATTAGGAGAATTGTTAAGTGGGTTAATTGTTTTTAACAATGCATTTTTTTAAGCGTGGTCTTCAATTGTAGGGCTTTAGGAAAATAAGTTAATGATTAGGAAGGTATTTACTAATTGACCAATGCAGTAGCTTTAACGTTGGAATGTGTTCAATTTTTTAAGAGTTCAGTGTACATAATACTCTTTATGTTAGTTGATTCCTAGCTGTGTGTAAATTGAATGAATAGTTTTTAGTACAATACTTTGTATTGTATTTTTTTCTTACCGTGCTTTTTGTTGTTGTTGTTGTTGTTGTTTTTGTTGTTATAATGCGATACGTTAAACCAATGTTTAACACCACATGCTGTGCTATTTCGTATTTATATGTTTGTTTATGTGCTTTGAGTTGTCTAGCGTTTGTGTATTTCCGTTAACTTAAAGAAAAATGAATTTAAAAATGTACTACGTATATTCTGTTCGATACAGGGTCATTGAAAAAATTTCAGCATGTAGAAAAAATTTATTTTTAATGAATATAAATACTGCTTGCTGTCTGACTTTGACTATCATGTCCCGAAATTTAACTTGTTATTTTTGTTTTTTTTATTTTAATTCATTTGTTTAAAAATATTACTCAATTTTTTTTCAAACAGATCTGATAACAATTAAAATGGAATTAACATAAAATTGCAAACGAACAATTCATATTTCTAGCCTATGAACATGATTTTTAAACCATAATATCTCTTAACCTCTTGCTTCATTGCATACCTTCCTCTTATTTCTCAGAAATAAAAAATAATTTTAAAGTGATAAAAAATATTGACCTTGTGCAGTTGTTTGCTGCAATGAGTTAGTTTATCTACCATGGAATTATATATGGCGGGCGATGCAGAATGTTCAGAAATTAGGTGACAACTCTATAGTAGCCGTTTCTACATTTCAAATACAAGAAAAAATATAACGTGGAATTTTTTCTTTAATCTACGTCTGTTTTTCATTTTTTTAGTATGATTACGATTTTTATACTACAGGACCCTGTAACTTCCGTTTGATAACAGCAAATATGTTGAAGTAAACAAATTTTTCTACTTAAAACTACCATTCAAACTTTATTCGAATTTGATTGAATTTAATTTTGTTTTCCAGGGCCAAATCGTAAAACTTAATCAATAACTTTTGTTTTCCTGAAATTTCAATCAAAATTTCTCAATAACATTCCCTATATTATATGACTTGTTCCATTTTATGAAAAGTATGTGCAGGCAATTACGTCCCTAGACGTATATATCAGAAAATAGCCTATTTACTCGACTTGAATATTGCTTTGATGAGTATAAATGGTTTTAAAGTATTAAAAACTGTAGATTTTTGGAGAAAAATGTATTTACATAGTTTATAAAAATTTTTTAAATTGGTCTCCTTGATGGCAAAAACTTAATCTACACCACCGATGACACTTCAAAATCACAAATATAAACCTACAACCAAAATAGCCGTTTTAATAATTTTCATCAGTTCTACCATCCACAAACAAAATCAAAAGCTGAATATGCTCCTATTCATACATAATTATTTTATTTTTGTGCTTGGTAAATTTTTTTTTATTAGCAGTACGATTTTGTAATATATAAGAAAGGTATGGTTGAAAAAATTCGATCGCAGCTCAGTTTAAATAAAAAACTGTATTGATGAACGAATATAGTTAGACAATGCACAATACAAATGATTCTAAAACTGTGTGTAATGGTACATTTTTTGGTTTGTGGCTGGTATACTTATTAGTTTGTGGCTGGTATAGTTGATTAAAACTATACAAGTAATTATTAACTATCTAGCTAATAGGGTAATTATTTTGTTTTTGACGTGACTTTTTTCGGGGGTGTAGGTTGCGTTTGTGTGCTCAGGAGAGTAATTTGAACTATATTAATAAACTGTGCCAATATTTTTTTTCTGTAAAACACTACAGTTTTCATAAGTTAAAACTATTTTTACTCATCAAAGAAAACGGAAGACCAATCAATAACATTGTCTGCACATGTTTCTGATGAAATGGAACACCATACAGAAAAAAATTATGCAAAAGGAAAGATACACATCATAATTAGGCCAAATAGTAATTAAAGGTGTATTTATGAAGGATATGCTATGCAAATGTTTACGGCGAGACTATGTATATAAATAGATATTGTAAGCTCACTGAAGGTTTGGCGGATATTGCATCGCGTGTGACGAGATACGAAAACCGCATGGAAAAGTGCCGAAGGCATTGTTTCTTGCATCACTCGTCGCTCGCCTCTCAAGTCTACAAATAATAAACAAAAATGAAATACAAAATTAAAAAAAGACACGTGCCTACTGGGCGAAAAAAACAGCTTGGCAATATGCGTTCCCTAACACGACACAAGATTCGCGATCTCGTCGAGTGAGCCACAACAGCCGCAATATGCGCCTGGCCTAACAGGATACAAAAATAACAAAAACTAGCTAATGTTATTAAAATGGAATTATTTTCACCCTACATATTTAAAGCTATCAAAACATTTACTATTACATGAATAACACGTCAATGGCCTATAAAAATAAATTTTATGATGTGTAAAAGATAATTTTGTCACATCATATGTCTAATATTAAACAAAATACTTTAAATATTTCATACGCAACCTTAAATAATTCCCAAAATCTCATACTTAATCGATTTTCTATGTATGATACTTTTGAAAGCTGACGATATCAAATTAAATACTGTAATACCGATAATATAAAATTGTGTATACACAGTAAATATGCAAATAAGATTTGTGCAATGTATTTTTAATGTATTTTTATTCATAATAACATAATTCTAATAAATACCTTGAACACGATCAGCTCGTGAATTAGCTGGTGCTTGAACAATTTCACGAACAGGTGCTTTTAATGGTCGATCACCTTCAACACTTTCTTCATTTGTTTTCCAGTATAAAGTTGCAATTGTTGCTAGGCATTTTAATTTCATGTCACCACGTTTGAAATACTTTTGACGAACCGGAAATTCTAAACTTAATATTGATGTTTCTAAGCCTTCACGCCCAGTTATTATCGTGTAAGGACCCTTTTGAAAATTTTGATCGGCCTATAAACAAAATACATAAAAAAAATGAAGTAGATGTTTATTCGCCATCAAGAAGATTTTATTTTTTACTTACCGGTTCACCATTAATAAACCAACTTAATTGAGCTGCAGGCTTAGATCGACCTGATGTACAATTGATGCGCACTGTATCTCCAATTTGGTAACGTGGGCGACCACCTGTTATCCGCGGACCTTCTTCTGGTAACGCTGTAACAAAACAAATGTATTAAAAATTTACTTACGATATAGGTACACTCTTGCAAGTTCTTGCAAAACTCTGAGATTGTACTGAGATGTTTCACGACAATAAGCCTAAGATTATTAATTGTTAAAAGAAAATGTGGTAAGTAGATCAGTCCATACGGACTAAGTTTCAACCCTAGTAATAATAAAAGATAACTCAATATATAATCGACCAATAACACTTTTACGAGTTATTTGTAAAATATTTTAGAATATTTCAGATTTGGAACATTAGACCATTTAATAATATTGCTAGATTTCTAAAAGAAGTAATTACGAAAAATAATTTAAATTCACATTATTTTTCAACATGAAATAAGCTTTTGACTATTTGTAGTTACACCAAATCTTAAAAGGATGAAAATATCAGCTAAAATCATAAAGTTATTGCAAGTGAATGTATACGGATTTTAGTTATTGTGTTAGAATTAACGAAAAACAAACAGAAGAAATAAGTAAAATATTTAACGAGGATTGTGTAGTGATACCAATTATCGGCAATAATTTATTTGTTGTAGGCATATATAAAGTTCTTATATCACGAAGGCTCTTGGATTTGCAAAGATGCCATAGAAAACTATTGAAAAATAATTGACTTGTAACTCAATAAAATGGCAAGTGAAATATGAACATTTCGAATAATATATCAAGTACAGCAGTGATTTATAGATAGCAAAAATTTATAGATAGTGTGCCAACAACTTTTTGGGATTTTTAAAAGTTACTCGTAATAAAATATAACGTTAAAAATTACTAAACTAGAGAGAAGTAACAACTGGCATATGATGAACTACTTGCGATTAGTCTTTAATTGGGACGGTAAATAGAATGTGAATATTAAGAAAACAGCAAAATTTATAATAAAAAATTTAATGTTTGTTTATGATGAACGAATGGGTACCATATTTATAATGTCTGTTTCACTTAAATAAATTACTAAAGAATCCATGTATAATAGAAACCAAATAATTTAAAATAACAATTTTTTTTTATTTTGTTTCTTTGTGGATTGTCTGAAAATATATTTATATCAAAGATGCTTTTCTTTTCAACCTGCTTAACATGTAATTTATATGGAGGCAGTTCCTTCTGTGTTTAATTAAGAATATCGAATGTCCATATCTTGCTTAATTGTAAAGATGTATAAGAAATAGCTTTAGATTTATGTTCGTATAAAGACACTGCATTAAAAAAAATTAAGTTTGATCCCCTGTTATTATAACAAATGAACAAGTCACACAAATTTAGAGAAAAATAAACATTTAAAAATTAAAAAATTAATAAATATTAAAAAATTAAAAAATTAATAAAGGATTTAAAAAATTTATAAATGTAAGTGGAAAGTCTCTGTCCGAATGCTACTGCATTAATTTTAATTTTAATTTTTGTTTTTATTTTCTATATATTAATTTATACAAAAGTTATTATCAAAAAATGCAGATTATTTCTTATCATTTGCTAATTTTTAATGAAACAAATATTTAGCATAACAATGTGATAAAAATGAAAAATTGTATGCAATTACACTTTTAACCCCTTTTTGTAAAGCACATGTTATTAGTGAAGTTTTCACTTCTGTCAGCTCTCCCGGAGAGCCACTGTGTTTTTGGGAGGAGAGCTTTATCTTGTGGTATTTTTCACAACCAGATAAACATCCAAATTTTTTTAAATTGTTAATTATTAGCAAACAAATCTGTTAATATACACGGATGATGAAAATATGCACATGAAATATTTCTATTTAAAGATTACTTTAATATGGGAATATTTTTATATTGTTTTCTTTATAACAAGCATAGTTAGTAGTTCTATGAACTGTGGACCTCAGAAGTAAAAAGAAAAACATAAATAATACGTACACAAAATTAAGAATATATCTGACACAATCCAAAATATGATTAATTAAACATGTCAAAAAATTCAACATTAGAAGTATTAAATAAAAAGAAAAATAGTATATAAATACTTGGGACAGTAGCGTAGTGGTGAGAGAACCTGTATTCGATACATCGTGTCCCGTTTCCGAAATCGGGTTTTAATTTTATTTTTTTAAGTTTACTTTTTAGGAAAAAAAATATTTTTTTCTGAAAAGTTACAGCGGAATAAGCATAGATGGATACAGGCAACAAAATGCAAAATCGTCCATTTATACCAAGGAAAAATATAATATAGAATAAATTAATTAAGTAATTTTTAATTCAGTAGGTGTGATTATTGGACAATAATTCTTACAACAACGGCAAAAGATTCAGGAACACCAAACATGGTTTTATAAATTGGGTCTGATTTAATGATTAGGGTTATTTTATTGCTTTATATATCAATAGCCTGATGTATCGAGAAATTCATATCAGAGCTCAGTATTGGATTCATTTAACAGCCGGAACTAACAGCGTTGGATGGGTTGCAACCTAGCTTGGAGTAAATTGAATGGAAAATGATTTGCGCTCATCATGATTTGAGTTAGCATTATATAATTGGCCCGATATTATTAAACAAGTGTGCGCTTCAATAAGTTTCAGTATTTGAAGCACCATATCTATGAAGATGATCAGGTAACTAATCGGGGAAAGCTTAACTGATTTAATAATTTATATGCGATTGAAACCAGGAAACATTTTTGGCACAATCATATCGGAATCAATATCAGGTGGAGACCTGTTAAAATACGATTCATCCAATTCTAAAATCATTTTGAATTGTTTACTGAATTCGAGCGAATTAGGATTTATGAGCCTCAATATCCACCGACTGTAATTCATCGTTAAGGTACCTACCCTCCTACAAACACATTGCATTCCTTTTTGAGAACTGGGTAGATGCATTTTATACGATAGATTCGAAATAATTTTTTTAATAAGTCAGAACGTGCCAGATTGACTCTCGTGTTTTGAAATGTTTTCATCTGAAGTCAGTTGTATACAAAAATATCGTAGTTACTTTTTGTTAAATTAATATAAAAATAACATAATTCCTTACCAATTTCTCATCGATTAACATTTTTCAAGTCAAATTTAAAAAGAAGTTCATTTTCAGAAATTTATCAAAAAATAAGTTTCCGTTATATTTATTAAATTTACAAGCAATGAAATTTATACATGCACATATTATTTCATTATTTGGTGTCCAAAACAACATATCAATGCATTAAAGTTAATACAAATTTTTATAAAAACACTTGTTACACTTTTTCAGATTAAAATCATAGTTTAAGAATTCCAATATTTATGCAAATTCCCTGTTCTTGATATTATATATACTTTATAAATCATACTAGCTCATATTCATTTCTTTGCTATGATAAACATATTATAATTCTATTAGGATTCATAAAATACAATGTTGAAATCAAAAATCACAACTTATATAATATTCGAGTTTATTAGTTTTATAAATACATACGTAACATGTTTAAAAAATGAAGCCATGTTTCGAACTGTACTTACTTCTCTTGTCACATGTCATATTGATTTAGTGTTAAAAATGAAAATTATCTTATTCCGTATATAAAATCCTGTATTCGAGAATTTCTTCTTACAGCATCGCATGTTAAAGTTTTATAATAGATATAGCACGAAGAACTTAAACGAAGCAATACCCTCATCTAGCTAGCATCAAGTACAAGCAATATGTTTATTTTAAAAATATAAAAAGTGAAGACAGAGAAAATTCTTTAACAACGTCCTGCCAGTGTCTGGATTTATACTATACACGCCATACAATAATGATGAAACACTTTAAACTTCAATAAAGTTAGTACCTTTTTTTAGCTATTTAAATTTTAAAAAACTTGACACGAGCGTTGTTTAAGTTCCTTCTAGAAGAAATATTGAAAACATCGTATTTTTCAACGACATAAAAACTAGAACAACTTTTGTAATTAAAAACACAAAATAGACCCGCCTTCAACGAACAAAATTTTCAGTCTGGTAGTTTAAGCAAATTCTCTAAAATATATTGACATTAAATATATTCTCTAAAATATATACAATCAATTATATTTATTTACAGATACGTTATCAACTGTTGTACAACATCATTTCATGATGTCAGCAAAGTCTTTGATGGCATTCTGGCCTACTTTTCAAATTAAAACATCAAATTTTAAGTTCTTGTTGTAAAACTGAGTTGCAAAATACAGACACTTTTAAGCTATCCATTCTGAAGTAACTCAGTGTTTTAGCTTCAAGACTCTACCTAATTTATAACGTCAAGTTTCCGGTCAACCTGCTTTTCAAACTATAAAATATATATGACATACTATAATTATCAGATATACACTTTCAAGTCAAACTTCAAACAGAACTCTCTGTCGACGTACCATAGGCCCATAATACACACAAAAAATCTACATTTGCAGCTTTCTAAAGACTACTAAGAAACACTGATAAAAAATTACGGAGGTAAAAGAAAGTAGCTATTCTAAAAATTTACTATATTATACTAGTTTTTGGATCAAAAATCTAAATTATCATTAGATAATAAAGTGCTAGTGTATCAGTTCTGAAACCATTGTAGACTTATTATATTCAACTATTGCGTACTGCATTCAACACTAATATTTAATGATACTATTCACCGGAGTTTAGAAGTTATCAATTTTTAAATAATAATGATTGTGTAAACATGCTGAACAGACAAAATGGGCTAGATTTGAAACTTAGATTTATAAACGTACATCTTAGTAAAAACTGAAGTTCATGCCATATACTTTTATTATAATATCACTTATTATAATAATAGATACTATAGGCAGTTCTTTCTAGATCTAACAATGGATATTAAATACCCAAATAAACAAATTCATTAAAATTAATTATTAGAAATAAATATATAAGCCTTCAATCCATAAAGTCTTTATCAGACTTCAATATTTTATTTATAAAGTTTATCAAAGTTATTTTTTTTTTTTCATTGAAAACAATAAATTGACTGACTACGCAATGAGTTTTTCATTTTTTATTTTACTAGAAAATGCTTTTTTTCAAACACTTGACCATACCACATTTGACTTTCAACAACTCCATTAAAATTTATTTTAAAATACTTTTTTTATTTTGGATTTCAAAAGACATAAACTTGTGAATACATAGTAAAATTAATAGAATTGAAACGTTACACATTTTATCATTATTTTCGCGTTTTTTGAAATTGCAGGCTAGGATCAATAGTTTTTTGTTTAAATGGACATCTAAAGATAACTAACATCTTGGAGCTGAATGAAGTATAAATAAATTTTTTTTCTTCAATGTGAAGAAAAATCATTTTCGTAGTATCATATAATTAAATATTGGCTGAAAAGTTTTGCATAAAGTGATGAAAATTATGAATGTTTAATTAAATATACGATATATATATAGGATATGTTTTTAAAAACGAAGCCTACATTAGAAGAAAATGTAAAGAGTTTTGTTGAAGATACATAATTAACAAAAATTATAATTATTATTTTAGAAAAAATTATTTATATCATGTTACTTTTTTAGTTACTTTACTTATATATACTTATATTAATATACTTAGGTACTTTAAAATTTTATTGTGAAATTATTTTAAAGATTTCATGTTATTAATAAATATAAAATGAAAATATATCATTTAGTTTCTGAATTACACGTATATCAATTCTGAAAATAGATTTTTAAAAGACAATCTAAATTTAATTAAAAATCGCATCGTTTTGATTTGAGCTTTAGGTCTGAATAGATTATCCGAGTGGATATCAAATGATTAAGCCCTAGTAGATACCCAACAATTTGTATTTTTAGCGTGCTAGCTTTACAGTAAAAATGAGTTTCTAGTATAACAAAGGTCTACGAAGAAACTTTTGATAAAAATACACTACACTATTCGCTAAATTTAATTTTGTATTTCTACATTTTGCTCTGTGTTTAGGTGTGATGAGAAATATACTTTTCACTATGTTGTGCATGAGTATAAATTTTAAATAAGATTTTCTAAAATCTACTATGCAATATATATATATATATATATATATATATATATATATATATATATATATATATATATATATATATATATATATATATATATATATATATATTCTTTTTATAGTACAATCGAATGATTTAAAAAAGAAACTGTCTTAATCATGGTTTACTTGAAGAAAACCTCTAATCTTTTGTGAAATTTATTGGAAATTATTACTGGTCTATTAAAATAACTTTCCTTTGAATAATATGGAGGTATGGATATTAAAAGCATTTATATTGTCAGTTAAATTTATATTTATACATCAGATGATAGTGGTTGTTACGAATTTATGGGTGGGAAACTTTACTGAAAGTTCAATTAAGTACCTATACCAACACACCCGCAAACTCGAAGAAATAATGTTATTTGATCCCCGCTGATCCCGCGATTGTTTTTAACTTTCTAAGGATCCTTTTCGTTTTGTTTTATTTTCAATTTTTTGGTTTCTTTCTTTTTTATGCTAAAACACAATATTAAACTAAAATTTGAGTTGGTCAAATTATTTTAGCATAGTTTACGGGGCCGGTTTGTATCAAATGGTATTTTTTCTTTTCATTTAGCAGTTAAATATTTAAATATAATAAATAAGAATCAGTTTTAAAAAACAAGAATCTTGAATTTTTTAAGAAAACGTGGCGTATACCTTGGCGAAATTATACTAACTTATTAGAATTAAATAAGTTTCTTATAATAATGTGATAAACTGAAAATGTATTTTATTGTAAAAAATGTTTGGGGTGCTTTTAACTTTATTTTATAAACTTTATAACTTTTATAACTTTATTTTATAAATATTTGGGAAATTTGTCTAGTATTAAGTCTTAAAATTGTTTAAAATTATTTAAAATAATTATGTTAAAATTGTTTAAAATTATTTAATTATTATTTGTTAAAGGATTTTCTACAAAAAATTAATATCTTTATATTTAAAATAATATTTTACTTTAAAGTTCAATTTTCTATTAGATACCTAACTCTCTCGCACTTTTCAAATTTCTATTTCTAGGATTTTTCGAATTACGCTGTGATATCAGGGATATTTTTTACATTGTATTTGAATACTGAGATAATTCAAATACCTGGGTAGCTGGAATTCTTTGATATTGATCGATACCGGTGCAGTTGACGTTCTCTGCAAATACAAATAATATGAAAGTACTTCCTATCCGCAGTACGAATTAGTCAATTGCAAATGTTGGCAAATTCAAGTTTCATTAAAAGATAAATATTAGTATCAGAAGTACAAATAAGCTTGCTTAATAATTTAAAAGATATTTTCATAATAAACATTTTTTCAACTCTAGACTAAAAAACTGCAAATAAGAAATTCTTATACATTATTTCAAATTCCAAGACCAAATCAGTAAAATTATCCAATCAATCTTATAGCAAATAAAGAAAATAAAAATAAAAAAAGAAATTTTAAAATTATCGAGTATCATTATTTTTTTGGATTTGTTTAGGTTAAATTTTGTTGAATACCACTGTGCAAGTGTATACTATAGTGTCTTATTTGTATCTTAAAGTGATACGATAAAAAGTAAGATGAGATAATGATAAAAATAGGTTAAAATTAAGTTAAATTCTAACTCGAAGCGACATTTTATTTTCTATATAGCATCTAATAATAAATGAATATCGTATACGACAACAAAACTGTTTTTTTATTAAAAAAATAAAACTAAATCTTACAATTCAACGTTGTTCGAAATATATCTGAGGGATTTGATGAATAAATTATTATGAATGTTGAAATTTAAGACTTCTCATAAACTATTTACACGAACACATTGAGGACCAATATATATATATATACATATATTTTTGGTTTTTAATCCATGTATTTTAAGTTACTTGATAATAGAAATTCATGGATTAATAAAATATACAAATAAATAATGCTCGATCGCATTTCAATAAAACGAATATTTTATGGCTATTAAGGCTTATATACAGTTTTAGATACAAGCACCACGGTGCCGTTCATATAAAAATTTGACGTGATTTCGTTTGTGCATTTAGTATTATCTATATACAATAAAATTCACTTTTTGAACACAATTATAATTTCATTTGGCATTGAATTGTATTCATTTATTAACCACATTTATAATGTGTCTATTCTCAATGTTATGATGGAAGTAAGTATTCTTGAACAATATCCACGGATAGCAACACAATACATTTAATAATAAAAACGAACCAACAATACAAAACAAAAAAAAAACTAGATTTCTGTATTATCCAATAAGATTTATTACAAATAGTAACCAACAAAACAAAAAAAGGCGACGAATAAAAATAAAATTGTAAAATATATATATATATATATATATATATATATATATATATATATATATATATATATATATATATATATATATATATATATATATATATATATATATATATATATACGCAACAACACATCGAATAAAATAAGCAAGGAAAGAAGCTAATTGTAACAAAACTATATAACAAAGCATTTAAAGAAGTAAATCTTTTGGGACTTGTCGGTTTCATTTTCTTCATTCACAGTGTATATTACAAAAAAAGTAGATACAGTGTGTTCTCTGTATATTTTGGAAGAGAATAGGATACAAACTTGTGCACAATAAGGCACCGAGAACATGTGTGTGCTCTTTGAGAAACACAATGGATATCATTTTTATTTTAATGGTAATTAATCCAATAAACATAAATAAAAAAATAATTCAAAATTCTTACAAAATTTATTCGCAGATCTTAGCAACCATATTCATCCAGTAAGAACAATATTGAAACACAACTTGTTGATAAGGCTATTGTATCTAGGTGTGAATGTAAAAAAAAAATTACGATTGTAAGTAATGGGCAAGAGTGTAGTGCAACTGAGATAAGGAGCATGTGTTTGATAATTTGAAGAACTTTGAGTATTTGGGTTTAATGTTGTCTTGTAACGGAATTTGGAATGAACATGTTGAAAAAATGAGTGTGAAATCGAAAAAGATTTTGATGAGTGTAAGAAATTATGCGAACAAGTATGAGAGTATTCCTGTAAATGTGATTGTTAAAATATGTAATTCCTTGTTATTGCCCATCCTAACATATGGAAGTGAAGCATGGGTTGGTAACAGCAACAGATACAACGATCAAATATTGTAATGCACAACTTTCTCAAAGAAATATTATTCGTTCCAAAATCCACACGTAATTCAGTAGTTAATATAGAACTAGGAACCAGATGCGTTGAATATCTCTACATTCAGAAAGCGATTAATTATTGTAATAGATTAAATAACAGTAATAAAAGGCTGCAAATAACTTGTATAAATGAAGAAACATTGAGTGAATTGAATGAATTATTGAATGAAAGAATATACTAGCAACGAAACGCCTGATTCATCAGCGTACTTTAACAGAGAATACGATAGACATCCGAAGGAAAGAGAGCCTCTGCATATTCTCAATGCTAAACTATTATGAACAAGGAGCCAGGTACCTAAGTATAACTGAGCGGAGTGAGAGATGTAAGTGTAAATTAAAAGTTTATTTAATAATAAGTTCTTGTATAAGTAAAGCATCAGTTTCTGAACACTAACGCTCTCCACATGGCAAGTATTCAAGAAATAGAAAAAACCATAAATGCGTGGAAAAAGTTTAAGGGTATAAGAGAAGTTCTGAAAATAAAATTAAAATAAAACCTATGTTCGCCCATTATAAAGTTACGTAAGACAAACTTGGAAGTTCATATATAGACCAAAATTAAATAATGCCAAAGCAGGATGAAAACAGGTCTAATACTTTTAAAATAAAAAATGTACTCGACAAATCTATTATAGAGTATACAAAGGTGCTCTATGTCAGTGAAAAAAGTAAAAAAGCGCTGGGTCTACTATTGTCTGAGTCAATAGATGGACGCACAGATTAACGTCTTGGTTGACATAGGGGCAGATCAGCTGCCTGGTGGCGACATATCAAAAGTCGCTGCCGATCATTGGTTGGATACACGTGGAAATCTGGAAATCTCTAAGGGAGGCATTGCGTTCGATTAACGAGGAGTTCCTGATTATATATATATGTATATATATATATATATATATATATATATATATATATATATATATATATATATATATATATATATATATATATATATATATATATATATATATATATATTCTTAGGTTTGAATTTCGTATTCTTGGCCCCCTTTGATAATAAAGATTTCTCATTCCCAATAATAATCACACATTGCATGCAAAAAAAACGTATCACGCATACAACATATTTTATTGATATTTATTAAATCTTTAATTTTGTCTCTTATTCACATTAAACAAAAAATTTTTTCCAATTAACCTACCTTTTTTTTAAAAAAATCGAATTTTAGCTGTCGCATTTCTTCATTAAATTAAATAACACACCATATGAAACACTTATTACAATCGTTGAAATTATTTCGTCGGAAAATTTGTATATAAGCAAAATACAAAATTCAATATAAGTAATTCAAAACTTTCATTTACTGTAATGTAGAAATGTAATCAAACCACTAACAAAAATATCGTATTGATAAACCGTAACTCTCGGCACTGGATGATTTTTACTTTTATTTTTCTTCATCGATACGTATATGTATTTAACTTGCATGAAAATTTGAAGAATAACAGTGAAAGGATTAGGAAATATCCAATGCATGATCGAACATTCAAACAAGCTTTACACCTTGGAATTTTCTACAATAGAAAAGTAAGACGTATAAACTTTAAGATTTAGTTCTCATACGATCCGTTTACTGAAATTCTCAGTGTATTTTTCTCTTTATACACAAACACACACACACACACAAACACACACACACACACACACACACACACACACATATATATATATATATATATATATATATATATATATATATATATATATATATATATATATATATATATATATATTTATATTTCTGGAATATTTCTTATTTCTTGAACATGTTTTTATAAATAGTGATACGATTATTTATGTAATAAAATTTTTCTTTCACGTAAATCTTTTCTAAACTTTTTACACTTAAGGTATAAAAAATGGATTTGAACGGTGATCTACCCACTGGCAGTCACCTCTATGATAATAATTAAATCTTTACTTTTTAAAAATGAAACTATCGAAAAATTTGCAAATCCAAAATAATAAACTTTATTTATTTAACTAGAATAATTAAATTTTTAGTATCAGATGGAATAGCAAAAACTTCAGTTCTTCATAAAACATGACTTGGAAGTGTGTCTCTTTTAAAACACATTAGTAAGATTTATTTAAAAAGCAGGCCAGAATAACACACTTACCATTCAGTTTAATATTGTTTGTTTTGAAATCATTTCGTTTTATTTTATAATTATATGGTGTACTTGTTCTACGGTAGAATAACTAACTCACGGTTGGGTGTGATCACGTTCAATATAATTTTTAATTTTTTTAAGAAATAATTTTTCAAAGACCTTAGAAATACAATTAGAAATAGAGTCAATTTATAAATGGATTTTTCATAACAGTTACGTTTGGACAAAGTATGTTACGTAATCCAAAATTAAGCAAAGGATATAAACTGTTTCGAATAACTTGATAATGAATAAATTTCTAAAGTTTCCTCATTATTGTATTAAGAATCCTAAGTAAACATTTTAACTAACTCAACTCGTTTGACACACAAAAAAACCATTTTCATAAAACGTTATATTAAAGTGAATTACATTTGAAATGGTTTAACAATTTTGGTTATATTTATCCAAATAAAAATTCTTTTACCGAATTTCTGTTTCATTTTTGTAATCTAAGAGTAAAAAATTACAGTACGTCCCAAGTGTATCTGGTAAGAAACGTTTTTTGAATGTGTATCACAATAATATGCTAGATTGATGTGATATGTGTAACTCGCAATATATGACGATAAATTTATATGTAAAATACAAGAATATTTTGAAAATCTTTATAGTAAGCGGATGCTCTAAAATATCAAATTACTGGAATAGTTGTATTTCTAAACAATAAGCTGAATAGAACGTAAGCTCATTATGTAATCAAAAGTTTATGAATCTTGTTATCTCACTTAAGTATTGACAGTTGCAGATACGGCATAATCATGACTAGTGTCTCATGTTTATCTGAGATTTTGCCTTATATGATGTGAATGAAAGTTGACTTTATAAATGCAAAGAAAAATACGACACACTATAATGTGTCGGAGTCTGTTTAAGTGGAGTTTGAATTTTGTCGCGTTATCGACGGAGTACAATGATATCAACAAGTGGAGACACGATGAGAAATATTTACTAACGAAAGAAGTGAACACGTGTTGTGAGCCACTAAGGTGATAAATAAACATAACGGGAATAAAGGCTATAATTGTTGTTTTCTCGTTATTTCAGGCATGATTGAAACTTGTAAATACTATAAATAATCTATACATATTCATAATAAATCTCGTTATTTCAGAGCAAACCTAATTGGTTTTTATTTTCGTATTTTCCTACATCACTCATACAATGATATAGAAGATAAAAAAAACTTATTACATGTATATAGAAAAGTCATTGACAGCGTAATATGAAAGTAAAACAAATGGGGAATTTAAAAAGTGAGAAAAAGCGAGAAACAATGTGATGTAAAAAATATTTCGACATTTTCGAACCGATTTTTTTAATTTACTATGATTTTATTTTAATAAAATTAAATATCGTCATAAATAAAACATAAAAACAATTTATTCTTTTGAATCCTATGAAATTAATAGATAAATTATCTGCAAATAATTGAACAATAGTTATGGCGAAATCGAAGTATTCGTATCTCATGCTCGACTTAAAATCATATCAACCTTTACATGCATATACATTGAAAATGGAGTTACAAGTGTACTTACTCTTTGTTTCTACTTTCAGTGTTGTTGTACTATACACAATCATTTTACTTGCCTGTACAGTTAAAAACAAAGCTTGTAATAACTTACTTGTCAGTTTATAGGAACATATTTAAAACTAAAAGGTTGTACACAATACTAATTTAAAATGATTTTCCTTCATATAGTTTATCATTTATGTATTTTGTAAATATGTAAAGTATTTTCGAGTTGAGAGAATTGACATTTTTATACTTTTGAATAACAAAAAGAATCATAATCGTAAGAATTCTTCACATTTATCGTTTAAAATAGATATTTAAAAAGATATTTACGTTTAAGATGAATTACAGTTTATAGTAACTTGTACATCTTTACTCCTAATAATACAATCAGATTTGCTAAGCTTATTTGAATAAAAATAAAATTGAAATGAAACTTTCTCCTTAAACATTGTAAATAAAATTATTTCAAATATACAGAAATAAAAATATTAAGTTAAAAAAATTATTAAAACTATTGCCTAAAAATATTATAAGAAAAAAATTTTTTTTTAAATCTCCTGTACAAAATGAATTGCAAACAAATTCTCTAATGAGAAAATTTTTTTAAGTTTATAATCGAATTACCACATTTTATATTCTTAACATTACAAAATCGCCTTATTTACATATTTACAGAGATTCACCTTCCAGATCAATTACAGTTAATATTATTTTCCACATTTTAGCTCATTATATAACAATTTTTCTTTGCTAAGACTATTTAAAATAAAAAACTGTTGTTTTGGAACTTTCTACTTAGAATTTTATTTTATGCAGTGTATCGGGCATTGCAAATAAAAGACTTTTAAAATTAAAGGAATTAAATTCAAAAAAATAATCATTGAAATCGCAAAAATTAGCATATTTGATAAATCATTTAACTTGCTAGTTGTATTTTTATGCTAGTTTTTTTTTTTTTTTTTTTTAACAGTTGTTACGTATGGCATGCTACAGTATTTGATCAGTAAACTAGATTTTATAGTTTCAATGAAAACGGCCTGACGTGAAAAGGATGCCATTCTATATATTTTATTTGACATTATATCTTAGTTGATGGTTTCATAATGAATGTGATCTAGTAAATTTCTGTTAAACATACGTTAATTAGCAGAAGAAACGTTTGGTATTATTCGAATATTATTTAAAGTGTTTTGAAGTTTTGATTATCTTACTACGTAAATCACAAAATAACAAAAAATAGAAAATATAACAACTAACTTCAATATCATTATTTACACTGTTGTTAGTTAGCATTTATAAAAAACTATAAGTATCCTGTCTATACCATTGTATATGTATATTAATATGTATTGCGATTGCCAATATGTGTTGATTAGCTAAATTTGAGCTTACATTGTGGCAAATCCTATCATTCTAAAAAGTTTTTCAAACAATAGTTAGTACCTGGATGACCGAGCTTTGCTCGATATTTTTATTTTTTATTTTTTTATAAATTGTGTTTTTTGGAAATTATATTATGTCGAGGCGGAAGACGAGTCCAGCACGCTAACACTTAGCCACTCCAATGACTTTAAATATTAAACATTAAACATTATAAAAAATTATACAATTATATTCACAAAATCTTATTTGAAAAATATTATTCACTTTATTGTGTTGTTTTGTTGGGTTGGGTTGGGTTTAAAATTAATAAAATTAATAAATATTCTCTGTATAAGGCCTCGCACGCTAACACTTAGCCACTCCAATGACTATATGATTATAAATATTAAACAAATATATCATTACATTATAAAAAATTATCGATAAAACACGAATAAAATGACATTTTCTAAAAATGATACCTAGCTAGATCGATTTATCGCCCCCGAAACCACCTATATACTACATTTCATGAAAATCGTTTTCATGAAAGCCGATTCCGAGATTCCAATTATATATATATATACAAGAATTGCTAATTTAAATAAATAAAATTTACTTCAAATAAATTAACATTTTTTGTATTTGAATTTTTCTTCTACCTTTTGAGTTTGGTGTTATGTAAACCTATACCAATTTTGGTTGTGCGGTCAATATTTCCTAGCGTTACAAACTTTAGACTTAAATTAATATACTCTGGCATAATATATATGTCGAGTATAAATATAAGAAAATTTCTTATAGATCACAATAGTATCATATTTATATCAATTCTTTTTTACTTGTATTCGATTAAGACTCGATAGTAATAATAATAGGGCTATTTTGAGCACTCTGTATAAACATAAATATTAACTAAAGTATATAAATATATTATAAACACAAGTAAGAAAAGAAAAACATTGGTCGCAAAAATAAAACGGTGGGTATTTAACATTTTATTGCTATGCTCTGCTACCATTTTCCGTAATATGTAATAGTCATTTTAATCGAGTCAGTTAGTTAGTTAGTATAAAAACACAAGGCAATATAAAACTGTAAGCAGTTAGCTCACTTCTTGATACTTTTAACGAAGTTATGTAATATACATTGTAATGTACGTTTAGTTATAGATTGCATATAGGCATTACAATGTTTGGAAATTGGAGACTATCAAAAGTGAATAATTTTCATAATTATAAGAGTGGTAGAACAGAATTGGGTATTTGGCAATATTTTATTGGTTTCTTCAATTTAACCTTCCTTTTATCGTTTAAAACGA